>BDMV01000012.1:29186383-29218638 GCA_008326285.1 Oryza officinalis
GAAGCGGCGGGGTGGAGCAGCGGCTTGGGCCGGCTGGGCCGGTCCGGGAGAGGGAAGGGAGCGGCGAGGCGGCTTGGGCGGCTTGGGCCGGCCAGGGACGGAAGTGGAATTGGGCCGACGGCCCAAAAGGAAAAAGGAAGAAAAGAAAAAGGAAAAGGAAAAAAAAGAATTTTCCAGGGATTTATTTATTGCGCTTGAGGTTTTTAATTGATTAAAATTATTTCTAGGGCTCTGAAAATTCCACTAAAAATCCTGTTAGTGTATTTTAACATGGGGAACTCAAAAAAATCCCACCATGCCAATTCCACTTGATTAAATATATTTTTAATTTGGAATTTGCTCTAGGTTAAAAAGAAAATTTGTTTTGCGCGATTTAACTTATGAATTTTAACTGGAAAGCAAACCTCGGGGTGTGACAAACCTACCCCCTTAAACGGAATCTCGACCCTGAGATTCGGCGAAGAGGTGCGGATGGGCGGCCTTCAACTCGTCTTCTCTTTCCCAAGTGGCTTCTTCTTCTGAATGGTGACTCCACTGAACTTTGCAAAACCTGGTAACCTTGTTTCTGGTCCTCCTCTCGCTGGTTTCGAGGATGCGGGTGTGTCTTTCCATGTAAGTCAAGTCCTATTGAATCTCAATCTGATCCGGGTTTGCTTGCTCCTCAGGTACCCTTAAAAATTTCTTTAATTGAGACACGTGGAAAACATCATGAATGCCGAGCATGTTGGAGGGTAATTCAAGCCTGTAAGCAACTTCTCCTCGGCGTTCCAGAATTTTGTATGGCCCCACAAAGCGTTGTGCTAATTTTCCCTTGGTTTGGAAATGATGCACACCTCGAAGTGGTGTGACCCGAAGGTACACATGGTCCCCAACTTCAAAGGTGAGCTCTCTTCGGCGGTTGTCTGCATAGCTCTTCTGTCGAGAATGTGCGATCCTTAATCTTTCTCGAACTGTTCTAACTTTTTCTTCGGCATCATTTAGGACTTCAGTTCCGAACAACTGATGCTCTCTGGTTTGGTCCCAAAAGAGCGGAGTGCAGCACTTCCGGCCATACAATGCTTCGAACGGTGCCATCTGCAAACTGGCCTGGTAACTATTGTTGTAGGAGAACTCGGTGTATGGCAGGCTTTTGACCCAAGCCCCACCAAAATCAAGTGCGCAAGCTCTCAACATATCCTCCAAGATCTGGTTGACTCGCTCAGTTTGACCATCCGTTTGGGGGTGGTAAGCGGTACTAAAGTTCAAACGAGTTCCCAACTCCTCTTGTAGTTTCTGCCAAAATCTTGAAGTAAACTGACTGCCTCGGTCAGACACAATCTTCTTAGGCACCCCATGCAAACTCATGATCCTTGCCAAATAAAGTTCTGCCAATTTCTTTCCCGAGTAAGTGGTATGTACTGGGATAAAGTGAGCGACCATGGTGAGTCGATCCACGATCACCCAAATGGAGTCGTGCCCTGTTGATGTTCTTGGTAAACCCGTGATGAAATCCATCCCAATTTCTTCCCATTTCCATTCCGGAATCTGCAGAGGCTGTAGTAACCCCGCTAGTCTCTGATGCTCTGCCTTCACTCGCTGACATACGTCACAGAGCGCGATGAATTCGGCAATTTCCCTTCTCATGCTAACCCACCAAAACTTCTCCTTTAGGTCTTGGTACATCTTGGTACTGCCCGGATGAATTGAGTATTGGGTCTGATGAGTTTCTGTAAGTATTAGATCCTTTAGTTCCCTATTCTCCGGGACACATATTCTTTCTCCCATCCAGATCGTCCCGTGTTCATCCTCGGCGAAGTCGCATGCTTTGCCGACTCTCATATTCTTCTTGAGTTCAGCTATCTCAGGGTCATTGACCTGGGCTGTTTGTACTTGCTCCACGAGTGTGGGCTGTGCCTCCAGAGTAGCCACAAACCCGTGTTCTACAATTCTCAGGCTTAGGTGCTCAAACTCCCGTTGCAATCTGCCACATATTTCCTCGGGTAACGTAGCGTTGCAGTAGCTTTTCCTACTCAAAGCATCGGCCACCACATTGGCCTTACCAGGGTGATAATGTATCCCCAAATCATAATCCTTGATCAACTCCAACCATCGGCGTTGTCGGAGGTTCTGATCAGGCTGAGTGAAGATATACTTCAAACTCTTGTGGTCGGTATAGACCTCACAACGATTACCAATGAGGTAGTGTCGCCAGATCTTCAAAGCGTGAACCACTGCTGCTAACTCCAAATCATGTGGGCGCAGTTGATGTGAAGCGTATGCGACCACTCTGCCTTCCTGCATCAATACACATCCCAACCCTTGGCGGGATGCATCGCAAAACACCTGGAAATCTTTCGTCTGATCCGGCAAAATTAATACTGGTGCGGACACCAATTTCTTCTTAAGCTCCTCAAACCTTCTGTCGCATTCTATTGACCACTTGAATTTCTCATCCTTTTTCAGCAACTGTGTCATTGGCTTGGCAATTTTGGAGAAGTTCTCAATGAACTGACGGTAGTAACCCACGAGTCCCAAAAACTCCTGATCTGTGAAACCATGCGCGGAGGCTTCCACTTGGTAACCGACTCCACATTTGACGGGTCCACCGCCACTCCTTGAGTAGTGATGATGTGTCCTAGGAACTGTACTTCTTTGAGCCAAAAGTCGCACTTGCTAAACTTAGCATACAATTGGTGCTCCTTCAACTTCTCGAGTACCAGACGGAGGTGTTGTTCGTGCTCCTCCTTGGACTTGGAGTAAACGAGTATATCGTCGATGAAGACCACGACGAACTTATCCAGAAATTCCATAAACACCTTATTCATCAAGTTCATGAAAAAGGCCGGTGCATTGGTAAGTCCAAAAGACATGACCGTGCACTCAAACAACCCATACCGAGTGATGAATGCCATCTTCGGAATGTCATTCTCTTTGATCCTCAACTGGTGGTATCCTGATCGCAGGTCTATCATGGAGAACCATGTTGCTCCTTTTAGCTGATCAAACAAATCATTGATCTGAGGTAGCGGATATTTGTTCTTGATAGTCACATTGTTGAGGGCGCGATAGCCGACGCACATCCTCTTGGTCTTATCTTTCTTCTCCACGAAGATCACCGGGGCACCCCAAGGTGACGTACTCGGGCGAATGTATCCTTTCTGCAACTGCTCATCAACTTGCTTCTTGATTTCCGCCAGTTCGTTGGCTCCCATCCTGTAGGGTCTCTTGTGTATCGAGGCAGTTCCCGGTACTAAGTCAATCCGAAATTCAATTTCTCTCTTTGGTGGCATTGTGGTTAAGTCATCTGGAAAGACTTCAGGGTACTCTCTAACAATAGGAATATTCTCCAACTTCTTAAGGTCTTTCCCTTCTTCTGCGGTCTGTTCCATCCAATCGACTTGGTTCAAACATACCCTCTGCTTCTGGGGTGTCGGCGACTGGAATGTCACCACTTCTCCTTTCTCATTAACCAGAGTGATAGTGCGACTAGCGCAATCGATAACTCCTTTGTGCCTTGTTAGCCAATCCATCCCAAGAATGACATCTAGATCCTTGGATTCAAGAAGGATAAGGTTGGCTAGAAATCTAGAACCCTGAATTTCTATTACCACAGAGGGGCAGTAGTGAGTTGTGGTTATATCATTCCCAGGAGTGTGAACCCACATAGGCGTTCTAAGTTCCACTACTGACAACCCATGTGTTCCCGCAAAACGCTTTGATAAAAAGGAATGTGTAGCACCAGAATCAAAAAGTGTGATGACTGGAATTGAATTGACAAAAAACGTACCTAGTACCACTTCTGGTGCAGCTTGCGCCTCCTCTGCCGACGCATGGTTGACGCGGGCATGAACAAACTTGGGTCCTGTGCACCTCGGCTTCGGGCACTTGTCGGCAAAGTGTCCGGGCTCGTTGCAATTGAAACAGACCAATGATTTCCCGCCGGACTCCTTCCTGGGTTGAGTTGAGGGAGTTGGCTGAGCTGAGGCCATTGGTGGGCGCGAAACCGGGTTGCGGTTGAGCTGTCCCCCGTTGTTGTTGCGGCTGCCAGCATTGTTGTTGTTGAAGTTGCCGGGCTGGTAAGGTCGATGCTAGCGAACAATCATGGTGGAAGGTCTACCCTGCTGTCCGGCGACGAACCGAGGCTTCTGTTGATTCCCCTGATGCGCCCTGAATTGGACTGCCTTCCTCTTTCAATCCATCTTGTTACGTTGATCCTCTTGCTGGATCGCCTTGTCAACTAGCTTCTCGAAATCAGCGTAATCTGCTGAGATTAGTTGGTTGGCTAACTCATCATCCAAGCCAGAAATAAACTTTTCCTGCCTTTCCGCATCAGTGCGCACGTCCTCCGGGGCATAACGTGCGAGACGGTTGAACTCATGGAGGTACTCCGTCACTGTCCGGTTACCTTGATGGAGTGCTCTGAATTCCCTCTTCTTCTGGGCTACGATACCATCAGGAATTTGGGCTTTTCGGAAACTGCGACAGAATTCCGCCCAAGTGACTTCTGTCCCGGGTGGACGGGTAACCAGATAGTTATCCCACCAAGCTGAAGCGGGACCCTGCAGTTGATGGGTGGTGAAAGCGACCTTCTCTTGATCATTGCATTGGAGTAGATTAATCTTCTTCTCAATGGCATGGAGCCAATCATTCGCCTCCATGAGGTTAGTGGTACTTGAGAAGACTGGCGGCCGGACACGAAGAAACTCTGGCAACTTGGATTGGGGTGGTGGTTGGTTCTATTGGGCCTGTTGTTGCATCTGTTGCAACATCTGCTGTTGCATTTGTTGATGCTACTGCTGCATTTGTTGCATCATAGCCACCATCATCTGTGTCTGACTGGCTAACACTTGAGCAAGAGTGGGATTCTTAGGTGGTGGAGGAGGAACGTTGCTATTTTCCCCGTTGGCTTGTGATCCCGCCGATGGATCCGCATGACCGCTGGTGTTACCACTCGTCCATGTGTTGACCATCTGGAGGAGAAGAACCAACAGAAAGAAATGGAAAAGAAAAAAAACAGACCGCTCAGAACTAAGCTTTGATATATATTAATTTAACTGTAATTGTTCTGATCTAATTTAAAACACTTCAAAACAGCAAACAAAATCCTTAATAAGATAGCCATACCATAGGCACATGGTATCGACTATCGACTAAGCCCTAAGCAACAAACCTAACACACAGAAACTAGCAAGAAAACAAACTAAGAAAAACGGTAAAGCTAAGGGTAACGAGCCTAATGCTCGTAACGGCTCCCGAAATCCGCCATGGCAGTGTCTTCACTGGTTGGCTCTGAGCTAGAACCACTGCCATTGCTACCACTGGGTGTGGCGTGCAACCAACCTCCGCTACCACTGGCTGGACCCCGGTACGCAGACGTCGGGGCGAAGGTGATGGCGAACGCTGGTGACGACGACGGAACCGGCGCTGGAGGGGGTGGTGAATTCCTTGGCGCAAGCTGGAGACGCACGGGAGCTGTGGTCCTCTTCTTGGGCATGGTGCGAATCCGAAGTCCACCTGGCGCTGGGCGTCCCTGCAACCTAGCATTATCGGCCTTGAGCCGAGCGACCTCATCCTCCAAATGGGCAATCTTGCTCAACTTCTGGTCATTAAGAGCCTTGGATGCCTTGTGGAGATTGGCGTGCATCTTGTCCAGGCCCTTCATCACGGTGCTCATGTGACCGAAGGTGGTGTCGTTCTCCTCCGCTGCGGACCGGTAGGTGCTGCTGTTAGAAGAACTGCTATTGGAGAGCGTGGTCATGCAGTTCTCGCATCCTGGCCATCATCAGGTAAGCTGCCTCCTGACAGGCGTGCTCGTCAGATCCTCCTGAAGCGGTGACCACCATATTGGGAAGACTGGTGCCCACGAAGCCATGTACCTCCAAACGGACTCTGAACGGGAACTCGCCACTGAGAGGCTCGATCGTAGTGTACTCCGACGCTTCAGGGTACCCTACAACCATAGTCATGAAGGCAAGCTCTACCACAAAGCCTTCCATACTCTGACCATGGTGCATCAGGGGATGACCTGCCATCTACAGAGGCCAAGGGACGAGAATCAATGCATACTCAAATCCAACTTTAAAAACAATTTTTAAAGAACTCGAGTAACAAAACGAAAATTTTTGGTGCAAGGAACATTTTTTTGTCAAAAATCCCAAAGACCAAAGATCCCAAATTTTTCCCAAAACAATTACCAAATTAATGGCAAATGCACATGAAAAAGTTTTAGAGGGCTCTTAGGGTCTCCAGTTGTCTTGTCCTACGGTCAAGGTCGGCTCTGATACCAACTTGTCACGCCCAAAAATTCGCTAACCCGAATTCCAAGCAGAATGTGTATTAAAATCCCTGTCCAGGACCAGCCAGGGTACACAAACGATAAAGTTGAAATACAGATCCACGTCTTACAAAACATCATAAAAATCTCTTACATAAACGCAGCGGAAAAAAAACAAGCTATTCTAATAAACTAGACACTCGCAACGCAGCAACTACAACCACAGGCACCCTCGACGATAGTGTTAACAGCGGATTTTGGTAATCGGCTCGAAGAGGAAAGAGGAAACCGAAGCAGAGAGGAAGGATTGAGTTGGAGTCAGACCAGGTCTCGTATCGGACACGGTAACCGTATAGGACTGGGAGAGGCGCTACCAGGAAGAGCGTATCGGCCGACATGGATTCGATATGGTCGTTGGCCGATACGGGTTGCAAGTTGACAGGGTCAGCGTGGGCTTGGTCTGGGCTCAAGATAAGCTTCAAGGAAGTTGCCAAATAGAGGTAAAGCTTGGTTTTAGGCAATTGTATGTTGTAAATCGAGTAGGTTTAGATCTGATCTGTGGCAAGAGTCTGCCGCAAAGACTTGTTTGTTAAGTTAGAGATAAGATCGTGTCCTACATGGACCCTGTTGTAATCTCGGGTATAAATATCCCGGTAGTTTGTACATAGAAGCACTCTCGAATCAATCACACAAAAACCAGTTCAATCTACTTTCGACGCATCGCCAACCCTCGCAAGAGGTTAACTCCCGACGAGTTCTTGCTCCTTCAGAGCAGAGGTAAGAACTCGTCCCCGACGATCTGCATCGTCAGGGCTAGCGTGTCGCTTTAGGCACGTTAAGCCCTGGCGATGTGATCGTCGTTTACCATGTGTTAGCTAATCTTGATGCAGTTTTCTAATTCTATCTCGCCAGCGGCTAACTCGTTTTAGGGTTTACTGCTGACGACGATCGAATTAGCTTGCTTGTCTAGATTATCTAAGGCATTTACCATCCCCAAAAACGATCGACGACTTGATTTTCTTTATGTTAATCTTCGATTTACACTTTGAGTTGCAATCGACCTTAGTCGTATTTCGAGTTTTAACCTAAAGCCTATTTTTGATCGTAATTAAGGATAGCGCCGGGGTTTCAGCCGGTCTTACCTAATGCATGTGATTATTTTATGTTCTTGCATGTGTTTGCCACCTATGCAGGCGGATTGGTGAATATAAATATATTGATTACAGGGTATTCTCAGGATCTCTCTGTAGTTAGTATATTTATATTGGCCGATCGGCTTGTATAAGTTCGCACTAGAGTATTAGCTAGTGTATTTATCTGCATGCTACCCTCATCGGCCGATTCTAGTAATTTGCTATAAACATGATAACATGGGCCGATGAGATTAGATCTACTTCATCAGTTCTATCTTATTATTACATCAAGTAAGCCGATATAGGTTTGCCCTATCGGCCAGGCCTCCACGATGCAACATCGGCCTATCGATCGATCGGCCATCGGTTCTCACATGGTTTACTTGTTTAATCTTGTTGATTGCAGATCAAATCAACTGGCACGCCCTGCACGCACCTAGGCAAGCCATTGGACCTGCACTGGAGCTAAGCAGATCTCCCTGGCCACCGTGGAAACGCGGAACCCGTTTTCTTGTTGGGCGGGTCTAAATTCTGCGCCAACACGCTTTTGGCACGCCCAGTGGGACTCAAGAGCACAAGCTTCGCAACAGCAAGAGCACCACTTCGAGATGTCAAGGCAGGCCGAGATCTCCGAGGAGAACGTCGTCTCCGTGACCGTCGACCAGCTCAACGCAGAACAGAAAGCCGAGATGGACAAGCTGGTCGAGCAGTTCCAGAATATGTACCTGCAAACATATTCTAGGACTCGGTAAGGCACCCTGATTCAAAAGTCTAAGGTGATAATGCCGAGTCCTGGAGATGGAGCTAGCACGTCGGCGGTGGCACACGACCACACCGTCAAGACCGAAGATACCACGGCGCCGACGTTGCACGACAGAATTGACTCCGCAGTTCACTTTGCGCTAGTCAACCAGTCGGGGATCCTGGTGAACACATTGACCAATACGGTCAAGTCGATCCTAGATGGGTCAATCCACCAGTACAAGCCTCAGGGGCCGATTTACTTGCCAGACAATAAGTTTCCTGCCTATCGGACCTTGAGGAACGACCTCAGCACGGCTCAGCCGACGTCGCCGATGCCACCCCCATCGGCGCAGCCAACAACAACCCTGTCGCTGGTCCTCACCAAGCAGGCGGGAGGAAGCCCTCAGCACATCACGGAGGAGCAATATGCGCAATGGACGAAGGGGAAGCAACCAGTGATCGAGCCGATGCAGCAAGTTTCTGTCAACCCGCCATCGGCCAGACAGCCTCACATCCCCACGACCAGCAACCCTCCGCAACCAGCTGCGTACAACGTGCCGCAAGGCTACCAGCAGTACACCGCGGGGCAGTACGACGCGCAGAACCTAGATCATCACTACCAACCGTACTCCCCCAGGCACTATCAAGCAGAGGGCCTCCAACAATCCTACCAGCAGGACCTCCCGCATCGACCCGCAGGATACTGGGTTGACATGATAGCTGAAGTGATGCGAGATCAGTTCGGCTTGAAGCCCAAGGAGAATTCTACAAGTGTATCGGCACCCGTATCCCAAGGAATTTGACAGAGTGCCACTGCCAAGCCGATACAAAATCCCGGATTTCTCCATGTTTTCTGGGCGGGACAATGTCTCGACGTACGAGCACGTGAGCCGATTCCTAGCATAGTGCGGGGAGGCATCGGCCATCGAGGCGTTGAGGGTGAGGTTTTTCCCTCTGTCCTTGTCAGGGTCTGCATTTACATGGTTTTCATCTTTACCCTACAGTTCCATCAGAGGATGGATAGATCTTGAAAAGCAGTTTCACAGATACTTCTATAACGGCGTGCAAGAGATGAAACTGTCTGATCTTACTACTATCAGGCAACGAGTGGATGAATCGGTCCCAGAGTATATTCAAAGATTCAGGGACATAAGGAACAGGTGTTACAGCCTCAGCCTGACCGATTCACAGCTCGCCGATTTGGCGTTCCAAGGATTGCTGGGGCCGATACGAGAGAGGTTCTCCTCTCAGGAATTCGACAGTCTAGCACAGCTAGCCCAATGAGTATCGGCCCACGAGCAGCGATTCCAGGAGGCAAAGAAGTTTGCAAAGAAGATTAATACAGTATATCAGTATGCCTCCGATGATGATGATGAAGAAGACGCTGACGTCGATCTAGCCGAGTGGGCCCGGATGAAGAAGCCGACAGCCTGCCAGTGGGCCAAGAAGGGCGATAAGGAAGATAAATACGACTTCGACATCAACAAGGCCGACAAGATATTTGACCTACTCCTGCAAGAGAAGCAGATCCAGCTGCCCGTAGGTCATGTATTGCCATCGGCCGAAGAAATCAAAAAGCGAAGGTATTGCAAATGGCATAACACGTATTTCCATCACACTAATGAATGCAAGATCTTCAGACGGCAGATCCAATCGGCCATCGAGCAAGGCAGAATTAAGATCGATGATGCTAAGAGGCCGATGAAGATAGAAGGACACCCGTTCCCAGTCAACATGGTGCGGGCGGACAGGGCCGATGGCGGTGGCCATCGGACCGGCAAGCGACCTCATCAGACCTCCGAGGGCTTGATTAAAAAATACCAGCGAAGGCGGGAGGAACGAGCACAGGACCGAGCCGATCAAGACAACTCTTATGACCCTCATTGGGAGTGCGAGTTTTTCCGTTTCTGCTGGAACGAAGGGATGAGGTTGCCATCCATTCAAGAGTGCCCTGCTTGTAACGATGAAAAAGACTCCCATCGGGGTAGCTCGAGCAAGCAAGTGCATTGGCCAAGCAAGCAGAGAAAGTCTGTACACGAGAGGTTAGGGCCGATGCACCATGATAACCAGACCGAGGACGAGGAGCAAGTCCAGAACCCCCAATGGTGCCCAAGTGACGTATTCAGCAAGACACAGAAACAGCGGGTTCAGAGGCTAAGGAGGAAAGAGCAGATCCAAGAGTAGATCCAAGAGCAGCAGGCGACAACAGCCCATCGGCCGGTCAAAACCAAGAAAGAGTGGAGAGTCAAATCTACAGTGGCCAAGGCCGATGAGGGCACCTCCAACTCAGCTCAAGCTCCGGCGTCTGCGAAAGGTAAAGACGTAGCATCGGCTTCTGTTAACATGGTTTTCATATTGCCAGCAGAGTACAGCGTGCAGACGGCCGATGAAGCTGTAGCCGACGATGAGCAGTCCTCGGCTAGACTACAGTTGTCACCCGATCAAACCGTGTTCGACAAGCCAGTCGACGCCAGCCACAGGCACCTCCGGCCGTTATACGTCAAAGGGTTCGTTAATGGGCGGCCGATGACGAAGATGCTGGTCGATGGCGGCGCGGTGGTCAACTTGATGCCATACATGACCTTTAGGAAGCTTGGAAAAGTACCTGAAGACCTTATCAAGACCAACATGGTGCTCAAGGACTTTGGCGGCAACGCGTCCGAGGCGAAGGGGGTGCTAAACGTGGAGCTCACCGTGGGCAGCAAGACGATACCCACTACCTTCTTCGTATTCGACGGAAAGGGTTCCAACAGCTTGTTGTTGGGACGGGATTGGATCCACGCAAACTGTTGCGTCCCTTCAACAATGCACCAATGCCTTATACAATGGCAAGTGGACCAGGTTGAGATCGTGCAGGCTGATCGGTCAGTACACGTGGCCAATGACGATCTTGCAGTTTGGGAGATGGAGGAAATCGATTACTTGTCCGGGCGAGTCTGGGACGCCGATTTCCTCAAGGTAACTGATTGTGATATCGAGACGATTGAAGATCAAGACAAGCAGTTGCTTTAGCAAAGATGCGCCATCCACTGATCAAGACGAGCAAGTTAGTCCCTACACAGATGATGCGGTGGATGAGCTAGATGGCAAATTGGGACAAGGCTTTACGTCGGCTGATGAACTTGAAGAGGTTGATATAGGAATAGGTGATAGGCCTAGGCCGACGTATGTAAGTGTTAACCTGCCAAAGGAATATAAGAATAATTTGATAAATCTTTTGAAAGAGTTTATGGATTGTTTTGCATGGGAATACCATGAGATGCCAGGATTAAGCCGATCGATTGTAGAACATCGGCTACCTATCAAACCAGGCTATCGGCCATTTAAACAAGCTCCTAGGAGATTTAAGGCCGATATGCACGAAGCTATCAAGGCAGAGATCACAAGACTTTACGATGCCAACTTTATAAGGCCCTGTCGATACGCGGAGTGGGTCTCCAATATAGTTCCAGTGATGAAGAAAAACGGCAAGCTCAGGGTGTGTATCGATTTCAGAGATTTTAACAAAGCAACACCAAAGGACGAGTACCCTATGCCGTTGGCCGATTTGCTAGTTGATGTTGTGTCTGGACACAAGGTTATTAGCTTCATGGATGGGAACGCAGGCTACAACCAGATTTTCATGGCCGAGGAAGATATTCACAAGACAGCCTTCCGGTGTCCGGGGGCAATCGGCCTGTACGAGTGGGTTGTTATGACCTTCGTCTTGAAGAACGCTGGAGCTACTTATCAGAGGGCCATGAATTATATTTTTCATGATCTTATCGGCTCTTTGATCGAAGTCTACATTGATGACGTCGTCGTGAAGTCAAGAGAATATGATATGCACTTGGCCGATTTATGCAAGGTACTTGAAAGAGCAAGGAAGTATGGTCTCAAGATGAATCCTAACAAGTGTGCTTTTGGTGTATCGGCCGGTCAGTTTTTGGGTTTCTTGGTCCACGAAAGAGGAATTGAGATTACACAGAAGAACATCGATGCTATAAAGAAGATCAAGCCTCCGAAGAACAAGACCAAGTTACAATCTCTGCTCGTCAAGATCAACTTTGTCCGGCGCTTTATATCGAACCTGTCAGGAAAAATAGAGCCGTTCACTCAGTTATTGAAGATAAAGGACGATGAAGAGTATACATGGGGTGATAAGCAGCAGAAGGCGCTGGACGACATCAAGGAATATTTGAGCTCCCCACCAGTTTTAATTCCTCCACAGAAGGGAGTTCCGTTCAGGCTGTACCTATCGGCCGATGAGAAGTCTATCGGCTTAGTCTTGGTTCAGGATATTGACGGCAAAGAGCGAGTTATTTTCTATCTCAGCAGGAGGTTGCTGGACGCCGAAACAAGGTACACGCCAGTGGAGAAACTTTGTTTGTGCTTATATTTTTTATGTACTAAGTTGAGGCATTATTTACTTTCCAATGAGTGCATTGTGGTAAGTAAGGCCGATGTGATGAAATATATGTTATCGGCCCCCGTATTAAAAGAAAGGATTGGGAAGTGGATTTTTGCTTTAACAGAGTTCGATTTGCGATATGAATCGGCCAAAGCGATCAAGGGACAAGCCCAGGTCGATTTTATTGTTCAACACAGAGATGATTCAGTTGCATATTCAGATATTGTGCCATGGACATTGTATTTTGATGGGTCTGTTTGCAGACACGGATGCGGTATCGGCCTAGTCATCATATCCCCTCGGGGGGCAAGCTTCGAGTTTGCTTTTACTATCAAGCCTTATTATACAAATAATCAAGCAGAGTATGAGGCTGTTCTCAAAGGCTTGCAGTTATTACAAGAGGTTGAGGCCGATTCCGTAGAGATCATTGGTGATTCATAGTTGGTCATTAATCAACTTTCTGGGGATTATGAGTGCAAGAATGATATTCTCAGAGTTTACAATGAGGAGTGCAAGGAGTTGTTACAAGCCTTCAAGATTGTGACGATGAGGCATATACCCAAGAAGCAGAATTTCGAGGCCAATGATTTAGCTCAGGGGGCATCGGGATACAGGCCGATGGCTAAAGATGTTCAGATTCAGGTTGCTACCATGGATGCCGATGACTGGAGGTTTGATATCATCGAGTATTTGAGAAACCCTTCTCAATCGGCGTCACGAAGAATGAAATATAAAGTTTTACATTATGTCTTACTGGATAATGATCTGTATTATCGGATGATTGATGGTGTCTTGCTTAAATGCTTGAGTCTCGAAGAAGCCAAAGTTGTTATGAGTGAGGTCCATGAAGGGATTTGTGGAACACATCAATCGGCCCATAAAATGAGATGGCTTTTAAAGCACGTCGGATATTTTTGGCCAACAATGCTAGAGGATTGTTTCATGTACTATAAAGGATGTCAAGATTGTCAGAAATTTGGAGCAATTCAGAGAGCACCGGCATCGGCTATGCATCCAATCATAAAGCCGTGGCCGTTTCGTGGATGGGGAATAGATATGATCGGCCAGATAAAGCCGCCATCAAGCAAGGGACACAAATATATACTGGTGGCTACAGATTACTTCACAAAGTGGGTTGAGGCCGTTCCCCTCAGGAAGGTTGATTCCAAGGATGCAATTCAGTTTGTCAAAAAGCATATAATATATCGGTTTGGACTTCCACAGACATTGACTACAGATCAGGGATCAATCTTCGTGTCCAATGAGTTTGTGCAGTTTGCAGAGAGCATGGGCATCAAGCTATTGAATTCTTCTCCATATTATGTGCAAGCTAATGGATAGGCAGAAGCTTCTAACAAGACTTTAATCAAGTTGATCAAGCGAAAAATTGACGAACAGCCGAGACGGTGGCAATCTACGCTGGCCGATTCCCTTTGGGCGTATCGGATGGCTTGTCATGGTGCAACTCAAGTGCCACCTTATCAGTTGGTTTATGGACATGAAGTTGTGCTACCATGGGAGACCAACATTGGCTCATGGAGGATTGCTTTGCAAGACGACTTGACAGCCGATGAGCACCATAATCTTATGGTTGAAGAGCTATATGACTTGGTACACGTCCGATTGCGGGCATTGGAAAAAATAAAGCGTGATAAAGATCGAGTTGCTCGTCATTATAATAAAAAAGTTGTTGCCAAGTCGTTTGAGGAAGGGGATCTTGTTTGGAAATTAATAATGCCGATTGGTTCTCGAGATAACAAATTCGGCAAGTGGTCACCTAATTGGGAAGGTCCTTTTCAGATTCATCGGTGTGTTCCCCATAATGCTTATCTGCTCAAAGGATTAGATGGAGAAGTTTATGGTAGAGCTCTCAACGGCAAGTACTTAAAGAGATATTATCCAAGTCTATGGATCGATTCATGATTGGCCCTCCAGCCGATTTATGATTACAGCCGATGTGCTATGCATCGTCTTTAGATGGCCGATATATACTATCGTCCTTAGTTCAAATTTTACAACATGAGCCCTCATCTTCTAAAATTTGGAGGGCATATATATATACAAGCGGAATTTTTCAAGGAATTTTTCACGGTTCAAGTCTTATGATCCTTCCAGGTTGTTAGCTTGATTTATGGGATTCAATTTTTTATGGGATTCAATTTTTTAAGACTTGGACTTTTTTCAGATTGAGATCGAATTCGGCTGGTTGGCCGATGAGATTAATTATAGTAAGAGGATATCTGTTTACAAGATGGACTTTAAAAACAATTTTCAAGCTGGAGTTTCTTCAGATTCATTCAGATCAAATTTGGCTCCTTGGCTGATGAGATTTGTGTTTACAAAATATGAAAACAAAATATGTTACATCACTCTATGAAATCTGCAATAGCTACGATGGCTCTACGGCGAATTTGCTCAATATCTTCTATAGCTTGGGCGTCATCGGCCGTCGACCCTGGGATTGGCTTCAACGATTTGCTTAGGGTTGCAAGGTACTTGGCCGATGCCTTCAGCTTTGCCGTCTGGTCTTCTATAGCTTTGGGCGATGCAGCTATCCCGGCTTCCACTTCTTGGATTTCTTGGCGCGTGGCTTCCAGCTTTGATTTTAGCTCTGCTTCGAGGCGATGAAGTTCTTCGAGTCTATTCTTCAAGATAATCGGCTCCACAGGTAGCTCATCCAACCTGGTTTTGTCAGCATTGACTTGAGCCTTGCTAGTGGACAGGGCCGATTCTAGTTGTTCACGTTCTCATCGCTCCGCAAGTCTTTCCTTCGCCTTGTTAAGCTTGAATCGATATTGCTCCAAGAAGATAGCCGGTGTTAAGATCTCCATCAGGTCTTCGGGCAGTTGATCTTGAATTTCTTGTACCCTAGCCCTGATAGGAGTGTAGTCTTCTACCAAGAACTCCAGTGAGGACTCCAGCCGATTGGCAATGTCGGTTAGCCGGTTCTTCAGATCATCAGAGATTGATGCCTTGGCTGTGGTGGGTGGCTCCTTGTCCTCATCATCAAGAAACTGGCCAATATCAAAAGAGAACATATCGGCTAGGTTCTGCAAATATCAGTATAGGTCAAGGTTAACCTAGTCAAGCAAGGATCGGCAAAAGGGGATCAAAGTAATCTTGGTTACCTGTGTTGGAGCATCGGTGGTGCTTGCATCGGCTTCCTTTTGCTGTGTTGAAACAGTAGGCGAAGGGGTTGGCCGATGTGGTACAGGTGATGGAGCCCTAGGCTGAGAAAAACAAGAAGATGATGAACAGATCTATGTTACTAGAGACACAATGCAAAATTAACTCTTACCGAAGCAATCGGCGAGGGTGGTGGAGAAGGAGAAGGAGTCTTCAATCGGGCCTTAGCTCGTTCGCGCCTTTGTAAAGTTGCCTTTTTGGTTCTTAAAGGGGCCGATTGATTCCGTTCCTTCAACAAAGACGACGCAAGTACCTACAAGGGATTGAAGTGTAACATACCAATAGAAGAAGATTGCATTAATTCAAGACAGGAAACATGTTACCTTACGGATTGCGTGCCTGGTTTTCTTCGGCTGGGTGGTATCAGCTTGGTCATCGGCCGATGGGATTGTAGTAGTCTTGGCCGATGGTTCCTCAGCAGTATCAGCCGATGGATTTTCTTCTTCAGGCGTATCGGCAGCTGCTGCATCGACCTCTTCCTCCATCACTTGTTCATCAAGAAATTCTTCTATGGAGGAGTCTAGTTCTTCAAGATCGGCCTGGTCGTCAGTCTTAGCCTTTTTGCTGGATTTTTGAGATTTTCCTTTGGCTGGCGGCTTCCTCTTGGGGTTTTCTTTGATCATCGGCCCTTGGAGTAATGATGATGCCTTTGGGGCAGTAAGGCCGATGATGGATTCCAGGATAGTTGATCCTGATGGAGCTACAGCTTGAGCGTAACAGATTTTCTGTCCACTGTTGCTCACAGATGGAATCGGCCCGTCTGGGACTTGGGAGCTGATACCCTGGATAAGCTCTGTCACATGGAATCTGGCCGATTGGTGGAAAATATGAGTAGCCCATTCTTGCCACCATGCTTGGAAGCTGATATGAACGAAGGCGCTTAGATGCAATCGGTCGCAGTCACCCAGGTTCGGGGTTCTAATCTCCAGTGCCTTGCTCATGATCAACCCTGATGTTACTGTGCCCCTGCTCTCTAGGAGTCTATGGAAGTATAAATTAATAGGGAGTTGCCCAAGCCCGCACTGTCTAGCAGCTACCATTGGATTATAGAATTCGTAGGACAGGCTGGTGCTTATTCCTTGAAATATGCCTACTGGGAGCAGGCATGGGGTGATGCCGATCATAAATGACTCTCGGGATTCCATGTCATCATTTACCAGGTCCAAGTGCAGATCGTCAGGGAGTTCGAAACCCTGGTCCGAGAGGTAGATGAGCATATCCATCTTAACTGATGGGGGCCCGGTGTAGAATCGGATGAACCAGGTGGACATGTCTTCGGCTGATTGATCTGCTCCAGGATAGACAGAGGCCGCCTCTCCAAAAGACATGCACCTTCTGGTTCTGTGGTCTTCATGATCGGCATACTTTGATGGGAAACGGGAGTCCGATAATGGAGGCCGATCGACTATGGTGTTGGTGTGGATAGTTAGCCAGAGCTGAATAAACCACCATGGTCCTCTATGAGCCACAGTTTGCTTCAGCATCAGATCTTGAGTGGAGATATGAAGCAGTCGATAGACAGCTCCCAACAGGTATCGGTCGAGGGGGATTTGTTTCTTATCGACCAGAGCTTGAGCCAAATGTTGACAATTTGTAGTGGGGCCGCAAGTTGATCCACAAAAGACAAATCTTTCCAACCACAGCGTTAGGAAGGCCACATGTTCTCTTTCCAAGACTGATCCTTGTTCCATGTGCTCAGAAATATATCCAGACCAGCCTCTAATCTTCTTAGTTTTCAACTTATGGCTGCTGTTTGCTAGGAGGCTGAAGGGATTAATCTCGGACTGGATGTCTAGTCCTGTTAGCATCTTGATGTCAATTAGAGTTGGGGTCATCGGACCTTGCTTGAAAAGGAAAGCGTTCAAGGTGCTAGACCAGAAATAAGTGGCTGCTGACATGAGTGGCTCGTTTTTCTTGGTATCGGCCAGGGATAAAGTAATACATTGGCCGATCCCTATCTCGTCCCAGTGGACCTGTTTGGCTGCAGCAATCCTCTTATGCCAGGTTCTGTATCCATTAAGCTTCGACGGCCAGGATCTGAAAGTGTGCTTCCACGAAGAGACGTTGGGCTTGGCTTGCTTGAATGGGACTCTGTTTGTCTCAGCATTGATCAGCCATGTCGGGTCACAATCGCCCATGGGGCCTAGTAGGAAGCGGTGCGATTTGTCGTTGGTGGGGATCAAGATTTGGTTTTTGAAGACCTATGTCATAAGAACAACGATGAAAACATAAGACCCGGGGGGCAAAAAGCAGAAACCCTAGTTTGAAGAAATCGGCGGGAAAGTGCAAATGTGGATTCAGAAGGGATTAACTTACCACAGGGATCTCGGAGGCGTAAAATGGAGCAGAAGCCATTGTTGTCGTCGAAGAGGTTGCTGTTGAGGGGGTTGATGCCGATGGGACGCCGAGGGGTCGCTGGAGTTGAAGAACACGAAGAGATTGCTGAATCGGCGGCGGAGGGATGCGAATCTGGATCTGCGCGGTTTTCAGTCAAGCCTTAGCAAGGAAGTCGATGGGTTCCTTGGAGCTAATTCTGCCACATTATATAATGAGTTGGAGTCAGACCAGGTCTCGTATCGGACACGGTAACCGTATCGGACTGGGAGAGGTGCTACCAGGAAGAGCGTATCGGCCGACATGGATTCGATATGGTCACTGGCCGATACGGGTTGCAAGTTGACAGAGCCAGCGTGAGCTTGGTCTGGGCTCAAGATAAGCTTCAAGGAAGTTGCCAAATACAGATAAAGCTCGATTTTGGGCAATTGTATGTTGTAAATCGAGTAGGTTTAGATCTGATCTGTGGCAAGAGTCTGCCGCAAAGACTTGTTTGTTAAGTTAGAGATAAGATCGTGTCCTACATGGACCCTGTTGTAATCTCGGGTATAAATATCCCGGTAGTTTGTACATAGAAGCACTCTCGAATCAATCACACAAAAACCAGTTCAATCTACTTTCGGCGCATCGCCAACCCTCGCAAGAGGTTAACACCCGACGAGTTCTTGCTTCTTCAGAGCAGAGGTAAGAACTCGTCCCTGACGATCTGCATCGTCGGGGCTAGCATGTCGTTTTAGGCACGTTAAGCCCTGGCGATGTGATCGTCGTTTACCATGTGTTAGCTAATCTTGATGCAGTTTTCTAATTCTGTCTCGTCAGCGGCTAACTCATTTTAGGGTTTATTGCTGATGATGATCGAATTAGCTTGCTTGTCTAGATTATCTAAGGCATTTACCATCCCCAAAAACGATCGACGACTTGATTTTCTTTATGTTAATCTTTGATTTACACTTTGAGTTGCAATCGACCTTAGTCGTATTTTGAGTTTTAACCTAAAGCCTGTTTTTGATCGTAATTAAGGATAGCGCCGGGGTTTCAGCTAGTCTTACCTAATGCATGTGATTATTTTATGTTCTTGCATGTGTTTGCCACCTATGCAGGCGGATTGGTGAATATAAATATATTGATTACAGGGTATTCTCAGAATCTCTCTGTAGTTAGTACATTTATATTGGCTGATCGGCTTGTATAAGTTCGCACTAGAGTATTAGCTAGTGTATTTATCTGCATGCTACCCTCATCGGCCGATTCCAGTAATTTGCTATAAACATGATAACATGGGCCGATGAGATTAGATCTACTTCATCAGTTCTATCTTATTATTACATCAAGTAAGCCGATATAGGTTTGCCTTATCGGCCAGGCCTCCACGATGCAACATCGGTCTATCGGCCGATCGGCCATCGATTCTCACATGGTTTACTTGTTTAATCTTGTTGATTGCAGATCAAATCAACTGGCATGCCTTGTACACACCTAGGCAAGCCATTGGACCTGCACTAAAGCTAAGCAGATCTCCCAGGCCGCCGTGGAAATGCGGAACCCGTTTTCTTGTTGGGCGGGTCTAAATTGTGCGCCAACAGGTAGCCACAAGCCTACTCTTCTGAAAAGTCTTCCTCTGATACATTCTCCAACTCTGGTGTGGGGGAAAAATAAAGCAAGACCGAGTACTACCCACTGTACTCAACAAGTCATACCGAAAAGGAAAATAATGATGCAAGTAATAACAAAGAAGGCTGAGAGGGATAATTTGCATAAAATACGCACTTAAAACATTAGTTGAAAGCAGTAAAACCATCACTGTCCAACGCTACACCACGTCGCGACAGGCCCAAACCACCATCTGAACTACACCAGTTTCATTAAGTCAAATTGTTAGTGGTACAACTAATCACGGTGAATTTGGTTGATCGTCCATAACCGCGGGCACGGCTATTCGAATAGTTTTACTCTGATCAGAGGTGTACAACTGTACCCACAAGACACAGTCCCACAACACGTTACCATGCGCCGACATACCACCACGGTACACCGGAAAAGGAGCTGTGACAGGACCCTTCGCACAACCCTTCCTAACCAAGCGCACCACACCTCAGGTTTCGCCCCCACCTTTACACCAAGGTAGGCAGCCCCCTCTCGTGCCTAGGTGAATCCGGCAGCCGATCAACGGGTACACCCCCGCCGACCCAACTCCATCACGCCCACCCTCGCCTGGGTACGTCGGCTAGGAAAAAGCTATACTACAAATCCAGTCATTACCCACGCTGGCTTGTGGAAAGTACGATAATTCTTTCAGGGTTTCCCGTGAACCGGTCCTTAATTGTCATGAGCACGACCATCAAAACCATGTGCTCACAACCCACCATTAGCATATTTTAATTAAATATTATTACCATGGTGGTTCCTAAACCAAAGTGTCACCATAGGGACTACATTAATTAATTATTTAAGGTGATCCCCTTTAGTGAGCTAGATTAGCTAAGCATGGCTAAGCACTCCTAAATCAGCGAATGAAGAATTAATTACCCAAGCTATCAAAGGTACAAGATGATCAATATAATTGGCTGAGTACAATAGGAAAGAACCCACATAAAATGACATTATGAAATCATGCAGCATTTACAGAAAAAAAAGTGTTTGTAAATTTAGGAACAATATGATCAATGTGAAGCTTGACTTGCCTTGCTCTTGCACTAGATCGACCTCGGCAACGATCTCGAAGTAAACCAGAGAGTCGGAATTACCGGAATCTAAACGACGAACAAAGCACACAAGCAAATAGGCTGTAAGTCTACTGAAACAGAGAACAAAACTATTTTTAATAGATTCTAGACATTTTTATGAATTTTCTGAAACTTGAACGGACTCAAACGGAGTCCGGATGAATTAGTTATGAATTTTTGAAGTTAACTGTGTTTTTACTATAACAGAAAAAATCCTTAATTGATTTATTGCGCACTAACCCTAGGGCTGACGTCAGGGCTGACGGCGGAGGGCTAGGGCTGACTTCACCACTGACGTCAGCGGCGAGGGCTGACGTCAGCGGGCGGCGGCGGCTCCGACAGGTGGGCCCCACCTGTCAGTGGCACGATGGTTCCGGTCCATGGTGGATCGAGTCCACCGGCCGGCGGCGACGGCGCACCACGTGGCGCATGCGTGGCGCTGACGCGGCGGCCACACGGCGGGTGGCATGGCAATGCGGCGGCCACGCGGCGCGCGCGGCACCAACGCGGCGGCCACGCGGCACAGCCGCGCGGCAGCCAAGGCGCCGCCATGGCACGGCGGCCGACACAAGCGGCGCGCGGAGCCACGGGCGCGGGCGGCGGCCGAGCGGCGCAGACGGCTTGCACGGCGGCACCGAGGGAGGAAAGAAGAGGAAAAGGCAGCGGCGCTCACTGGAGACGACGAAGGAGACGGCGGCGGCGACGGATCTAGGGCTCGGAGGGGCGGCGGCGCTTGGGGAAACGGGAGAAGGGGTCACGGGCGGAGAAAACTAAATAGGTGGCCGAGGGCCGAGCGGCGCGGGCGGAAACCCCGCCGGAAATCGCGGTGGCGCGGGCGCGGCAGCCGGCCGAGTCGGAGACGACTCGGGCGCAGGCCCCACCCGTCAGCGGCCGAGTCGGCGGGGGAGGCGGCGCGGACTTTCGGTGCTCGGGCCGCGGCATTGGGCCGGCCGGGAAGGGGAAGCATTGGGCCGGCTAGGCCGGTCCGGGAGAGGGAAGGGAGCGGCGGGGCAGCTCGGGTGGCTTGGGCCGGCCCGGGAGGGAAGGGGAATTGGGCCAACGGCCCAAAAGGAAAAAGGAAGAAAAGAAAAGGGAAAAGGAAAAAGAAAAAGGATTTTCTAGGGATTTATTTATTGCGCTTGAGGTTTTTAATTGATTAAAATTATTTCTAGGGCTCTGAAAATTTCAGTAACTGTATTTTAACATAGGGAACTCAAGAAAAATCCCACCATGCCAATTCCACTTGATTAAATATATTTTTAAATTGGAATTTGCTCTAGGTTAAAAAGAAAATTTGTTTTGCGCGATTTAACTTATGAATTTTAACTGGAAAGCAAACCTCGCGGTGTGACATGGCGCCGTCGTCTTCCTCCCCTCAGGTGAGCACCCTCCCCCTCGCCCTCTCTCTCTCTCTTCTCTGTCCCGCTCGGCCGCTACTCGCTTGGCCGCCGCTCGGCCGCTGCTCGCGTGCTCCCGCGTCGGCCGCCCGCGCGCGCCGTTGCGCCATGGCCGCGACTGGCCACGGCTGGCCGCCGCGTTGGTGCCACGCGTGCGCCGCGTGGCGTCGCGCCGCCCCTCCGCACCCGCCGAGTGGTCGTCGTGTCAGCGCCACGTGGTGCGTCGCCTGCCGCTGACCGGTGGACTCAGTCCATCGTGGACCGGGACCCCGAGCCACCGACAGGTGGGCCCACCTGTCAGCGCCGCCACCCCTCCCATTGACGCCAGCCCTTGCTCTGCTGACGTCAGCCCTAGGGATTATTGCGCAATAAATTAAATAAGGACTTTTTTGTTTATAGTAAAAACACAGTTAATCTTCTAAAATTTATAACTAATTCATCCGGACTCAGTTTGAGTCCATTCAAGTTGCAGAAAATTGATAAAAATGTCTAGAATCGATTAAAAATGGTTTTGTTCTCTGTTTCAGAAGACTTAGACCTGTTTGCTTGTGTGCTTTGTTTTTTGTTTAGATTCCGGTACTTCTGACTCTCCGGTTCACTTCGAGGTTGTTGCGGAGGTCGATCCAACGCTGGAGCAAGGCAAGTCATGCTTATTCACTTGAACATATTGTACCTAAATTGTGAATGTCTTATTTTTTTCTAAATATTGCATTGATTTATAATGTCATTTATGGGCTTAATTATCTCTTGTACTCAGCCTTATGTTCTAAATACCTTGTTCCTTTGATAGCTTTGGAAGTAATTTGGGTAGTCACTAGGTTAGAACATGCTTACCCCTGGTTAGAAACATTAGTACATTATTGGGATAACTGATGCTTCACTATTACTTAATGATGGTTAATTAATGTTAGCTCACGATGGTTAATTGTGAATGATTAAATGATTGGTCCAACTAAAACCTGAATAATGGTGGGTTGTGAACACATGGTTTTGATGGTCGTGCTCATGACAATTAAGGACTGGTTCGCGAGAAACCCTGGAAGACTTATCGTACTTTCCACAAGCCAGCATGGGTAATGGCTGGGCTTGTAGTATGGCTTTTTCTAGCCGACGCATCCAGGCAAGGGTGGGCGTGATGGAGTTGGGTCGGCGGGGGTTTACCCGTTGATCAGCTACCGGATTCACCTAGGCACGAGAGGGGGCTGCCTGTCTTGGTTTAAAGGTGGGGGCGAAACTTGAGGTGTGGTGCGCTTGGTTAGGAAGGGTGGTGCGAAGGGTCCTATCATAGTCCCTTTCCAGTGTACCATGGTGGTATGTCGGCATACGATAACGTGTCGTGGGGCTGTGTCTTGTGGGTACAGTTGTATACCTCTGATCAGAGTAAAACTATTCGAATAGTCGTGTCCGCGGTTATGGGCGATCAACCAGATTCACCGTGATTAGTTATACTTCTAATAACCTGCCTTAATGGAACTGGTATAGTTCAAGTGGTAGTTTGGGCCTGTCGCAACGTGGTGTAGCGTTGGGCAGTGATGGTTAAATTTTGATTAATTAACTCAACTGTTTCATCACATTCAACTAATGTCTTTAAATGCGTATTTCATGCAAAGAAATCTCTCCAGCCTCCTTTGCTTTTACTTGCATCATTACTCCCTTTCCAGTATGACTTGTTGAGTACAGTGGGTAGTACTCAGTCTTGCTCTATTTTTCCCCACACCAGAGTTGGAGTACGTATCCGATGGAGGCTATTCAGAGGAGTAGGCTTGTGGTTGCCGTCAAGGATGCCCGTGGAATGGTGTTGCCACGCTGCGAGTGTCTAGTTGTCTAGATTAGCTTGTTTTTTTCTCTTTCCGCTGTATTTATGTAAGATATTTTTATGGTATTTGTAAGACGTGGATCTGTATGTCAACTTTGTCGTTTGTGTACCCTGGCCGGTCCTGGACGGGGATTTAATACACATCCTGCTTGGAATTCGGGTTAGTGAAATTCTGAGCGTGACACTCGGCTAGCCGAATTAGCCGAGCCATGAGACTCCATGCGCCTTAGCTCCAACCGCTGTTCAAAGCTCAACAACTAGGCAAAAGCTTCGCCAATGGAGACCGGATCTGGTCTTCCAACAAAGGAAGACACAACCAGTTCATACTCGTCGTCGAGGCCCGCGATGATGTAGGACAGTAGGTCGTCGTCATCCACGCGTTTGCCGGCGATGGTCATCTCATCAGCGAGAGCACGCATCTTGCCGATGTAATTTGTGATTGTTTGATCTCCTTTCTTCAAGGTGGCGAGAGAGATGCGAGTGTTGATGAACCTCACTCTCGTCGTGGAAGAGAACATGTTCTCCACCATGTTCCATGTCGTTGCTGCCGTGCTGCATGTAGCTACTTGCACAAGAATATCTTTAGACATGGATGAAAACAGATGTGTCACGCCCCAAACTGGACCCGGGCGGAGACCAGGATAGAGCGGTCCAGATTGACCTGTATGCCTGTACCAGTCCCAGGAAATAGCGCTGGTACAACAGGAAGACAGAATACCACAACAGCAGCGGTCTCTTTATTTAAGAGTAGGATTACAACCAAGGTTGGAACTGCGGACAGAACCCGAGTTCGCAACAGCATTACAAAAAGGCGGAAGCGAAAAGCGGAGACTAGCCCTAAGCCACAAGCAAAGCCTTGGGGAAGGCCGAAACCCTACTACTGCTCGAAGTCTGCTTGCTCCTGGAAGAACTCTTCATCAGCAGGGTCCACCTCTTCATCTTCGAGAACTGGGGGGGGTTTAATTATATAGAGCAAGGGTGAGTACAGGAGTACTCAGCAAGTCAGGGGAATTAAGTGTTTAATGCAAGCTTCAAGGGAAAGCCAGTTATTTTTCACAATTGGTTTTAGTTTAAGACTTTAGAAACATCTAAGTAAGTGCTTCTCAACGACACGGATGAGAAAGTGCGTCTCATCCGGCCGGAGCAGTGAAAATGTATCGATTGATTCTTGTCGGCACGAGAGGCTCCCTGCCAATCGTTTACCGACCCGGCTGCACCAACAGCCACAACTCACACACGCCGGTACGAGAGGCTCCCTGCCAATCGTCACCGACTCCGGCTGCTTCAACAGCCACAAGTCAACACATCGGTACGAGAGGCTCCCTGCCAATCGTCACCGACTCCGGCTGCTTCAACAGCCTTAAACCAAGCACAGAACGGAAAACCTCACACCAACAGCAGTTCACAAGGTGTTCAATAAAACTACGCTAAGGAATCACCTCACATCCGCCCATGACCGTGGGCACGGCTGTTCGAACAGTTGTTAACCTCTGCAGAGGGGGTACACTTTACCCACACGACGTTACTAACCCCGAATCACCCAGCCCGCGACCCTCGGTCACGTCTGGCGACCTTAAGGCTTTCACGACAAGGCATTTCGAAAGCCGACTCAGGGTCATCTTATGCCAACGGGAGGGGTCCCACGGACCAACACCAGGTTAGGTCCCAGACCATACTGTGCCAGGAAGCCCAGGGGTCCTCCCCGACACCACCCCGGCGAATCCACTTGTCCCTTGGCATCAAGATTTCCCTGGCCTAGCTAATTACTCAGCCAGGGGCGTCCCATATCACCCATGTGGTCGTACTTGACATATGCTTGGATGTAATTCCCAAGGAATCGGTCCTTATAGCGAGAGCGGGCAGACCGTACCTCCAGTACGTCTCCCGAACCGCGAGTTTTAGAAACTCACTTTAGTTTTCAAGGCACCGACCCAAGTGTCGGGTTTTCCAAGCATTTTGTAAACTCAAGTTTTACCCAGGTGATCAATTTTAAAGTTTGAGGGGAGTCTCGATATTCGTACACGAGGTACGGATACCGAGGCATCACCTGAGGGGTGACAAGGGTGTTAGGGTATTCAAATATCAAGGAAGGTGAATGCAGCAAATGGGTAGGGCCTGGCGGTTATCTTGCAAACCGAGGCCAAGTGTCAAGTGTGTGACCTAATTAATGCATAGTTTGCGGAATCAAAATACTTAATTTAAATTATGGGTTCAATTGATCAAAGGTGACTTGCCTTGCTCGAGATCTTGAGCTTCTTCCTCGAAATCCGCGCACTGCGGGTCTTCGGGCTCCGAGACTACACGCGAAACGAGACGACTCAACAAAGCGATAAAAGAAGCCCTATTAAAGACCACTAAGCGTGCCATTAGGTAGATCTCGATTTTTGAGGAATTTTGGAAGTGGAACGGAGTTAAACGGACGAACGGTTGAAAAGATATGAATTTCCGAAGATTAAAGGATTTTCTGGAATAAAGAAAAGGAATTAATAATCAATTAATAATTCCCTGGAAAAAGAAAAGAAAGGAGGGCTGAAATTGGACTTTATTTTGGGCGGCTAAGGGCAGCCCAAAAGAATAGAACGGGCGCGGCCGAATTAATCGGGCCGGCGGCCCGAAGGGATCGGCCTAGGTCGATCGGCGCGCGAGAGGCAATGGGCCGATGGGCCGGGAGCCGATGGCGGAAGGCCGATGGCCGAAAAGGGCCGAGCGGACCGGCGCTCACGGGCGCGGCCCAAACCGAGGGACACGGCCTGGTCCGTGCGGCGCGCGGCCTGGTTCGAGCGGCGCGCGGCCTGGTCCGGTCAACGGGCCGACGAGCCGGACCAAGGGACTCGGGCCGATGGCCCAAGGGGGAATGAGGCCGAGTGGCCGACGCGGGCACGGCGGCCGACTGGGCCGAGCGAGAGGAGGGGGCCGGTGGGCCGGTGCAGGCCGCGGCCTACGCGGGTGGCCGATCCGGTGGACCGCGACCACCACGCGGGTGCTAGGGCGGGGCCCGCCTGGCAGCGGCGCGGTCTACGCAGACCGGGTGCACGGAGGGGAAAGAAAGGGGGTGCGCCGGCTGGCGCTTGCGTGGCGCCTGCGTGGCAGCCACGTAGGCCGGCCGGGCAAGAAGAGAGGAGAGGGCGCCGGGCGACGGCGGCGACGGCGGAGAGGGCGTTCCGGGCGGTGCGGTGCGAGGCCGGCGACGGGGATCGGCGCCGGGGCAAGAGGGGAGCGAGGGGATCCGATCCATGGGCTCGGATCGAGCCGCGGGGAAGCGACGGCGGCTGACGACGGCGCGGTGCGACGGCGGCCACGGCGGCTCGGGGGTGGAACGGAGGAGAGGGGCGGTGATCTTGGCGGCGCTCCGGGAGGAAGTCTACGGCGCTACTACGGCCCTAGACCGGGGAGAAGAGAGGGGGCGGAGGAAAAAGAGGGTTACCGCGGCGGCGGCAAGCCGAGAAGGAGGCCGACGGCGCGGGCGCGGCACGGCGCGGCAGCGAGGCGGAGAAGAGGGCGGCGGGGGCGGCGCCCGGAGCTCCTTCGGGCGCCCTCGGCTGCGGCGGCGGCGGACGGCAAGGACGGCGGCGGCAGCGAGGCGGAGTGGAGCGGCAATGGCGGCCGGGGCGAGGGGAAAAAGATGCGGCCGAGCGGGGGGGGATTTGTAGGGTTTTTAGGTCGGTTCCGGGGGGGGGAAAATGCCGATTTTGGCCGGGATGAGGCGGTGGAGCGCGCGGGAGGCGGAGCGGGGGACCGGCGCAAGCGGCCAAGCGGCCGGGTGACGTCGGCGGCGGTCGGTCGCCGGGGAAAAAGAGAAAGAGGGGGAAAGAAAGAGGCCTTGCCCCCTTGCCGAAACGGGTAGGGGAAAAGCGGAGAGGGGAGGGGGCGCTCGGCGCCTTGGCGGCATGCGCGCGCAGCGCAGCGGCGGGGCCGAGGCGGGGGACCAGCGGCGGGACGGAACGGCGCCGGCGGTGGAAAGGCTTCGGGAGGGAAGAAACGGGAAAGAGAGAGAGAAGAGAGAGGACGGCGCGGCTCGGGCGCGGACCGGGCCGAGCGGCCTGGCGCGGCCCAGCGGGAGAGAAGGCGGCTGGGCAGGCGGCTGGGCCGAGACGGCCCAAGAAGGAGAAAGAGCTGGGCCGGGGCGGCCCAGGGAAAAGAAGAGGGAAAGAGAGGGCGGCCGAGAGGGGCTGGGCCAGGGGCGGCCCAGGGAAGGAAGGGGGAAAAGGAAACAGGCCGGGAAGGGAAAATCGGCCCGGGTCAAGGGAGGTAAATTAGACTTTTTCTGAGGGTTTGGTTCTGGGAGGATTAGGGCTCGGATTTGAAATCCGATTTCGCGGTTTTCTCCGGGATTGAAGTGAGAGGGGAGACACGAGACCTTGGCACACGACAAGACTCAACCGAAGAGCAAATTTTCGCAATTAGGGTTTTTAGCAGATTAGTTTTCCCGCTAACGCCGCGACAAAACGGGCGTTACAAACCAACCCCCCTAACAAGAATCTCGTCCCCGAGATTCAGCACCTAAGGGAGCAGCTCCGGGAACTGGGCACGGAGAAGATCTTCGCGTTCCCAAGTTGCTTCATCCTCTGAGTGGTTGCTCCACTGCACCTTGTAGAACTTAACGGTCTTTCTTCGAGTCTGACGTTCAGCCTCTTCAAGAACTCTGATTGGTCTCTCTTTATAGGTTAGGTTCTTCTCCAGTTCTATACTTCCCAAGGGAACTTGTTCCTCTGGAACACGAAGACATTTCTTTAACTGGGACACATGGAACACATTGTGCACATCTGTCAGTCCTTCTGGCAGCTCAAGCTGGTAGGCAACTTCGCCGCGTCTGGCGGTGATGAGGTAGGGACCGATGTAGCGAGGGGCTAACTTGCCGGACATTCCAAACCTCTTTAGACCACGGAGTGGAGACACTCGCAGGTACACGTGATCTCCCACTGCAAACTCGAGATCACGTCTCCGATTATCTGCATAGCTTTTCTGTCGGGTCTGAGCTGTTTTCAGGCGGTCTCGAATCAACTTGACTTGCTGTTCAGCTTCCTTTAGAACGTCAGGTCCAAACACTTGCGCTTCGCCTACCTCGTTCCAACACAACGGGGTGCGACACTTTCGTCCAAACAGGGCTTCATTTGGGGACATCTGGATACTGGATTGGTAACTGTTGTTGTAGGAGAACTCAGCGTAGGGGAGACAACGATCCCATGTGCCTTCGAAGTCCAAGGCACACGCTCGAAGCATGTCCTCCAGGATCTGGTTAACTCGTTCTGTCTGCCCATCTGTCTGCGGGTGGTAGGCAGTACTGAAATTTAAGTTGGTACCCATTGCCTCGTGTAACTGTTGCCAGAATCTTGAGGTAAACTGAGTGCCTCGATCCGACACAATCTTCTTTGGGCAACCGTATCGGCAAACCACGTGGGTCATGTACAGGTCTGCCAGCTTTTTCCCATCGTAGGTGGTTTTCACTGGTACAAAGTGAGCTGCCTTGGTTAGGCGGTCCACGATCACCCAGATGGAGTCATACCCACTAGGGGTCCTTGGTAAACCGGTAATGAAATCCATACCGATCTCCTCCCATTTCCACTCGGGAATTCGGAGGGGTTGTAACAAACCGGCGGGTTTCTGATGTTCGGCCTTTACTCTTTGGCAGATGTCACATAAGGCTACATACTCTGCAACATCTCGCTTCATTCCAGCCCACCAGAAGTATTCCTTGATGTCTTGGTACATCTTGGTACTCCCTGGATGGATGGAGTACGCTGACTCATGAGCTTCTCTCAGAATGAGGTCCTTTAATTCCTTTTTGGCTGGCACGCAGATGCGGGATCCGAACCAAACAGTATCCTGGTCGTCGATGGTGAAGCCTTTGAGTCTTTTCTTACGGATCTTATCCTTCATTTCTTTCATACCCTCGTCTTCTTGTTGCGCTTCTCGAATTTGAGTTTCTAGGGTAGGTTGCACTGTAAGACTGGCAAGGTTTCCGGTGGGAACCACGGTCACTTTCAACTTCTCGATTTCTCGACACAGGTCATCCTGTGTTGGCCAAACTAGGGCGGTAGCACAGTAGGTCTTGCGACTTAACGCGTCGGCGACCACATTTGCTTTTCCAGGGTGGTAGTGTATACCGAGATTATAATCCTTGATTAATTCCAACCATCTTCTCTGTCTCATGTTCAATTCACTCTGGGTAAAGATGTACTTGAGGCTTTTGTGATCGGTGTAAATCTCACATCTGTTTCCAATCAGGTAGTGACGCCAAATTTTCAGGGCATGAACCACAGCTGCCAATTCCAGGTCATGCGTAGGGTAGTTGACCTCATGGGGCCTGAGTTGTCTTGAAGCGTAGGCCACCACCTTTCGGTCTTGCATTAAGACACATCCTAGACCTTGTCTCGATGCATCACAGAAGATCTCGAAATCCTTTCGGATGTCAGGCAGGGTGAGGACGGGAGCAGTCGTCAATCTTTTCTTGAGTTCTTGAAAACTGCGTTCACATGCTTCCGACCATTCAAACTTCTTTTCCTTCTTTAGGAGTTCCGTCATTGGTCGAGCCAGCTTGGAAAATCCTTCGATGAACCTCCGGTAGTAACCTGCTAAACCGAGGAAACTACGGATCTCAGACACCGTCTTGGGTGCGTTCCAGGCGAGGACGGTCTCAACCTTACTGGGGTCTACTTCAACACCTTTGGTGGAGATGACATGGCCAAGGAAGGCTACTTTATCCAACCAAAACTCACACTTCGAGTACTTGGCAAAGAGTTGGTGCTCACGCAACCTTTCCATTACTTTCCGTAGATGATTTGCATGATCTTGTTCATTTCTTGAGTAAATCAGAATGTCGTCGATGAAGACCACAACGAACTTATCCAAGTAGTCCATGAAAACTTTATTCATCAGGTTCATGAAGAATGCCGGAGCATTGGTGAGTCCGAAAGACATCACGGTGAACTCATACAAGCCATACCGCGTTGAGAAAGCGGTCTTGGGGATATCTTCTGATCTGATTTTGAGCTGGTGATACCCAGATCGTAGGTCGATCTTGGAGAATACTCTGGCTCCTTCCAATTGGTCGAACAAATCGTCAATCCGTGGTAGGGGATACTTATTCTTGATGGTTACTTCGTTCAAGGCTCTATAGTCTATCACCATTCTCTCAGAGCCATCTTTCTTCTTTACTAAGAGCACAGGGGCTCCCCAAGGGGACGAGCTGGGTCGCACGTAACCCTTGTTCTGAAGTTCTTCGATCTGTTTCTTAATTTCTGCCAGTTCGTTGGCTGCCATTCTGTAGGGTCTCTTGGCAATGGGAGCGGTGCCTGGGGCAAGCTCTATGGAGAACTCAATTTCTCGATCCGGTGGCATCCCGGGTAGTTCTTCTGGGAACACATCGGGGTACTCGTTGACTATAGGTACCATTTCCAAGGGAGTGGCTTGCAAACTGTTCAGGGTTGACCGATTTCCGGGAAGGAGGGGAGTGAAACGCACTTGTTTTCCTCCGGGTCCTTGCAAAGTGATGGTCCTATCGGCACAATCAATTTGTCCTTTGTGCTTAGCCAACCAATCCATCCCTAGGATGACATCCAGACCTTGGGAGTCTAGGACTATGGGTTTGGCTGCGAAGCTAACCCCTTCTATCACTAGATCAACCTTGGGGCATAGTTTATCTGCCCTTATATCCCTTCCAGGGGAATGTATTACCATAGGTACTTGTAAATTTTGGGTTTTCCAACCATTTCTTTTCACAAAAGCTTGTGATATGAATGAATGAGAAGCTCCTGAATCAAATAGAACGAGTGCGGGTATGGAGTTGACAGAGAACATACCCATCACCACGTCGGGGGCCTCTTGGGCTGTTTCAGCTTGAATGTGGTTCACTCGACCTCGTCCAAAGTTGTTGGAGGCGCGAGAACCTTGTCCACTTGTCTGCGTGACTGGACGAGACTGTGCAGGTGCTGGGGTTCTGGGGAAGCTAGCATCGGAGCGTCCGGGGTTAGAGTTTCCTTGATTTCGAGGGCACTGCCTGGCGTAATGTCCCATCTGTTTGCACGTGAAGCACTGCACATTTGCCATTCCTGTGGGCGAATTGAAGGAGGAGACACTGTTCCTTGCGGTGTTGCCACTAGGGGCATGCTGCTGGGGCGACGGAGTAAGGCGAGGCACCGGTGGACGGGGAGTAAAGCCAGGTTGACGACTGACTTGGTGGGCAGGTTGGTGGTACTGCATGGGATGTCCAACACGAGGGTGCGGCACACCTCGGAAAGGTGGCGCTTGGTGGGTAGACTTGCGCTTCTTGTATTCCTCAG
>BDMV01000012.1:29228803-29355597 GCA_008326285.1 Oryza officinalis
CGCCCTCCCGTGTGGCGGCGGCGGTCTCGCGTGCCGCCGGCGCTGCCTCCTTCGCGTCCAGGGCGCGGGCGCGCTCCTCCAGCGCCTCCATCTCCCGGGCACGGAGGTCAAGGGCCTCGGCCCGCCGGCGCACGGCGGTCTCTTGTGTGAGCAAGCGCGAGGCCCGCCCCCGAGCGTAGTGAGGCTCTCCTCCAGCGCCATGGTTCGAGCCTCTAGGGCCTCCTCGCGCTGGCGGGTCGCCGCCTCGATCTCCGCCGCCCGCCGCTCCCTGGTAGAGGCGGCGTCAAGAACTCCACGGGCGGCATCAAGCTTCGTCTCCAGCTCCGCCATCCGGCTCCTGTATTGGAGACGGAGGTCGTCCCGCGCCCCATCGAACACGGTGGTGGCGATGAGGGCGGTCTCCCGCTCCTCCTCCACTTCCCGGGCGATTTCCGCCAGGGTGCTGCGGCGGGCTTCGAGCTGTGAGGCGTGCAGGCTTTGCGCCTTACGGCCGGTGTCGAAACTTGGTTTTGGCAATATCAATCTGGGGGTAGCAGTCAAGCGCCAAACACGATGGGTTAGTGTGCAAAGAGGTTTAGACAGGTTCAGGCCCTCTCTTATGAGAGGTAATACCCTACTCCTGTTTCGGATTCATCCGCCGAGGTGTTTATTGATCTCTTGATCTCTTGATTTCGTGGATTTGTGTACTCGTGTACTTGTGTCTCTATCTATCAACCTATCCCTCAAGGGACACCCCTACCCTCCTTATATAGTCTCGGAGGGGGGTTTACAAGTCGGAGATCCACTCATATTCTAAGTCGGACTCCTCTATCTTACCAACTTTGGACTATGAGCCATTACCTTATCTCAATGGTAATGTAATACCCAAGTCATAGCCGGTTTACATAATCATGAGACATAACCTATCCCCTATGGTAAGTCAGATAAGCTAGCCGAGTGGGTATCCGGTACCCATAATTTCCACAGTAGCCCCGAGACCTTCACAGTCGACAAGATAACTTTGCCTCAACCAGAATAACACATAGCCGAATGACTCCTTAGCCAAGTCTTCTATCGCCGAGTGCTTCCATCATCTCTGCCTGAGTCTCCCGAGTGCTTTATCATTCAATAGAAAGGCTGTGAAGGGCTGAAAACATCTCAGAAATTTCTTAAGAATAAATATTTAGGTGCATCGACTGATGCACCTAATTAGGTGTAGCCCCGACTATGTGTTTAGTTAAACAAACTAAGCATATAGTCAAGAACTATAATAATCATACTCTCCTGAGTTAAATAAATGCTAGCCTAAGCCAAAAGCAATCATAAAAGATCATATAACACACTCGGCTTCCTGGATTATGTCGGGTCCAAACACGGCTCGTTCACCGGTCTCCGACCACATCAATGGGGTTCGGCATCGCCGACCAAATAATGCTTCATTCGGCGACATCTTCAGACTTGTTGTAGGAGAACTCGGCGTAGGGTAGGCATCTCTCCCAATCCTTGGTGAAATCCAATGCACAAGCTCTCAGCATGTCCTCAAGAACTTAATTCGTCCTTTCTGTCTGCCCATCGGTCTGCGGGTGGTATGCGGTGCTAAAAGCAAGGTGACTTCCAAGTGCCTCGTGAACCTTGCCCCAGAAATGAGACGTAAATTGGGTACCGCGATCTGATATAATCCTTTTTGGTACTCCATGAAGGCACACGATCCTGGACATGTATAATTCTGCCAACTTAGCACTATTATAATTGGTCTTGACGGGAATAAACCTAGCAGTTTTGGTGAGTCGATCCACGATGACCCAAATAGAGTCGTATCCCGCGGTAGTCTTGGGTAATCCGACAATGAAATCCATGCCTATCTCATCCCATTTCCATTTGGGAATCTTGAGCGGTTGCAACAAACCTGCTGGTCGCTGATGCTCAGCTTTTACCCTTCGACACACGTCGCATATGGCCACGTATTCAGCTACGTCCCTTTTCATATTGGGCCACCAGTATTCCCCTTTCAAATCCTGGTACATCTTCGTGCTGCCAGGGTGTAGGGAGTATGCCGATTCATGGGCCTCTTTCAGGATCAAACTTCTCAAACCTCCTTGCTCAGGCACATAGATCCTTTTCTTGTACCATAAGATTCCTTTGGCATCCGTTGAGAATTCCTTTGCACGCCCAGCGGCCATGCGCTCTTGAATGGTTTGGATCTCTTCATTATCCTTTTGAGCTCCTTCTATCTGGGCCTTCAGAAGAGGTTGAATTTCCAACGAGTTTAGTTCCCCGCGAGGAATTAGTTGCAAGTTAAGCCGAGCCATCTCTTCCCGGAGCTCAACAGCCATGCCTGCTAGGCTCAAATGGTTGCATTGGGCTTTGCGACTCAAGGTGTCGGCCACTACGTTTGCTTTTCCGGGGTGGTAATGGATTCCCAGATCGTAGTCCTTGATCAGTTCCAGCCATCGTCTCTGTCTCAGGTTGAGATCAGTCTGGGTAAAGATGTATTTCAGGCTCTTGTGATCAGTGTATACATCGCAGTGATTCCCGATTAAATAGTGTCTCCAAATCTTCAACGCATGAACAACTGCTGTCAATTCCAAATCATGTGTGGGGTAGTTTTCCTCGTGGGGTCGTAGTTGTCTCGAGGCATATGCTACTACCTTTCTATCCTGCATCAGTACTCCTCCTAATCCTTGTCTGGACGCATCACAGTATATCACAAAGTCCTTCCGGTTGTCAGGTAGGATTAGAATCGGGGCAGTGGTTAACTTTTCTTTCAGCTGTTCAAAACTTCGCTGACATTGCTCGGCCCACTCATATTTATTTTCCTTCTTTAGAAGTTGGGTCATTGGTCTGGCCAAGGTGGAAAATCCTTCAATAAATCTCCGGTAATACCCGGCCAATCCTAGAAAACTGCGGACTTCTGTTACCGACTTGGGTGCTTTCCATTCCGTTACAGCTTCGACCTTGGCAGGATCTACCGCTACTCCTCCAGCTGAGATTATATGGCCAAGAAAAGCAACTTCCTTAAGCCAGAACTCGCATTTACTGAATTTTGCGTACAACTGATGCTCTCGGAGCTTCTCCAGCACTAGGCGTAGGTGTTCTGCATGTTCTTCATCGTCCTTGGAAAAGATAAGAATGTCGTCGATAAACACTACTACGAACTTATCCAGGTATTCCATGAACACTTTGTTCATCAAGTTCATGAAATATGCCAGGGCATTGGTTAATCCGAACGACATTACTGTGAACTCATACAATCCATAGTGCGTAGAAAACGCTGTTTTGGGAATGTCTCCGGCCCTAATCTTCAATTGGTGGTATCCTGACCGAAGATCAATCTTCGAAAATACTTTGGCACCCTTGAGTTGATCAAACAAGTCGTCAATTCGGGGAAGGGGGTACTTGTTCTTGATGGTGACCTCGTTTAAGGATCGATAATCCACGCACATCCGCATACTTCCATCTTTCTTCTTCACGAACAATACCGGGGCTCCCCAAGGAGAAGAACTAGGGCGTACAAATCCCTTCTCTTGTAGTTCCCTAATCTGCTTCTTGAGTTCCTCTAGTTCGTTTGCCGGCATCCTATATGGCCTCTTGGATATGGGGGCGGTACCAGGCATCAGATCAATAACGAATTCTATGTCACGGTCAGGGGGCATTCCGGGCAAATCCTCAGGAAATACGTCCGGGTATTCCTGTACTACTGGCATCCCACTTACGGGTAGCATGGTAAATATTCCCACGGCACGTTCACATAACATCGGGTCTCGATCCATGGCTATGCTCATCGGAGATCCCCAAGGGGTGGACACAGTGACTTCCCTTCGGCCACAATCTAAGACTCCCTTGTTCTTAGTCAGCCAATCCATTCCCAGTATGACATCGAGAGTTTGGGGCGGTAGTACCATAAGGTTTGAGAGAAATACCACATCTCTAATTCGGATGGGCACGTTGATGCAAGCATGAGGTATGGTTATATCTCCCCCAGGTGAGCGCACTACCATGGGTCTCTTAAGTTCCACTCGACGTAGGTTATGTTGTTTGCTTATTTCTGATGATATGAATGAATGTGATGCTCCAGAATCAAATAAAACTTTAACTGGGGTAGAGTTGATAGAAAACATACCCATTAGAACACTCTGATCTCCCTGTGCCTCTTCAGCACGCACATGGTTCACTTGTCCACGACGGAATCCGATATCAGATTCATTGGGTCGTGGCGTCCTGAATAGACCGCGTCCAGCAGCAGGGGTAGTGGTCCCACGTACGGCCGTTGCGTTGGCACCGGTACGAATGTGGGTGTTGCGTGGCTTGGGGCAGTGGTTAGCGTAGTGCCCGAATTCTCCGCAGTTGAAGCAATCCACGTTCTTCTTTCCCCGGAGCGGCCAGTGTTGGTGCCGGGGTACGGAACTGGGGTGCAGTCGGCCTGTTGACATTGCTTGGTATAATGGGGCGGTGGGTTGTCACAACAGTTGGCTTTCATCCCGATGAAGTGGCTCCCTTAGAACGTTGAGGCGCTCCTTGAAGTGGGCGGGACATAGCGAGTCTCCTCTTGCGGTTGCTTTCCACTGTCTTCTGGTCGTGCTCTAGCCTCACAACCTTGTTGATCAAACTCTGGAAGTTGGCATGATCTTGCCCAATCATGGGTCCTCTCAGTTCATCATTCAGTCCTTCGATGAACTTGTCGATCTTCTCATCCTCATCCACTAAATCGCCGGTTGCATAGCGGGCAAGCTGGGTGAACCGATTGAGGTATTCTTGCACCGTGGTGTTTCCTTGACGCAATCTCCTGAACTCATTCTTCTTCATTCGCATTACTGCAGCAGGCACGAAGTTTTCGCGAAAGGCAGCGGTGAATTCCTCCCATGTGGGTTCCGCAGCATCCTCGGCGCGAGTTTCCTTGTAGGTATCCCACCAGTCACCAGCGGGTCCTTCCAGTTGATTGGCGGCGAAGATCACTTTGTCGGCCTCGCGTACACGCACAAGGGTCAGCTTCTTCTCTATAACGCGCAACCAATCCTCCGCATCCATAGGTTCTTCTGCCGTAGCGAAGGTGGGCGGCTTAGCTCTCATGAACTCGCCAAGACTTGAGCCTCCACGGCCTCCTTGATTGTTGGCGATAGCCTGCAACAGCTGGGTTTGTGCAGCCATGACTTCGGCCAAGGTGATGGGGTTGGGCTCTGGTGGGTTCTCGTGGGCGGCTGTTGCCCGACGTCGGTGAACCATCTGTAGAGCGTAGTTGAGTAAGCGCCTTGACCTACTAAGGTCACAATTCTACCCTTTTTATTTTCGTTGATTAAGGTGATCTTTTATGTGGCAAGCATGGTGGAATAAACTCATTTCAACACAACAATGACAATATCATAAAACATCACATAGTACATAATCATGATGCATACGACTGCACATATACGCAGCCCAACCAGAACATCGTCTAAAGGACATCATCAAGCGGCATGCCATCTACTCATCACTACATAAGGGAGGGGGTGTCTCGCAATCCAAAAACTATCCCAGGCGAAATCGGAGCAGTAGGGGGGCCTCCTGGCTAGTCGTCCAGCCAACCGCAGGAACCGGGTGCCGGAAGTGGGTGGTCCCTGGCGGACGCGAACCTGAGTCCCCACGGCTCAGAAGTGGTAACAGTCTCTAGATCTGACTTGGGCTTCTTGCTCAGGGGTCGTGTCCTCTTGCGAGCAGTGCTGAGGGTGCGAGGGCCTCCAGCGAAGGTGATGCGGTAGGTGGGAGTCTCGTCCTCCGAAGGGTCGGTGACGTCCGGCTCGATCTCCTCCGGCTCTGACTCAGCCTCTGGGTCGGTGTCGATCTGGATCGGGGTCTCCACTTCGGAACCGGGCTCAGACGAAACAACTGTGGCTATCGGTGTGGGCTCCGTCTCTGTAGCAGTAGGCTCCACCAGATAGGGTCCGGGCTCTGTGCTCAACATGCCAGCCTCCTCCAGTAAGGTGTGGAAGGTGGCCATGCACGGCGGAGTGAGGAAGTAGTAGTGGTCGCGGGCCGGTGCAGGAGGTGGTGGTGGCACCGTGAAAGTAGAGGTAGCCGTAGTAGTAAGTGAGACTGCACGGAGCTGCTCCTCTAGCTGACTGACCTGTCTCTGGCTCTTCCTCAGCTGCTCCTCAAGGGTGGCCATGGCCTCGCCACGGGCGTTGTACTGGTCCGAGAGCTGCTCGAACTGCCCGCCGTGAACCTGGAGCTAGGCCTTCAACGAGTCAACCTCGTTGCCCCAAGCGTGGTGCTCCTCCTCTAGCTCGCACATACGCCTCTGTTGCTCGTCAATCTCCAGTAGTGCCTCCTCATAACAGTCATCTGCGGCCTCAGCCCACCGGGACAGACGGGTCACCATGGGGTTGTAGCAGCACGGGGTAGCCTGCACAGTGCAGACGGAGTTGCCATCCTCCCGATACGGGTGATGCGCAAACTCGGTCCTCGCCGCCTCAGTCCTGTGGACGGCGTTGAGGCGGAGGAAGGCCTCTCGGGCGACGTCCTGAATTGCGGTCTCCACCGAGTCATGACTGTAGCGTGTGCAGAAGCGGAACTCCGGCTCGCTCGCAACGCGGGGCTTGATGGCGACGATGGCCTCCCATACGGTATAGTCTCCAGTACCGAACCTCTTCTTCTTGAAGACGGGTGGCTCTGAGTATCTCAAACTCCACATCAACTGGTGTAGCTAGAAGATGTATCCATCCTCTCGAGGAACCTCAACTTCCCAACCTTGTCCTGCCATCTATATTTAAGAAAACTAGAGTCAGGGAGAATGAAAGTAAGACAAATTTTGTAAAGACAAGGAGACAAGAGTATAGTGGAAACACATTTTGTTTTATAGACATAGGGTTTTTATCAAAATAATCCTAGATGGGGATTCCTCCCTTTAGCCAACTATAATGGGGTGGGGCGCCGTTTGGTCTTTTCCTACAGTCGTATGGCTCTGATACCAACTCTGTGGACCCCCGTTTTTGCAACAGGAATCACTCGTGTTCATAGTACCATTTCCCTGGATCAAGTAGTCTGGTACCCACGATTACATTGCCGAATTATCAAGAGTGCATACACAATCGTCTTACGCAAATTATTACAATAATAGGCCCGAAGGCAATAGTCTAGAACAGGGGACCAACTGGTCCGGAATACAAGCAAAAGCAGAGTTTAGATAAGGCAGCGGAACATTAGGCAGCGGCACGCCATTGCCACAGGCAACGACCGGGACTAAGACCTATTGCGCAGCATCGTCTTCCGTACCCTCCTGGTAGTACTCGTACGGGTCTTCGGGAACTTCATCGCCCACATCTGAATGTTTTGTTTATAGCAAGGGTGAGTACCAACCGTACTCAGCAAGCCACCACAGCAACGATGCACATGATAGGGGGATAACAAAGAATGGCTGTGGTTCTTTTGCGTAAAGCAAGTTTTGCAGTTCTTTTCACAAGCCTAAGACCTAGCATAGACTGATCAAGTTTTAATACCATAGTTCATTAAGCAACGACGGTTCTGTCCACCATCCATTGTGATCCCAAGGATAGCTTCCCGCCATTGTATCGTCATGGTTTTCTGGGGCCTACCCCTTCTCGCTTCTCGAGAAGTTGTACCACCAGCACATAAAAATCATTATGCATACCCATCCCAATCAGGTTAAGAATTTAGAGTCTAGCCAAGTGTAATACATGTCCCGGTGCTCAATGACCGCGAGCACGGCTATTCGAATAGATTTGATTTACTCACACTGCAGTGGATGTACACTTTACCCGTACTCCGTGACTTGCCCAACACATGAGCCGAAGTCCCAACGAATGAGACGCGTCACGTCAAAGCATTTCAATAACCTCACATTGGCAGTACCCGCTCCATGAACTTGTATCCTCATGCACTCTAGGCGTACACGGTTTCTAGCAGTGAGAGGAGTTCTGGCGCTCCCGGGAGGGAAGACTCACACATGCATTAAGTTATAATTAAGTTTAGGTTTACACATGGCGGCCCTACGAGTGGTTGCTCCACCGTAGGCCCCGCCTTCCACACACATCAAGAAAACCACTACGCAGGGATACTGCCTCCGCTCGGCCATTTACTCCGCTAGGTCTATACCCATTCGAGAAGAACGGTTGTACGAGGGTCGTTTCATGCTTAGCTTCATGGCTCGGTCCTTAACTGACCAGGGACGGCACTAGCCTTTACCGGACACCACCCAAATCATCCTGCCGCCCCAGTCGAAAATAGTTGTTTAGTTTTATTTTCCTTTCACAAATCATGTAATCATTATCATGGCAATGTGGCGCTCATGTCTCCACATGCCGCATATCAATTACCTTTCCTAAGGTAATTGCCCAAGCATATAGCCTTTGATAAATATGAGAAAGGCGCGGGGCGGCAGTGGCGGGCGCGGGGCGCGAGGCAGCCGATGGCGACGGCGACGCGGCGCGGCAGTGAGAGGCGCGGGGCGCGAGGCCGCGGCGATGACGACGGCGACGCGACGAGACGACGCGGCGACGGGACGGCGCGGCAACGGCGACGGGACGCGACGGGCGCGGCAGTGAGAGGCGCGCGGCGGCACGGGGCTCCAAGCGGCCGAGCGGCGATGACGACGTGCGGCAGCGGCGACGCGACGGCCTACAGCGGCGTGGGGCGCGAGGGCGCGGCTAGGCGCGGCGACGGGATGGGCTTGGAGACGGGGTCGAGCACCTGGCGGCCTATGAACAGTAGCCTTTAGGTTTTTTTTCGATTTTTGAGTTAATTTCAATCCAAAATTCATCCAAACTTTTGTAAATTCAAATAAATAAACATTGTGCAATATTTTATTATTCCAAAACATTTCACTCCACATTTCCATGTTCTCAAAATTTATTTTTGTATACTTTATATATATATATATATATATATCTATATATGTATATACACCTAGAATTAAATATATATATATACCTATATATGAAATTCCCATGTGAATTTATATGAATTACCCTAAAGATTTATCCCATATTTTTATGTCACCAATTTTGTATTCAAGCAATATATATATTTATGTATACACCTATATCTATATATATATATGCATAGGTGTAGTTAACTATATATTAATTTGTATAAAATCTCCCATATAAATTATACTATTTACATAAATTTATGACATTTGGAAAATGTTTTATTTACTACCAACTTTACCCAACTTTTATTTTAATTTATTCCTTTCGCTTAATCGATCGCTTAGCCGATTTTCGGTTTTAGGGTTTGCACTGAAATAGATTTTGATGGATTTAATCCCGCAATTAAAGATTCAAATAAACGAGCAATAAAACACGGCATGATGCAATAAGATTTAAAAGTTTTTTGTAATTTCGTATTTTAGGGTTTCGATTTCGACGGTCGAATTTTCAGGGCGTTACAGAGGCCAACGCACGCGTCCAAGTGCGGGACGCCGCCGACCAAATCGTTCAGGGATTCGGGGGGACTGCCCCTCGGCTCGTCTTCGCTCTCGACTCCGACGAGGGGGAGGACGGCGACGAGGATGACAGCGACAGCGACGGCGAGGCCGGCGGCCCGGGTGCGTCGGTGTAAGCCCCCGGGCCCCCCGAGTATCTTTATTTCTTCATCTCCTGAGGCCTTTGGGCCAATGCTTGTATAAACTGGCTGCATTTTATCTGCAATCAAATAAGGTTTTAATTTCTATATTAGTTATGCTTGCTATATGCGCGTGATAAGGATGGTCTGTGTCACGATCCTTTTGCATCTTGGCTTGAGCGAGGGCTCGTGCTCGGGCCCCAGCCTCAAGCGGCGCGGGTCAGAGCTAGTGCCTGGGGAGATCCGCGTGTCGAGACTGGCCCGGCCGGGAGCGCGGTGACCGAGGGTTATGGATGACCCGATTGTGGGCCTTTGCCGATTCCCCCCCGGAGTTCACCGTGCCCCGGGGCACGGCTCGGTTCTGGGCCCCGTTTGGCGGTTTAGACGACCCGGGCTGCCGAGGGCAAGAATGAGCACGAGCAGGCTGACTCAAGCCAAGACTTCTCAAAGGGAAACGATAACACAGGCGCAGTCCTTAGGAAATCGAAAATGCCTGCTATTGAAATGCTAGGAAAAAATTAAACAGGTATAGGCATGTGGGAGCCCCCGGCCAACCCTGCGTGCCCGAGGGGGACGCGAGGTTGACCTGAGCCCGAGGTACGACACCCGACCCCCTTATGGGTAGAAGCGGCGAAGATGCTCAATGTTCCACGGGTTAGGCAGCTCCGTGCCGTCACCCGTGGCCAGTCCAACCGAGCCTGGCCGGGGGACACCGATCACTCGATACGGACCCTCCCACAATGGTGAGAGTTTGCTCAGTCCAGCACGCGTTTGGACGCGGCGTAGGACGAGATCGTCGACGCAGAGTGATCGGGCCCGGACATGGCATTGATGATAGCGCCGTAGGCTTTGCTGGTAGCGCGCGGCTCTGAGGGTCGCGCGCCGCCTTCGCTCTTCCAGGTAGTCGAGGTCATCTCGGCGAAGCTGATCTTAATCAGCCTCGCAATACATGGTGGTCCGAGGGGACCTCAGGGTGAGCTCGGATGGGAGGACTGCCTCCGTGCCATAGACGAGGAAGAAAGGCGTTTCCCCAGTCGCTCGGCTTGGAGTGGTTCGGTTCGCCCAGAGTACCGCTGGCAGCTCCTCGATCCACGAGTCGCCGTGCTTCTTGAGGATGTTGAAGGTCTTGGTCTTGAGGCCCTTGAGGATTTCCGCATTGGCACGCTCCACCTGGTCGTTGCTTCTCGGGTGGGCGGGTAAGGCGAAACAAAGCTTGATGCCCATGTCTTCGCAGTAGTCGCCGAAAAGCTCACTGGTGAACTGGGTGCCGTTGTCCGTAATGATACGGTTAGGCACCCCGAACCGAGCAGTGATGCCTCTTATGAATTTTAGCGCCGAGTGCTTGTCGATCTTGATGACCGAATAAGCCTCGGGCCACTTAGTGAACTTGTCGATTGCGACGTACAGATACTCGAACCCGCCCGGAGCCTTCCTGACGGTACCCAGGATGTCCATCCCCCAGACAGCAAATGGCCATGAGAGAGGTATGGTCTGTAGGGCCTGGGCCGGCTGATGCATTTGCTAGGCGTGAAACTGGCACGCCCTGCATCGTCGGACCAGGTCAGCTGCGTTGTGGAGCTCCGTTGGCCAATAGAAACCCTGGCGAAAGGCCTTGCCGACCAAGGTGCGCGAGGCGGAGTGGGCTCCGCACTCGCCTTCAAGGATATCGACAAGAAGCTCAATGCCTTGCTCCCGAGGAATGCACTTCAGGAGGACTCCGTTAGCCCCGCGCCGGTAGAGGGCCCTTTCCACCAGCACGTAGCGCTTGGAGATGCGATGGACGCGTTCACTCCCTTCGCAGTCCTCGGGTAGAGTCTGATCTTTGAGGAACACCTGGATCTCAGCCATCCAGGCGACCAATCTTGGGGGGCCGGGCTCGGCCCCCCCGGGTCCCGAGGCCTGGACTCCGACGGGCCTCGGGGGCCGTTCAGGCGCGTCCTTTTCCCCTAGGGGGTCGGGTCGCGCGACGGCTGGCCCAGCCTTTCTTCAAAGGCGCCCGGTGGGGTCGGGGCTCGCGATGAAGCAAGTCTCGAGAGTTCGTCGGCGACTGCGTTATCCCGCCTGGGCACGTGCCGAAGTTCTAACCCGTCAAAATGGCGCTCCATACGCCGCACTTCGCGGACGTAGGTGTCCATTTGCGGGTTGGAGCACCGGTACTCCTTGGAGACCTGGTTAACGACCAACTGGGAGTCGCCTAGAACTAGGAGGCGGCGGATCCCCATTCCGGCCGCCACTCTGAGTCCCGCAAGGAGTCCCTCGTACTCCGCCATATTGTTGGTTGCCCGGAAATCTAGGCGAACCAAATATCTGAGGACATCTCCGCTCGGCGAGGTCAAGGTGACCCCCGCACCGGCGCCCTGAAGGGCCAAGGAGCCGTCGAACTGCATCACCCAGTAGGTGGGGTGAGGCAGCTGCGAGGGGCTCGCGTCGGCCTCGGGGGCGGAGGGTCCGAGATCGGGCTCGGGAGCCGGGGTCCATTCCGCCACAAAGTCGGCGAGGGCCTGGCCCTTAATCGCGTGGCGTGGCTCAAAGCGCAAGTCAAATTCAGAGAGTTCGATTGCCCATTTTACCACCCGTTCGGTACCCTCTCGGTTGCGTAAGATTTGGCCGAGGGGGTAGGACGTAACCACCGTGACCCGATGCGCCTGGAAATAATGGCGCAGCTTCCTCGAGGCCATCAGAATTGTGTAGAGCATCTTCTGGGCCTGAGGGTACCGGGTCTTGGCGTCCCGCGACGCCTCACTAACGAAGTAGACGGGCCGCTGCACCTTTCGGCGGGGCCTGTCCTCTCCGTTGAGGGCACTGTCCTCGAGACGCTCGTTGTCCGAGGGGCCTTGCTGGGCCTACTCGGCTTCTGTGCCGACGACCTCGGGGTCGGAGGGCGTCGGGCGCGGCCTTCCCACAGTGGCCCCGGGGCCTTCCTAGGGGTCGGGGGCGTCCGGTGCCGTCGGACGAGCGGGCAGAGGGCCACATTCGATCATCAGGGGCCTTAGGCCGTCGTCCGGCTCGGGGGCCTCTCCTCCCTTCTCAGTCCCGGGTCGGGTCGACACAGGGTGGGGGCACGCGGGTCAAGGGCCGTCCTCGCCGCGCTCCACAACCAACGCCGCGCTAACTACCTGTGGGGTTGCCACTAAGTAGAGCAGCAGCGGCTCATCGGGCTCCGGGGCGACCAGGATCGGGGAAGAGCTGAGGTATGCCTTCAACTGGGTGAGGGCCCGCTCAGCCTCCTCTGTCCAGGTAAACGACCCGGAGCGCTTAAGGAGCTTAAATAGGGGCAGCGCCTTCTCTCCCAGCCTCGATATGAATCGGCTTAAGGCTGCCATGCATCCGGTGACACATTGCACGTCCTTAAGCTTGCTGGGGGGGCGCATCTGCTCTATAGCTCGTATCTTCTCGGAGTTGGCCTCAATGCCTCGGGCAGAGATCAAGAACCCGAGAAGCTTGCCCGCGGGCACACCGAACACATACTTTTCAGGGTTCAGTTTTATGCGGGCGGAGCGGAGACTTTCGAAAGTCTCCGCTAAATCCGAGAGCAAGGTCTCCTAGTTGGGCGTTTTCACAACCAAGTCATCGACGTAGGCCTCAACATTGCGTCCTATCTGACTACCCAAGGAGATATGAGTAGTACGCTGAAAAGTAGGACATGCATTCTTCAACCTGAAGGGCATGGTTTTGGACGGGCCGTCGCCCAGGGCGACCTCCTTTACCGGGACCTCGTCGCCTGAGGCCATCCGCTGCCTCGGGGCGAGCGAGGTGGAGGCGCCGAGCCTCTCATCGTCGCCCGCGGGCTTGGACACCGCGGCGAGGCGGTCCGCGCGCTGCTCCATGCAAGCTAGCGCGACTTTGAGGTCGCCGTGGACGGTGATGGGGCCACTGGGGCCCGGTATCTTCATCTGGAGGTAGGCGTAGTGGGTGGCCGCCATGAACTTCACCAACGCGGGCCTTCCCAGGACCGCATTGTAGGGCAGATTGAGGTCCGCCACATCGAAGTCCACCCGCTCGGTGCGGAAGTTGGCGGGGCCACCGAAGGTGACCGGGAGGTCGATGTGACCTAGCGGCCAGGTGTGCCCCGGCGTCACGCCGATAATCGGCTGGGACGGCCGGAGCTCCATCCCCGGGGCCTTGATAGCATCAAAGGCCGCGGGGGAGAGGTAGGGATTGCGGCCAGAAGCTCTCGCTTCATGGCCTTGAGGCTCCGGCGAGAAGCGTGAGCACACGCTTCCCCATCAACGGTGGCGACGGTGGCCTCGGGCTCCTGAAAACCCAGGTCATCATTGCCATCGTCGACGTCCTCAGCGGGGGCCTTCTGCTTGGCCTCACTTCACCGGTTGCTGGTGGAAGTCGCCGGGGCCTTACCCTCACGGTGTTCCTGCCTCTTCTCCTCCTCCCACTTCCTCGTCCGTTCGGCCAAGCTTTTGACCGTGCGGCAGTCGGCGAGGTCGTGGAGGGAGGTGTTGTGCACGGTGCACCATCTGCCGGTCGGGCGCTCCCTGCCGGGAGCGCCAGCCTCCTTCTTTTTGTTGCCCACGGGCCTCCCCTTCCGGGGGGCCCGTGAAGCGCCCTCGGCGGCAAGGACGTGACCCTCGCCGTCGGAACCAGCCGACCTTCTCTTCCTCCTCCTGTCCCGCCGCCCCAAACGAGCGGCGGACTCGGGGGCAGCAGGAGTCGCCGCTCCAGAGCCGAAGGAGTTCCAGGTCCAGGCCTCCTCCTTGCAAGCCACACGGTCCGCGAGCTCGAAAAGCTGCGCGGTGGTCTGGGGCTCCTTGGAGGCGATCTTTTCGAGCATGCGGTTGTGCCGCATGCCCCCCCTGAATGCATAAATGACCGCATGTGCAGGGATGTAAGGTATGGTGTTGCGGACTTGACAGAACCGCTGGATGTACGAGTGGAGAGACTCATCGTCCCTCCGCTGTACCGCGTGCAAGTCCGCCTCTTCGCCTGGGCGCGGATATGTGCCTTGGAAGTTCGTGGTGAACTGCTGGCACAAATCCTCCCAGGAGTGGACCGACGCGGGTGGCAGGTTCATTAGCCAACCTCGCGCCTGGCCCTTCAAAGCCATGGGAAAGAAATTCGCCATGACCCTGTCGTCACCCCCCGCGGCTTCTATTCCAGTCGTGTAGATCTGGAGAAACTCAGCGGGGTTGATGCTTCCGTCATATTTTTCAGTGATGGTGGGCCGGAACCTCGAGGGACAACGGACGTTCCGAAGGCTCGCCACGAAGGCTCAACAGCCAGCACCACCAACCGGGGACACGGGGGGCCGGCCCCCGTGACCGGAACGGAGTGGCGCCCCAGAGGAGGAGGCGCCTTCCGTCGCATGGGCGGCGCGACGAGCGTCGCGCCGGCGCACAATGTTGAGCCGGGCATCTGGCCCCCCATGCACATTCTCATGGGTCGGAGGCGTCGAGGGGGGAGATGCGGACGAACGGCGGGTGTCTACCGTCACCCGCCGTCCCCTTCGCCTCGATGACGTAGAGCCGGCGGTGGCGGCACCAGAGGTGCCGGTGGAGGAAGACCGCCTGTCGGTGCCTAGGCGCTGCTGCGCCGTCATGACCAGGTTGGCCACGTCATCCAGCCAACGCTGGGCCGGGGTCTCTGGATCGGGGACGACGGGCGGGTGACGCAAGAGCGCGCCCGCAGCCTGCAGCGCGCCCTGGGGCGTGCCGCTATCACCAAAGGTGAGGCGACGACGCACCTCGCCTCGCCGTCCTCCTCCATCGCCTGCGGGTGGCGAGGTAGCGGATCCCTCGACTTCCTCAGGCACCTTCCGCCGCCCAAGACCCCGATGGGAGGGGGACGACGGGGTGCGTGCCCGATGGCGCGGGTCCCGCTCCCCGCCATCACCGCTGGCGCTCAAGGAAGGATCGCACGCCACTACCTCTTCGGCCATAGGGCCGACCTGGCGAAGCTTGGCGTACACGAAAGGAGATGGGGGCTTCAGAACAACACGCGCGCCCCCTGTAACATACCCAGAATTCTAAATTTCAACTTTTGCATCTAAAATAATGAAAATGATTTTTGTGAAGTAGAGACACTAAAATTTTCCAATGAAAACCCTGGGCGAGTAATAATACTAGTTTTGATATACAGATTCGTGATTAATTTAAAACCTTTTTCTTGATAGTTCAAAGAAAGAAAATAACACATAGTGTGCGCATGTAATTGCATGATGTATGGTTGTGACTTGAGTCCTTTTATTTGTTTTTGGATTTTTACTGGCATTTCATATTAGGACTCATGGGCATTAACTTAAAAACTGGAAGCAAATATTTAATGTATATTTACAAGGATGCATATATATGAAATACATGAAGTTGAGTAATTAAAAGTATAAATCATGCCCAACAACATCATATTAGGTCAAGAATTATCTAAATATAATTTTACAGCACTCAATTATATTTTATAATAGGAAACATATAAGTAAAGATAAGCTTATTGAATATTTAAAAATAATTGGTGTAATATAAAATCATGGGGAAATTCATGTAGGTATTATTCAATCTATAAATCTCACTGGAATTTTGGTATGATTTAATATGTACATTTGATACCCCAAATAATTAGGTCAAAGCAGTCAAACTATAGTTTAATTCTAAACCCTAATCGGCAAAACGGATACACATCTCATATGTGTATTTTATCACATAAAAATGTATAGGGTTTATAATTTATTCAAATACTAAACTATTTATCATAAATTATTATAATTTTTCCAGAATTTATTTTGTAGGTTTTGACCTTCTAAAAATTCAAACCAATTTCAGCTAAACTAAATTTCTCTATTTTCCTAAGATTAAAAGATAGATTATTTTTGAGTGAAACCAAAGAAAATGGAACCTAGGTATTTTTATCTACCTCCAGAAAAATCTAAATTATTTTATTTTGCACAAAAATTAAGTTTTGGAATTTTTAAAGACAGGAGAAAGAAATGAATATGGAAATCCTTTGTAAACCTGGCCTAACAGTACTTCACCCAATCTTCTACCCATCCCTCTCACTCTATCTCTGCTTGTATCGCCCTAGACCCACATTGCAGTGACACAGACTAGCCTTTACCTCTGTGCATCTTGTTTCACCGCTCAAGCCAGAGAGAAGGACTGAGAACGAGTGAGGAAGCAGTGCATGAATCCTGTTCGACACGTGTCTGATGGCGTGGCGACGCCGGGCTCCTCCTTTTTCTTCTCCTAACCACGTCGCCCATCTCCAGTCGTTGATCCGAAGCTGTGAACACCGAGGGAGAGAAACCCTAGCCCCTCCGTCACCCTCAAACTCACTGTCAGCCGTGAGGAAGATGAAGGCCACCAGCGCCGATGAGCCACGGTCACCTTCATCTCTTCCACGTTCCATGCTCACCTTTCCATGCCGAGCAAGTTTCCTTTGGACACTCTCCCATTTCGCGCAGCCGACCGACGGGAACGCCACCGTGCCGACGATGCTCAGGAGTGAGCTCCGGACTGTGCCGCCGATGGCATCATCGTCGGGCAGCACGACTGAGTCCACCAGAGGCCAAGCCACTGCGCCATCGACCATGCCTCGAGATCCTCTTCAAAAGCCCTCAATCAATTTCATGAATCGTACACCGACGGGGAGATCGCCGTCATCTCCCCTAGCTCCGGCCAACCGACGCCGTCACTGTTTTCTTCCACTCCGGTGAGCTCCAAGCCAATTCCTTGCATTTATTCCATCCTCTAGTGGTTCCTAACCTCGGGAATATTTTGGTTTGGAAAGTTGTTAGCCGGTTTGCTCTATCGTTATCAACCCGGAGTTTGCTGTCGCCGCCGGAGTTCTTTTCCAGTCACCGTCGATATCTGAGTTCCGCCAACCATGTCTAACCCCTTGGTAAGTCTCTAGGAGTCCTATAGGACCATATGCATGTGTTCGTTCGCATCGATTCGAGCCGGACCTTGTCTTGCACTTGCAGCCGAGAAGCCGTCGCCGCTTGCGCTGTCGCCGCCGTCGATTCCAACCACCTCCGGCGATGGGACGACCACCGTCGGGTGCGCAAGAGAAAGGAGCATCTTTTCCTTTTTGGTTGTACCGGCCGAGGAACCGCCGTTCGCCGCCGACGCCATCCACCAGCCGCCTGTGCCGCCCCAGCCTACGCCAGTTGCTGCTGCTCCATTTCTCTCCATTGAGCCGATGACAGGTGGGCCCCACTTTATCTGAAAGACCAGGATTTGATTAGCAAGAGATTAAAACATATAAGGTTCTATTTGTAAAATCTCTATGTATGACATGTGGACCCTAGGACGTAGTTGTAAATAGATTAAAACATAAGCACTCTTAATGAAGTTTCATTCAACACGTGTTAAGGACCTCGGGTTCTAATCCAAGAACATCGAGGGCTTTTCTGCAAAATAACCAGAGGCTGACCTGTGGACCCAATGATTTTTATTTTGGAATTATTAAAAGAAATGGATAAATCTATATATTTTTCAACTAAAAATTAGTCCAAACTTGTAAAATTTATAACAAATTAAATATAACTCCTTTTGAGATGAAACCAACTCCAGTAGGTCCATAAAATTGTAAACTTTAATTTGGTGTAATAAAATCCTATGCTCACAGTAGGATTTTAATTTCTAAATTTCAAATATGAAATAGGTAAATTAGAAATTGTAAAAATTATAGAAAATTCATTTATAATCCAAATGAAATGAACTAAATTTCTGTAGAACCAGTAAAGTATGAAATTTAATTTTGTAAAATAAAATATGATACTTTCTGTACAGGAAATGAGACTAAAATTGTAAGTCATACAAAAACACTTATTTTGCAATTAGAACTTATTTAATTTCTAGAAAATTACTAGTTATTCCCAAAATTATAAATTCACTGATGTTCATCTTTGAATTATATACCTTTTGATTTGGATAAAAGGAATTTGACAAAACTACCTCCTAAAACAAATTTAATCAAATAACTAATTCTCTTGTTGTCAAATTGGTAAAATTCATAACTTTCAAAATAGCAAAGCTAAAATAGAAATTTCTTCACCTAAATCCAATTAGGATATAACTAACCCACTGTGAGGAATTCATGTATTTTAGAGCATTTTGGATTTTTCGCCTTTTTTGGATGTTTATTAGTGTTATACGTTATGATTATTTAGATTCTGACATTCCGGAATACGTGGAGCAAGATCCTGAATTTGAGTGTGATTTCTCACAGCAGACAGGCAAGCATCTAAGTATATAGAATCCCTATTTTGCTAAAATGATTTGATTGCAAAACGATATATATGCATGTGTTGTTTTATTACAAACTTATCGGTAATGGTTAGATTTGGTTATACCTAATTGTTGCATATCCTTCCTTGTTTCGTTGTTGCCATTTATCCTTGTAACCTCGGGATAGAAATATTTGGGAATGTTTTATTGTTTCACCGATGCTTAGCCATGCTTAGATCCAGTAGTGTTCAAAATCGATGGATGGAGCTATCGATTGAACTTATTCACTATTTGCGATTTATGGGCATAAAATTTGACTACTTACACTAAATGATTCATATGAAAAATATGTTTAACTTGGACGAGTGATAGGGCGATGAAGGGATTGTGGTTTTCCCTGATGCAAGTAGCCTCGTCTGGGTTGTTAAGGACCGAACATGTTGTCATCTATTCAAGCACCTTACGTACTACCACACGCCGGGAATGGGACGGCTTGGCTTAGTACTACGTTGCACTGTAATCATCTACGCTACGCTGGTCAATCATGAGGATGTTGTTCCTTTGGAGAACCCAGGTGTGTCGTGTTTTGGCAGGGGGTGTCTCCCGCGATGGTGAGCCCGCCTTAGCCACATCACACACGCACGTGGCTAAGTCGTCGGGGGCCTAGGCGGAGTTTAGGTGATTGGGGTGGGACTAGGAAAGGGCATGTTATGAGCTTGTGTCACTTGTGAGTCACACCTGTATGGTGGTGAAAGCATTTAATTCTTGTTCATTTCGTGTGGGTAAAGATGTACCCCTCTGATCAGAGTAAAACTATTCGAATAGCCGTGTCCACGGTTACAGGACGACCGCTTGATGTGTTAGCTCAACTATGTTAGCATCAAACCGGGTTAAATGGGTTGGTTAGTCTTGGATATGAAATGGATATATTGATAAGCCATAGTTGGACAATGGTTGTCCATGGATGGTGATGAGAGCACGGGTTGTGCTTATAGACATGGATGGTGATGAGGGCATTGGTTGTGCTTATATATGGATGGTGTTGAGAGCACCGGTTGTGCTTATTGGTGATTAAATTTCAGATTATGTTACTTTAGAAATTCCATGTTTTTCAACTTGTTATTTGCTCAATTAAATTGGCTTTTATGCAAAATTTGAACCATTATGCCATCTTCTAAGGTAGAAGCTTGCATACTCCTTTGTTCTATATATATATATTAAAGAGTAAGTCTTGCGAGTACATTCCGTACTTAACCCGATGTCTGCAATTTCAGAAGAGGACGTTGGAGAACTTGATTGTTCTTACTACCCTACCGAGGGTGGTGAGGGTGGTAAGTAGTTTTTCAGCTTGACTCTTGCCCCGGTCGGTTGCCTTGTGGGATGGTTGGCAAACCACGGGTTTTACTTTTGTTTTAAGTGAATTAATGAAACTTCCGCTACTATAGTTTTGTGTTGTAAGATGGGCCTTAGAAACCCATTATGACATATGTATCTTGCGGTTTTTTTATCCATATTTATGCATTTGTGATGTTTATCAATTGCTTGCGATGAAAGTGTAAGGCTAGTCGCTTTTTCTGGGGACTAGCTAAGCATGAGTATGAATTTTGAACAATTGAGATGCTGTAGAGCTCTCGCAATTTGAGTCAAGTCTCCTGAGATGTGTAACACATCTGGTCGCCACCTTCGTGTGGTTTGACGGGCATGTCTCAGGCTGAAGTTGACTGGCATGCAGAGTCCCAGCAATATCTCTTTTGCTCATTATTCGGCATTATGGATTTTATACCGAATGTTGTATATTTTGTGATCATGGGCACATTGAGGTATGAGTGGCTATTTATGCGTGTATGGATCCCACTCATCCAAAAGTATGTGATGGTCACAAAATGCATTGGACGGTATAATTTCTGGGTGCCCACACCCCCTACCTGGCGCGCCAGATGACGGAGCGTGAAACTCCTCACCGGGAGACCGTGCAGGCCCCCCTTTGCCGGTTCGGCCGGGGGGCGCGAGGTGCAATCTCTTGCCTCGGATCTGTGGGATTTTCAGCGAGAAAAAACGCGAGAACGCAGGCGATTTAGACATGTTCGGGCCGCTGGGAAGCGTAATACCCTACTCCTGTGTTCTAATAGATCTGAGAGTGTGATGGGATCCAGAGACAATCCAACCTCTTGCCAGCCAGTCTCCGTCCGATGCCCTCTTTTCTAGGCCTGGGCCTCCTTTTATATGGCAAGGGGCTACCACATGGGCCACGAGCTGCCTAAGAAAGAAAACATTCTTTTACATTTAGGGCTATCCTATCGCCGGAAGCAGTCTTTGACAGACGCCGTAGCACGCCCCTGCTCAGCCAGTCGACCCATCCGGGGGACGCCCGTTTCCACTTTCATTAAATGGCGGACGACTTTCTCGTCTCGCCTGCGCCAAAATCAGGAAAGCATCTGACCGGGGCTGACATACCAACTCTGGGAGTTGGCACGCCAACTCCGGCTGAGAGATGAGGGACAAAGGGCTCCCATCATTCCAACGGGACGGGGCGAGGCGTGCAGCAGGCCGCCTGGCGCCACCTAACCCACGATCTGACCGGTCTGCGACCGGTCACGGACCGGATATGCACGCGCCACGCCGCATTAAATGCGGCGTGGTGCACTCGTCTGAACCGCCATAAATGCGGTCAGGTGAGCCCTGTCGCGCTCGACTAACCTGCGATCGTGGCACCAAAACCACAAGGGGTCGAGGCGCCCCAGGCCTCGAGGCAGAAACGGGAACGGCCCGACCCCGGGGAAAACCGGGAGGGCAGCCGCCACGTCACCCTCGGGCTCGACCCCTCCGGGGGAACGGGCCACGTGGATCCCTGTGGCCACCCTTCCCTTTGGTCTCGATACCTCCGGTCCCATGTCACCGACATAGGGGATTAAACTTTTTATAAGAGAAAGGTAGTGTTAGGATTTTCTGCGGTTTGCCAATTGCCAAAAATGCAAGTACACGTCACCAAGACTCATTCATTCGCCTATTTTCTCGAAACAATCTGAACCATCCGACTCGCCGGTATTTCTCGGCCACCTTCCCTCACTTTCCCCGGTCCGCGTAGCCCACGCGTCCCTGCTCTTCTAGGCTCCGCCAGGCCTCCCCAAATCCCAATCCCGCTCCCGCTCCCAACCCCATCCCCATCCCCACCACCACCTCGCACGCGCACGCGCAAGGCGCAAATACCCCGCGACCCCGATCCCCATTCGCGTTCGGAAGCCATGGCGGAGTTCCAGGAGATGGCGGCGGAGGTGCCGCCGTCGCTGAAGGCAATCACGCTCACCCACGTCCGCTACCGCCGCGGGGACAGGCTCGGCCTCTTCCTCGCCTGGGTCTCCCTCGTCCCGGTCTTCATCAGCCTGGGGGGCTTTGTCTCCCACTTCCTCTTCCGCCGCGAGCTCCAGGGCATCTGCTTCGCCGCGGGCCTCCTCGCCTCCCAGTTCCTCAACGAGCTCATCAAGCACTCCGTCGCGCAGTCCCGCCCGGCCTACTGCGAGCTCCTCGAGGCCTGCGACTCCCACGGCTGGCCCTCAAGCCACTCGCAGTACACGTTCTTCTTCGCCACCTACCTCTCGCTCCTCACGCTCCGCCGGTCCCCGTCGCGGCGGGTGATCGCCGCCCTGGCCTGGCCGCTCGCCTTCCTCACCATGCTGTCCAGGGTGTACCTCGGGTACCACACCGTCGCGCAGGTGAGAGACCCCTGAATCCCGGATCTGATCTGGTGGATGGCGATGGAAATATTGGTCTGTTTTATAATTGATAAATTGATACATTCCTAATTAGTGTATGTCATAGATTGAGATTAGCTTGATTCCTAACTTGCCTTCCCAGGAGGGCTGATTCGTTAGGTGTAAATTTACTCTGGACGTATCTACCTCATTTTTGGTTAGATTGGTGCATTATGGTATAATAATGGTTTGAAGATAGTTGCATTATGGTATATTGAAATTCTGACATACATAATCGATATTACTGTTCTTGTCACTAATCTATATCTTCTACATACGTTACCGATCATTCACTTTCTTTAATGCTAAAAGGAACTGATAGCACAATTATTTGGTCTGGATGAATTAAGATCAGGAGCAGCATATTTATGTTACTTGCTCAGGAACGCTGCAAATAATTGGCTTTTAGGGTGACTTTACATTAGGCAGCTAGAGGTATGCTATATTACTATGTGCTGGCTGCTGCAACATGTTTGCTCTTCTGAGTTGCTGGTGGAAGCTTTGCACAGTTTTTTCACATAGAGAAGTACATTGGTTGGTTGCATTGTCAAATTATAGCTTCAAAGCCTTGTAGATTGCTAATAGGAACCTAAAATGAACGTGTTCAGCACAAGGTTCATAGAAACATTTTCCGGATGCCTTCCAGGCTGCTATGCAATTGCTGGTTTCCATAACTGTAAGCTTACTTAAAATCTTAACAAAAAGCACTTCCAGAAACCAACCATCTATTAACAAAGCCGTGGAAAAGTTAGGAAGTCTTGGTGGTGTTTCCATTTCAAAGGATATGATATTTGAAGAATAACACATTCAAATTCTATCGCTCATGACTCAACATCACATACTGCTCCCCTGGTTTTCTGGATGCTTAGGTGCACATATGTACCTCATGATCTGTGCTGCAATTTATCGCCCACTTTTATACCTCATGATCTGTGCTGCAATTTATCACCCACTTTTAGTAATACTCGGTGTTGTCAATCGTTTCTGTATGAAATTTTCATATAGTGTGGTTGCATGTTGTGTACACCCCTTAAAATTGGGTCCTCCTGTTCAGCTGTTCTGCACAGTATACTTAGCTAAATTATGGTCCTCAGGCAATGATGGTTATTTCTCTGATAGTGTTTGAAACAAAAAGCGCATGTTGTATTGCTGTTCGATTTCTTTTAATTTCAATTTGTTAATTTACTAGGTATTTGCCGGCGCGGTAGTAGGCCTTGTGTTTGGTGTTATCTGGTATTGGATTGTCAACACCATGCTTGTTGAATATTTTCCAATGATTGAGGAGAGTGCAATAGCGAGGTGGTTGTATATAAAGGATACTTCACACATTCCAGATGTGCTCAAGTTTGAATATGATAATGCAAGGGCAGCCAGGAGGAAAGTTGCTACTGATTGAGCAAGTAAGTCATAACAATTTATCATTTATCAAAGAGTTATTTTTTTCCCACTCATTGAAATTGTATTTGATCCAAAAAATTGCAAAACGTACTCCATCAATCTTTTATTTAGTCTTGGAAATCTGGATATTTGCTGCTTGTTGAATCCAATTTACCTATGGATGCAATAGCTATGCTCCATCTATTCTAGGCATACAAGGTTTTGGGAGTTATGATTGTCCTGCTTATGTAACAGCTCTTGAAAGATAAAATATTAAAATCACTTATCTTGTCTCATTTATCTCTCAAGTCTCAAATTGTTGCTCATATTTCACTCGTGTCAATGCAGGTTCTTTTCGGATCACACGCTTGCTGTAGTTCAGGGGATAATTGTGTGGCAAGATACCTCTGTCACTTATAGCTGCATCTTTGTTAGAAGAAATGCCCATTGGAGTTTTGGCCTGTGTTCTTGTTGGCCATACGCCATTTTTGTTTTCAATTCTGAGTCTTCTTCTTTCTCTCCCTTTTTTTTGACAGTTTGGTGGCAAACTGATATATTTATTTACATGTGTAGAAAAAGGACCATAGTGAACATAACTGAATCCACCTGTCATTCAGTGTTTCTTTTGCTTAGTTACAACTGAAGTATATGATCATAAGTTGTTGAGATGTGAAGATTACAGGCGGCACACCTTTTATTTTGGGTCGCCTTCCGACGAGAACATCTCAAGTGTTCTTGTTTTCCTTCCTAGCAGGTTTCAGAAAACCGAAATAAACAGTGGATGTATGTGCTTAGGGCTTAGGACGTCGAAAGGAAGGGAAGGGATGCCGGATGCATTAATAATCAGATGTCGGTATCATAAAACAAATTTACATTCAAAACACAATTTCTCCCCAATTTCAGCTAAAATTGAATTGCTTCCCATTCCATGCGAGGCCTTAGAAAATCCCTCAGATGGCTCAAATGGCGATTTCCCCCCAATTTCAGCTAAAATTGAATTGCTTCCCATTCCATGCGAGGCCTTAGAAAATCTTTCAGATGGCTCAAATGGCGGGGCATGTAAGCCGCATAGCCGGATGTGTGATACTCTCATTCAGAACTCACAAAATCGCAAGGAAAATAAAATGATAAACATCATACATATCCATTTCCCTGTCTTCAAATCTTGGCAAGCTGCAAAGAACACCGTGAAGCACGGTAGGACTATGATTCTGAAGTTGCCAGATTTGTTTCGTTAGAAGTGGCATCAGGAGTACCACCGGAGGGGCTTTGTTTCCTTTCTGCCTGTAATGATCGACATAGAGATTCCAGCTTCTCTTTTTGATTCTTGAACTTATCAACTTGCTTCTTCATTAACTCACGCTGCGGAGAAAGCAAACAAGGGTTCAATTAATCATCATGCAAGAAAGACCTGCACAAGAGCTTCCATTATGCATGTGAAGGTATATGGAAGGTTGGACATTTACCTCCTCAATCAACTTCACAAGAGCAACATCTGAATTCTCACATTTACTCTTCAAGAATTCATTCTCCTTCTTTAGATCCTTTATAAGCTTCACCATCTGATGCAAAAAGATCATGGAATATTTTTTTTATTTCTGTGGACAAACATTCGATAACTAAGAACAGAACGACATTGTGCGTGAACTCAAATGAGTATGATCACTCATACCTTTTCCATCTCCTTCTTGTATGTCTCAAAGACTTCATTGCTTTTTGTGAGGGCATCCTGATAAGGTAAAGTAGACAATTTTAAAATTTTAGTACAAGGCAGAGGTATCCACAATTAAAATGGAGAAGCTGCTTGAACATTTGCATAGCCATCTGCAAAGGGAAAACCACCATGAGGCACATACTGGTCATTACGAGAAGGGCCTAATCAGCAAAGGTACCTGAAACTGCTGAAATCTTTCTCCATCAGCAGCTAGCTGCAATCTTAAATTCTTCTCAGTAGCCATAAGTTGAGAAACTTGATCAGCATATAGCTGCATTTGGGTTTGTTCCTGAGCTGTTTTCTCTTGATGTTGTTGCATTTTCAGATCGGCGAGCTCAAGTTCCAGCATCTTTTCTTTCAACTATAGAAATATAACATAAGGCAAAGAAAAACAAAAGTTCACCACAACGAACAACATATTGAGCTAAGACAAACCCTAAGATAATCGTACAAGCGTCCAAGATACCCATAGAGCTATAACTGATATAGGTCATATATAGCATACCTGATGAGCATATTTCTGCTGTGTGATATTATATTGATCTGCAAGGTCTTTGAGTTTACTTCTCAGCCTACAAACATAAGCTACCAATTATTATCGATAAAACAAAATCTAAGGAAGCCTGTAGTAGATTAAGACTGCAATGAATGTAGTCATTAGAAGTGCAATTATGTTGGCAACAAATTCAATTCACTTGAAGAAACTCTTAATACAGAACATATGCGTAACTTCAGTATCTTACAAGTTGTTCTCTTCTAACTGAGCAATGCTTTCATTTTTCTGCTCGTCAAGCTTGACACTCACATCCTATAAAAATATCATGGATATCTGATTAGTAAGAGCTCAATAGTTGGCATACAAACAAAATTAAGAACACTGGTCTATATTTTCTGAACAACTATCATATGGCATATATTGACCTTTATAGCATTATTGAATTTGTCAGATAACTCCATCCGCATATTCTGCCCCTCTGATGACACCCTTCGGCACTCTTCCTGAGTCATCAATGCTAAAAGATATTATAGTTGAACAAAGGCGACAACAAACGGACACTTCAAAACTCAACAAACTTGATCCGTACCTTTAGCACTTTATTTTGACGCTGAAACTCCCTACAAAGAGACTCTAGCTTCTCTTTAACTGCAATAGCTGTAAGTGACCAAACACAAGCCACACAGGAATACAAGATACATGTTAGTCCGAAGAATTCTAGAAGCATCATGTGGCATGCGCATGCGCATGCGCAAACCAGTGTTCCCCTTCGCAGCCACCTTGTCTGCCTTGGTGGCGCTTAGGGGCTTGGCACTAGGTTGCCACCAAACACTGGTGCATACAAGAGACCAGACACAAAGTGGCCGAGATTATGTGATATTTAATGATAATGGATTGTTCATTCCAGTCAGACAAGAGTCTAATAAAGAAATCTTAATTAGAACTGACTAATGGTTCAGATGAATTGGACATTAGAAGATATTTATCCAACCACCCTACAGATGCAGTATTTTAGCAGTAAAGATCTGAATGAATCACCAAGGGATCTATGCACTACATTGAATTATTGGAAACAGAACATGCCGTAAGTTCAGATAATAGAAGCTTGCCTGCATCCCTCTCTGCTACCACCTTGTGGTACGCCTGCGCAAGTTCAAATAGCTCTCTGTCCTTCTCTACCTTGCTCTTTTTCACGACCTTGCGCTTCTGCTCACCACTCCCCTACAAAGTCAAGCAGATCAATCCCGTTTAGCAAGCATTAATCCTTCCTATCAAAACAAATGCAGCACAATGAGGCAGGTCCAGATCCTATAAACCTCAGCAATGACAACCTTTTGATCGGCCATAGATTCCACCTGCTCCACCACACTGCTCTCCTTGGAGGACTCTTTAGCATCTGTAACAACAGGAACAGCTAAATCTCCAAAATCAGGTGCTACATTTTACTCCGAACCGCAGCGTGCGACAGAGGGGGGGGGGGGGGGGGGGGGGGTGGGAGATCACCTCCTGCGTCGCCGGCGGGTTCGCCGAGAGCACGCTCCGGCTCGGCAGCGGAGCCCATGGTGAGGCTATGCAGCGCGTCGGCGGCCGAATAGGCGTCCAGGGTCTCCTGAGCGACGGAGGCCTGGGTCGAGGGAAGAGCGCCTAGGGTTTCGTCGCCGCCGCCGCTGCCCACGGTGGCGTCCGCTTGATCGAGGCCGAGGGAGCGGCTCGCGGGATCGCCGGCGTCGGCGGGAGGAGGAGGCGCCTGGTCGGCGGCGGAGCTCTCCACGAAGCCGTCGGGAAGCGAGTCGGCCTCCGGGAGGCGCGTCGCCAGCGAGCCTTCCATTGGTGTCTGCCTACGGGGGCCCACCACCCAAGGGAGGGGAGAGGAGAGGATCTCGTGTTCCTTTCGCAGTTTCGCTTCGTTTCGTGTTGCTCTCGTGAGAGGTTTTGGGAGGCAAAGGGTTGGATACTTGGAGTTGGAGGGGAGAGGAGATCAGTACTAGTAACTGTTCATTACAATAATAAAGTTCGTCATAATAAGGATTTAAGAGGCTATGCAACTGTCAACCAGTCATCCTCACAGATCTTATATTTTATTTTTTTAGTAATTTATTCTGGTTGCAAGGGCTAAAATTTAAATCGATATATCTATATATATTTAAAGACTGGAGCTACCGAAAATATCAACCTATTAGTTACGAAAATAAAATAAAATTTGAATCAATATATCTATATTTTAGGACATAGGCTACTGAAAGTATCAGCCTATTACTTACAGGAAAAAAAAACTCAATTTGGTTGGGTTGTGCATTCTGTTGCGTTCTTGAGATGGGTAAAAGGCACATCCAACAATGTGCAATGCTTATCCCTGCAAACAAGGCTAAAAGGCTTGTTCAGTTTGTAGCCACTTTCAGCCCTACCATTGCTAAATTTTAGCACATTTTGGTATTAGCAAATTTTGGTAGTGTTGATTGTGTTTGGTTTCTTAGTTTAATGCCTTTCCAGAATTTGATAAAATTTTTAAGAGTGAGAACTTCTACAATTATCAAAGCTTGGTAGGTAGTATTGGTAAGATGTATTTGGTTTGTTGTCTTATCAAAAATTGACATAGTTGAAAGTGGTGACAAAGTGAACAAGCCAAAAACAATGTGCAATGCTTCTTGTATAGCCTAAATGCATCTGTTACTTGCTGAGATCAATTCTTGATTTTGACCATACAATACAAAAAATCAAAAACTAGCCCTTGGGAGCCTTCAGTGGTTAGCCGCAAAGCTCCACAGGGTGACAGGAGTATCAATCGGCGTCCATCTCCATGTAGCAATATAGATGGCCACTGGCCATTGCTCAGTAGAACCTGAGGTTTTCACTTGGTTTTTGTTGAATAGGGTGCCCTGCTCCACTGGAGCCTTTGAACTTAAGCTGACCATGAAAATTGAAGGGCTCAACCACCGAGTAGCTTAGGGTCTGTTTGGTAAAACTCTAACTCTTAAATTTAGTTTCAGAAGTTGAGTCTGAAGTGGAGTTGTGGAGCAGCTTCACCTCTCTAGTTTATTTTGTGAGAGCGCTTTACCCAGTTCCGCTCTCATTTTAGATGAAACTGAAACTGTTTGGCTGGGCTCCAGCTTCAGGAATGGTGAAGCTAGAGCTGAAGCTATGCCAAACGAGATCCTTAAGCTGTATCTTGCTGTTCCTCTCGAGTCTGTAGGATCTGTGGCAGAGGAGCTGTGATTTTGATCATCTGCAAAGAAATCTATGATAAGTGTAATCTAAGCAAGGAATAGAGCAATTACAACGATGCCAGTCAGGACGCAATTACAATAGAAGGTCACTTTTAGGTTTCCGGATCTGGACTTGTCCTTTTTGAGCGCTAGTCCAAATAAATGAATGCTTATCGTTAACCATTATCTTCGGGAATATTAGCCAATTCTCGGCGTGTACAATGTCCAGCATATTGAATAGCACCTCCCAACTGCTTTATTCAGGCCCATGGCTTAATATAAGGAGCAAGCTGTATTTCCCTTTTTTTGGAAAATATATTTTGCAACTTAATGAGGCTCACTATTCTACTACAAATTTGGGCCCCACTATCATATTCTAATTCTGTCTTTCCACCAATAAACAACGGAATATGTAATTTCCCCACCTTCGATATACTATGAATTTAACCCCAGTTCCTCGGATTGAAAGCTATTGTACGAGTCAGGTAGAGAATAGCACCCAAATTCAATATGATTCATTTTACAGTACCTCATTTGTAGTTGGATGACAAAGAACCAGCCAATGTGCATGTAGGTGGTACCCACAATCTCCAGGGACAGGTTGCAAAGGTCTCTCATAACCTCTAACAAAAGCAAGAAAGTGAGTTAAACTAAATGCAGAGATATAAATTCGTATGCAAATCTTAAACAAAGGCATCAGATGTACTGCCTTAAGCAAAAATGAAGGATGAAGGAATTACCCATCATATGCAAAAGAATCGGCTGTACAAGTAGGTTCTGGTTCATCAAATTTTGCCTGCCCACCAATGCCATATAGAGGGTCATCTGTTCGTGGATTCAAGAAAAGAGAAGATCACATGAGAAACCCTTCATGCCTGTCCAAAATCTATGTTTATTTGAATGAATCTGTGTCTATCATAGGTTTTGATCCAAAGTTTTCGTTACTGATAATAATAATATCCGATAAACTTTGCACCTTAGCTATCATAGATCAATGCTTCAAGTACAATTTTGGGGAGCGCTAATCCAACAAGTGTCTTTCTGACAACATGGCGGACTTTCCACGAGCAACTCAGTGAGCAAGAGAGTTACCTACAAGAGGATGCCCAAAATATGCAAGGTGTATCCTAATTTGGTGTGGGCGTCCTGAATGAATTTCAACCTACACCAATCAACAAAAGAAATATCAGATGATGACACAGAAAAGATGCAATATTTTGCCATGGTGTATGCAATCGATCAACATGGAGAGTGCTACATATGTTTCTGAAAAGAAAGTAACATATTACCTGGACCAATGTTTGATTATGGTGTTCAAGTCTCTCAAGAACACACACTTTGCTCATTGCTGGCTTCCCTGAAAAAAGACAGTCCAAGAAATAATGCATATGAAATAATGATTATGCTTTCCTCAGTATGAACTGCATCATCAGAAGTACTAAGCTCATCCTTTACTCCTTATTGCCTTTTTCGCCAATTCAATGTTAGACCAGTAATGTGGTAGTGCTACCTGAGGAACAAGCTGCATAAAGCCCCTCTGCGACACCAGGATAATGAACTAATCCTATAGGTTGGGTAATCATAACCTACAAGGCATTGGAAACAAATTATGCCTTATATATACACAACAATATGACACATGACTGATCAGGAAGAACAAATGGTCAATATAGCTTGATATTAAATACAACAGAATTCAACGTATTGGAAATTTGGAATTATCTGGTTAGGGGAATTTGATCGTTTTCCAACTCCTCTTGAGTGGCATACTGACTATGTGGCCATAGGGCACCATGTGTTAGACAAGGGGTGAAAAGAGTGCTGAAATGCACTCTAAGTAATGGCAAATGATCAATTTCCCATAACAACAATGAGGGGGGAAGGTCAATACCTCATCATTTTCAAGGATACCAGTTACTAGTGCTCGATAGAACTTTGAAATTTTCCGCGATTTGCAAATATCTATTTCATCCCTATAAATTAAGTTAATTATCTTAACAGTACTGGAGATGAAAAACTAGCAAGAGATTTTTTTTTTGAATTATGAAAAAGAGTAGTTTTACACCTGCTCTTTCCAGCGTTTGTAGCGCCTTCAGCAAAATAAGCTGCAAGCTGAGCTTTGGCAAGCTTTGTTTTTGCACAAAGCAGTAAACCTAGGATACAACATATAGATTGTGAGATAGAAAGTCATCAAAAGCTAAAGCAAAAAATCCATAAACTCCAGATAAGTCACCTACCGTTTCAGTTTGTCTCACTTATCTCATTTTCTATTTATTGCTCAGGTTAAGTATGCAGATACCGCCCATGACACAAGTTCATGCTATTTCTCAATTTCGTTGTTATTCGGTGCATGTTTCATTGACATGAATACTTCTTTCAATTATTTCAGTGACTGCAGTGCTTAATCTACATGATTTGAGCACTGAAACATCAAACTATAAAGATATGCAATCGAGGGGTTGGGGGTTACGGATTTTACCCAAAGCTAGAATGAAAAAAAAGAGAAGAGGAAATCATATGAGCTTGTGCAGTTGTGCTGATTCTCAGTAGTGAACAAACATCTTTCTGCATTTCACATTTCACTGCAGAAGTGTTGTTTATAATATCAGAGGAACAAGTTTTATGAGCAACACTTTATGTTTATATCATATGGTTCAGTCTCTTCTGAGAAATTAGTTTGGTGTAGAAGCGAATTGGCTTTAATGCCATGGAAAACACCAAAGTAATGCCCAGGAACAATTTATAATTTTTAGACTAGAACACTAGTTTGAATGTTTGATGGTCAATGAACAAAAGATTACATCCACTGGAACTCAACTGGGTGTCAATGCTCCACGGTTTCTGAGCATGAACGGAACAAAAACAGAGGAACAAACCTGATGTGCCCCTTCCAAGTCTATGAACAGGTACAGGATGTGATTGCACATCTTTTCGCTTTGAGCAGAGTGATGAAGGCATCTTCCAGTTTTTCAATTGAAGTTGCGCTAAAACAGTGCGCTGTTGGAACAGTCCTTTAGGAAGAACTTGCAAGCCAGAAGGCTTATTAAGGGCTATCTGAAAAAAAATAGAAATGAGTTAGGATTACTTTTATGCACGATTGGTGATGTTGGCTCTTCACAAGTAGACCAAGGTATTTAAATTCTGAGGTCTAAAATTTTCATTTACAAACCATAGAGAAGTAACCTTGTTCTTGTTTTGTGTGCCAAAACCATATAGTATTTTAAATTTCAAACTTGCAAATCATCTAGGATTGTTAAACTCCAAAAGATGGAAAGAAATGTCCTAAAAGTTTGCCACACATACTTAGCAAGGATATTATTTTCATTTTGCATACCATGTCATCATCCTCATAAAGCACGTCAAGTAAATGTGGTGCAAAGGGCTCCTGCCATGGTAAACGATGATATACCAACTTAGAACCCTCCCTGCAAAATAGAGCATCATAACATCATGGTCTTCATTCATGAAGGAAACAATGCATTGCAGAAAAAGATATGTAAGATAACTATGACATTACAATCAGTGCAAATCAAAAAATAGAGCTACCGGAGAATCATATCTGGATCAGTGGCAACTTCACCATCTACTGTTATCTGCACAAAAAAAAAAGCAAAGCTTCAGCCTCTGGTTGTATTCGAGCAAATATCTAGCCTAATAGGCCAAAACTTTCTCATTTGCCTAGACATGTTAAATGCATGCTCATATAAGCATGTGTATAAAAACACACGAACCATAGCAAATAGATGCATGTTGACTGTAAAACTAAAGGAAATATGTATGTATAGATTTAGAAATGAAAAACTTCTGCTTGTTAGTAAAGCTAACTCAGCCAAATTAATTAGCACACAGTACAAAAAAGAGACCACATGAGAAAACTAGCACTGGCTATTTTACTAGATGATCTACCTGCCCGTTACGAATCCTCTTAATCCACCTGCAAAGCGCACCAATATATACCATCAAATCAGCACTATATCCAAAGTGAAATCAGATTCACTAAAGGGAAATGAAACGGCTAGCCGCAGTGGCCAACTGGCCAGTGGCCACCATCTGATCACGGAGATTTTGGGACAAGCGTGCTCGTTACCCTGGCAATGGCGCGGAGCTCTTGTAGCTAGTGGAGTAGAACTCAACCAAAGTCGTGGTGGCGCCTGCATCTATTTGTACATGAAAGAAATCAGAGGAAGAGGGCGGAGGCAGAGAAACGCTGAAGAAGGCGGGGGGCAGAGAAGCGAACCGGCGCATCGGGACGTGTCGGTGTAGGAGATCCCTTCGTTGAACTCCGGCCATGGCGTCCCGAACGAGTAGAGCGCCCCTGGCGGCGGGGCATCTTCCGCCGGAATTTCTCCGGTGGCTGTGGCGGCGGCGGTCATCGCGTCGGGACCAGGGAGGGACGAGAAGGGGTAGAATTACATTTTGGTCCACAATATTTTATGTTTCCAATATCCAATATCCACACTGGCGATCTGAAACGTCGATTTTGCCATCCTACGGCTGACATAGCTAAACTAAACTAGGCATGCCATTGCCACTTCGACTCTCTTGGATCCAAATTGGATGGATGAGCTTGAAATTTGCCAGTATTTGGACGGCTTACCACATATATAAACATCCCCACTGTTGTCAAAGATTTTTCTAGAACAAATGGTTGGGTATATGAACTGGGATTCAAATTCTCCTTGAAGAAGAATATCATACAAGACAGATGTCAAGAGTAGTCTTACACTTTACTCACCCATTCCTGGGGCAGCATTCGAGCACCAAAAAAGTCTCAAAGAGTAGACATACAGAGCTACAGGCCTACAGCCAAGTTTATCATGCCTAGTACCGTCGTTACAAACGCTGAATCCTACAGTTCAAACATCATCATCACCTTAATTCTCTACAATGGTGGCAGAAAGCGCATAGAGTTCTCATGATAATACGATAATACTGGAGGTTATTGACGGGTACAATGCTGGAGTTTCCTCATCTCATTTGGACAGTCAGTATTAAACAGAGGTCATGAAGGAAAAAAATATTGATGAAACTAGCTTTACTTTGCTTCTCAGGATGGTAAATGATGCTTTACTTCACTTATTTCTCATTGGGTCTGGGAATCCTCTTGTAGTCATAGTTGTTTATATCCACCTTTTGCTGCAAAGCCTAATAAGGGAGGCAGTTCATCAATTAGATCAATCATTATAAAATGGCACACCACTCATCAAATCGGCCACTTTTAATATATCAACACAATAATCACCTTCAGCTCATCCTTTAGTGAAAGCTTCTTAGGCTTGTAGGCTCCTTCCACCGTTCCTGTTCGGCTCAGGGCTTTTGTTGTTTCTACAACCTCCCATTCCATGTCCTCCTTTTCTTTTGTTACTTCTTTGCTGCAAAATGCAAAGGCAACAGCACTTAAAATTGTGAAACACGATGGCTAAATAAAATCACATATGTTTATTAAGACATTTGGTTTAGCCAAGTCTAGAAAGGTAAAATGGTTTACCTGCCCTGTATAAGATGAGCGAGCCCTACTGCACCAAACACTGTCAAAGAGATAAGTGGCAGCCCATATCGAAAAAATGGATGTTTCCGTCCCCACCGTTTGAACTGTGAGGTTTGTTGAACAATCTTAGCTGCTGGTTCCACTGGATCAGCTTTCTGAGTTGTTTCCATGGCAGAAATTTACTGAAAAATGTTAAAGAAAGTTAAAAGAAATGGAGCATCTTCAAACTAAACAGTGTAAGTTATAGGCAATGTAAGAGAGAAACATAAAAGTTCTTGCATGGTAATATTCTATTCTAAAAGCGTAAAACTATTTGACTGTATGTATACAAATAAACATCAAATATTCAAAACATTCAAATAGCCCCTCATGGCCTGGGAGGACCACAATAACATATCAAATGAAAAGATAAATGCATGTCCACATGTATATGCACTATCCTGCTTTATGCAGCAGCATTATAATCAAAAGAAAAACCGAAGTGCTGCCACACAGCAGGATTTTGCAACAGAATATGAGCGATAGAATCCATGATTGAACTGAATAGCAGAAGTTGTGCCAAAGAGTGTGTTAGCTAAGCATCAGGAGCCAGCAGATGAACCCGTCCCACTCATTCTTGCGGCTAGACAGCTAGTGTGTCCAGCAGGCTCGACGAGTTGAGCCACCAAGCAAAGTAACAATAGAAGCAGCTGTATCAGTGTATCACTCCCTCTACCAAGTTTATTTCCGTTATAATACACAACTTGATGAACTGAACTACATCTATACTGTTCTAGAGCATGATATAGAATATTAGAATCTAACATAAAATCTAATAAAATTGAATGCCTCTAATCATTTTCTCTATATTCTAATCCGAAAAAGCATGTGCTTCCTCTTCCTGCCATATTATCTATTGAAAAAATTCCTTTAAAATGAGTTTGACAAAAGAGGGACAGTAAGAGCTTAGAATGGACTTTTTTTCAAGCCAACGAACTTGACCTCAATAAAGGATACCTCAGTAACAAATTTAGGGGTCGTAGAGATCAATTTGAAGCTCACAAGGGGCACAGTGAAAATCAAAGATTCAAACTCGATATCATGTATGACAGGGAAGTAGTATAATTGATCGGAGCAGTGGCGGATCTAACATGGGACATGGGGCTTCAGTTGAACCCCCAAACCTTTTTGGGAACCATCAAACTGTTATTAGTATTAAGGTTAAGGCAAATTTCTAGAACAGAAGCTAGGGTTAACGCAAATTCGAGAAAAAGTGCTTGGGTAGAGAGAGAGATGGGAAAGAGGATGTGCGTAACGGATGCGGCGGAAGCAGCAGGACGAGCGACGGCGACCCAGCGAACGATGAATGGGGATCGGCGCAGGCGGCGGTGGGGAGGATGTGCTCACCAGGATGGATACGGCGGAAGCAGCAGGACGAACGACGGCGCCCTGGTCGCTCGCGGGATGGATGGGGATCGGCGGAGGCGGAGGCGGCAGCGGGGGGCAAGGGCAAACTGACGAGGGGGGGTCACTCAGAATTACTCACGCACGCATGACAGAGGCGTCAAAATGGCGACGGTAACTAGGCTGTGTTCCTTGATTTGGGTTTGGGAACAATCTCCGGTGCACAAAAAAAAATAAAGCGATCTATTAACGTGTGATTAATTAAGTATTAGCTAATTTTTTTAAAAAAAAAGATCGATATAATTTTTTTAAGCAACTTTCGTACATAAACTTTTTGAAAAAAACACACTGTTTAGTAGTTTGAAAAGCACCGTAAAGATACATGAGGAAAATGAGTTGGAAAAACATAGGACCGAACACAGGCTGTGTTCTAAAATCCTAAAGTTTTGGATATAGATATAGGATAAAGAAAATCTGGATGAAGATATAGATATTTGGATGAAGTTTGCATAGTTGTCCATATGGTTGCTGATTTCAAGATGAATTCAGTACATATGAGTAGCATTTCCATATATTTTAAAGAGGATGTACGGATTTATATGAGCAAATAACAGTACATAGATTACCATAATTAATCCTTGTAACATCAGACGAGTGCCGTAGAAAAATAGTAATGTAAAAAAATCTTGCAAACTACCATATGCTATTAGCAATATAATCACGAACCGTATCCATAACAACCTTGCTATCAAGTGCATGGTACGTGATATGTGCTGGCGCGACATCCGGTACCGGGTGAACATGAGCATGGTACAGGGGGTTCGTACTAATAGAGTTGGGTTCAGTTGTGTCAACCATAAAGTTGTTCAAGGCCATGGTGGCATGAATGATCATGCTGTGTGCACGTGGTGCGTAGGCCGGAATCCCGTCCAATATTTGCCACCTTGCCTTGATACGTCCGAAAAGTCGTTCGACCGCCCCGCGCAGGGAGGAGTGATAGAAATTGAAATTCTCGTCTCTTCCTTCGGGAGGCGCTGCATGTTCGAATTGAGGTTGCCAGTACCTCACTTCAGGATATGGTGCAAGAAAACCCTGCCTATTTGCGTACCCCTTGTCGACCAGAAAGTATTTGCCTACAAACAAATTAAATCAAGTCAATTGGCAGATATTACGTGTCTAGCGTATAGACAATTGTACAACAATGATATTACCTGGTGGTGGCCTGGGGAACCGATCGGGATACTTCGTCATAGCACTGAGCAAAACCCGGTGGTCATGCACCGACCCCGGCCAACCAGCTACGTCGAAAATTACGCGGTCGCTCCAGTCAGAAATGACCAAGACATTCTGAGTAGTGTCCCCACCCCGGTTACGGTACTGATTCGCGAGGTTGGAAGGAACTACAACCTGCACATGTGTTCCATCTATGGCTCCTATGGAGTTGTAAAAATGTTGGTACCTACTGTCGTTGAGGAGACATGGATGAATTGAACTGAAAGTTGGGTCGACCGGCCGAACTATATCACGTGCCATACGGACAACTGCATGAAGCACCCGGTTGAAATATTTGGAAATAGTTGACTCTGACCGTTCGAACCGATTGTTTGCCCTCCTGTTAGCTTCACCACCCGACATTGTCCACAGAAAAATTCCTACCGCTTCCAAAGTGCTAACCTCGTACGAAGCAGTCAAATTGTACTTGCGGTGTAGGATATCGTCCAGTAATATTACCTGATTAGGTCGCATACGGAACATGCTCCTGCACTGAGCTGCATTCCCTAATGTTTGCATCATCCACTGTTGCCCCGTCAATAGGGGCACACGACGTGGTGCCCTTTGCGGCCGTACCAGTCCACTGGCAATGAATCCTTCGATGTAATCTTCAATATACTGTTCTATCTCATCGTCAGATATTTCGCCCATAGTACCTTCACTATCGTCATCACTGCTATCGTTACTCATCGTACCTTCGTTTCTGCAAAAGAATTACCAAAGTTCATAGCAACCCATTAGCTGTTTTCCATTTCGAATCAGGCAAGCTCAATGATGTACAGCAATACATGCAATTGCAAAAAATAATGTTTGCACAACTAATAAAATCAACGACAGGAATAACAGTTCACAATTACTTAGCATAGAGGTACTATATGTTCCACAGCCACAAACTCAGTTTGCAAACCGCACATAAACTCTACCATTTCTACAAATAACACGAAAAGTAAACTCAGTAAACAATTCCAAATTACGATACAACACGTGCAATCAAATTGCAGCTAGTCCGCCTCATAGGGAAAACCTCACGAACCCTCTTCACCATCGCAGCCGCCAGCAGACCCTGACCACGAGCTGTGAGCACCGGCCTGCTCCCCCCATCCCTCTGTGCCACTCGGCTGACCTTGTGGCTTGAATGGTTGTTCTGTCTGCCAGGGCTGCCACATGCTCGCACTCGCCGCCGGAGGTCCATACTTGCTCCACTGGCCGCCTGGAGGTGCCGCTCCCCATGGAGGCATTCCCCACTGATGGCCTGGCTGCTGCCCAGGCAGCCACCACTGCTGGCTTGGCTGCTGCCCTCTTGGCAGCCACTACTGGCTTGGCTGCTGCCCTCCTGGCAGCCAGTGCTGGCTTGCCGGTTGCATAGGAGGTGGCCACTGCTGGCTTGGGTGCTGACTAGACGGTGTCGGTGCAGGGCCTGCCGCATGCTGATATCCCTGCCCACTTTCTTCAGGAGGGCACCAAGGTGGCAGTGAATGTGGGACCATGCCGGGAGGATATCCTGGTGGCTGTCCCCAATGTGTAGCCTGCGGCTGCACCATGCTAGAAGTGGGGCCTATGGGTGGTATGTATGCGGATAGAAGAAATTTGCGACGCTGCTCTTTGTTCTCACAAAGCCCGAACTGCTTGCGCCAATACCCAAGTATGAACAGATGCATCGCCGCTGTCCACTCTTGATCCCCTGGCTTGTACCCGTCATGCTTCAACAGTTGCATGCAGGTCTCCACTGGCAAAACACCGTGCTCATCGTCAACTTTTGAACTAGCTGATTGCTGAGCTTGCTCCTTGTACTGCACGAAGCGGGCTGCAATATCTATCATCCGGTCATCGCTCTTTGTTCGTTTCGATGACCCACCTGAGCCGCACAGGCCACTCTCCGACCTCTTCTCCTTACCCCTTCGCCTGGAGCTTCCACTACCCCCGGCTGCGTGGGGATGGTACATCATTTGTGCCAGCAGCTGCAGTGGTTTCTAGGTCCACATATGGTGTGTTCCAAGCAGACCACCGTGCTGTACCACCTAGAGGAGGGTTCGAGGGGTCTCCTACCATGGCATGATGGGAAGGCACCCCTTCCGAAGGTTGCGGGTTAGCACAAGGACCGTCCTGGCTCTCAATTTCCTCAGCTTCAACCTCGCCAGCAACATCCCCATGATCACCCACCACTAGACGGCCAGCAAACACAGCCTCGTGCAAATCTGGAAAAGGCAAAGGTCGTTTCTTGAACACCTTGCATTCTTTTTTAACCTACATACGAATTACGATTGTAAAGATTAGAACGATCGAAGTTACAAAGAATTATGCGGACTAAACTGTGAGAGCAAGCAGCTGGGAATAAGAGTACAGAACATGATCGTATTAATATGTGTAGTACTGACTGAGGAATGTATGCAATCTTTAAATTGACAGATCTTGCTTCCTAGGTGCAGATCATGGAGTTCATAGCAATTACAGTTAAGAAAGCACACAAATAGACATATGGGCAGCATAGAGAAAAAGAAATATTGCAGAATGATGCACTTGGCATTGTTCTGTAGCACGGCAAGCACAGACAAAGCAGTTCAGGCATTTTTATGTACTCAGCAGTAACATATATGAAGACTTCTGAATTTGTTTGTGGCAATGTAACATTTGGCCATCGCATTTGTTGGAAGTAGTGGCATCTGTATGTGCACAGCAAGGGGTATGTGCACAGCAGTAACATGTATACATCGTCCAATATTTCTTTGTGTCAAGAGTATAATACAAATGAAATGCACAAGGAACTTTGTGGCAATGTTACATACCCCTTTCCACCAATCGTCGGATGCGATGATGTTTCCAGTTTCAGGGTCACGGCCAAGTCCGGTAGCGGCTGACTGAAGGTGACACCAATTTGCATAACGGCGGCGAGTGGCATCCCACCAATTCTTGATTTTGGACTTCGACAAATCCTTGTCGAGCTGTGCCTTCAACTTCATAGATATGTTCCGGTACCCAAATTGGTTGGGTCCATTTCCGGTGATACCTCCCGCACTAATCTCATCTCGACAAATCTCAAGAAAAGTGAGGAGGTCGAAGTTGTTGTACTTCTCTCGCATCTGGTGGCACAAATCACAGTTGGCACGACTAATTGAATGGGAGTTGGCTTGATTGTAGAGTGAACTAACCTTCGGTTTAGGGGCGTTAATAGCGTCCCAGTCCAGGCAGCGGACGACGGTGGCCGGACTTGCTTTTCGGACGAACACCCTGGCCGCGTCCGGCGAGGATGCGCAGTACTCTTGCAATGCGAAAGCAGCAGCGTCAACGTCGTCGTCCGATGCCTTCACCCTCGAAGAGCCGTCGGAGCTGAGAGACCCGGTGGAGCCTTGGTCGGACGCCACCCGAGGGGGAGATGAGGTATCCCCCGCCAGCTTTGCGTACTCAGCTCTCCGCCAGGTAGTCGCTCGCTCCGCCGAGTGCGAACTGTCCAGGGAGCCGCGGCGAGTGCGGCGCTTCCCGACCGATCTGATGCCCCCTTCCATGAAATAGGGGAGCTGAACGTGCTCTAGGCGCTCCATGGCCGACACCCCGAGATGCACTAACCTGCTGAAACAGGGACGAAAATTTGGCATCACACCAAATCGAATCGAAAAAGTTGATTCCCCTCACTTTTCCCAAATCCGAAGCTACTAACCTCATGTGCAGCGATGAGGCGGAGAGGGGAATCAAACGTGGAGCCCGCTCCACGCTAGTAGTGCTTCGCGTGCCGACGCCCGGCTGATGACCGCGTCAACTGGCGCGCTCCGACTCGGGGGACAGAACTGGCCGCGCTGACGGGAGCTCGATTCGCAGCTATGAGAGTCGGCCTTCCGACGAACAGATGATGGGGTCCCGTAGATCTAGGGGGGCCGACTGCTGGCGAGCCTAGGCCGTGGTGCGGAGAGGGGGCACGGACAGGAGGACCGGCAGGCGAGGTTTTGGGCTGCCGGCGGTGCGAACGAGAGAGAGGCGAAGGAGAGAGGGACGCGAGTGTGCGGAGTTGCCAACGCCCTCAGGTCGCGCACGGGATGGCAACGGTGCGGAGAGGATGGGGAAAGGTGATGGATTATTTCTCTCGTTCCGTTCGAACCTACTACAAGCTTGCGACATCTATATCCGGCTTTTGTTCGGTTCTCGAACGGGGCCACAGTCGTGCTACTAGTTTCACCTAACACTCAATCCACCCGGATCCCATCCCCACACTACCCAAATGGTGGAAATCTGAAAAATAGAAATAATATAAATATCGGGTTAATTTGATCTATGCCATTGCAAATATGTCATTTCAGTAAATATCATTATAATTCGTCTATTCGCAGTTGTGTCATTGAAAATTTACAAAATTAGAGTCAAGCCATTGTCGTCACGTTTTTCATCTTCTTCCTCATCTGCACGTGGGACTCACCCGTCAGATTTATCTTCTTACTCTATCATTCCCTCTTCTTTTTTTCCATCTCTCTCCACCACCTCTCAACCTCCCACCCAATCCATCCCGTCCTCTCCTCGCCATGGACGCTGCGAGCCGCACCTGGCCGTCCCCGACCCCATCCCCGTCGCCCTTCTCCTTCGGCCCCCGTGTTGTGGGCCCCCACCGTTGTTGGACCCGCCATTGCCCTACCACCACCACCACCACCATCGTCGCTGCCGCCGCTCCAAGAAACCAAAGCCTCAGCCTCAGCCTCTGCCTCCACCTCCGCTGCAGCAACAGCCCGACACCGCTGGAGCGAGTGATCAGATGGTGGGGTCTGGTTTGATTGATTGGACATTGGTTGTCGTGTGCAACGAAGAAGGCAGCAACAACAACTCTTTGTTTCGCTGCTCACGCATGACCGCTGCCCCGGCATGCGGCGGCGGCGACGAGAACGCATGGCACCACATCGTCGTTCCGATGGACTAGATGGAAGCAGAGCTCGAGACGGAGCTGATGCTCCTGCAATTCGCCACCTCGAACAATCACGAATGCGCGACTCCTCGTCGAGATTGTCAACTGAAGGTGGTGTCGAGCAGCTAGAAGTCACGATTCGGATCAATTTTGTCGCCGGCCATTTTCTAAAATCCTCCATTGATCTTCGCAGACTAAGCTGAGGAGCAACGACGACGAGGAGTCCACGGACATGACGACCTTCGCCGACGCTGATGATGACATGGACGGTGCTGACAACGACATGCTAACCAATCAATGCAACGATGAGGATGACGAACAGGACAACGAGGACAAGGAGAGCCAAGCCGACGACGAGGAGAGCGGCCCGATGGCGTAGGGCGGCATGTTGGCACGGAAGATGAAGAGGAGGCTGCATGAGCTACTCCAATCATAGCATGAGGAGTGGATCACCGAGCTGGAGACGGCGTTGGAGCGCGCCAAGAAGAAGCTGTAGGAGAAGGAAGAAGACAGAGAATGAAAGAGACGGATGGAAAACATGACGGCGATGGCACAGTTTGAGTTTTGTAAAATTTCAGTGGCACGATTACGAATAGACGAATTGTAATAGCATTTATCTGAAATGGCATATTTGCTATGGTGTGGATCGAATTAACCCTAATATCTATCACTCCTAATCCCATTTTCCAAATGGAGCCCCTGGGGTTGAACCTTTGAGACGGTGAATTTTTATTTTACTTTTTTATAGGGTTGAGATGGTGGATAAATAATCGATATGTTTGGCACTGTCCGATTAGGAATGGCTCATCGAACAGGGCATGCCGTGTCGGCCCATGTGCTGAGGCTGGAGCCCAGGCGTGACCAAGTGAGATGTTAGGTCATGTTGTATTGGCCTAGCACGAGTAGATTACGTGAGCTGTGTGAAGGCCGGTTAGCCCAAATTTGATATATATACCAAGAAGAAAGATGCGAACAGAGTCCGTTGCATCTTGCTACACAAACTTTGACGAAGCTCTAGCGAGGTCCTCCACTCACCGATAGCACATTCCTCTTCCTCCTCGTCAAGCACTGCCACAGCCCACTTCCTACTTCCTTCGCCCTGAGCCGATAAGCCCACAATAATCGACATGCTTAGTGGTTGTGCTCACGAATAGGGTTGGCCGCACCACACTACCGTGCAGGCCTACGTCGACGAGCGTCCACCATCGCTTTCTTTGCCCTGAGCCCCTGGCTTCCTCGATTCTTTCATTCTCCTTTCCTCTTGGCTCCTACTCGGATGCCTATTGCTCGACTGGCGGTTGTTCGCCAGTCATCGATTGCCATCATGCCGCATGGACCAGGCCATGTGTTATTCCTGAGCCATGTCATGTTGGCTCCCTATATGCACTTGTCATGTTGGTACGTCGGGCCGGGTAACAACCTAAGCACAACGTGGCTAGACGGGTCGTGCCAACACGAGTGCACGACCCACAGCCAAACGGACTATGTTGTTCTTGGGTTGTAGGCTGCACATGCATGCCCGGGCGAACACGGAAGGACGGATGAGATCAATTAAGACACCTCAGTCGCACCTAATTAATTTGATTAGTATCGAATTAAAGGAAGATGTTCCCTTCCATAATAGCGATTACACTCCAGCCAACACTAAAAAAACAACACACTCTTTTTCCAAAATAACATGCAAGCACAATATAATCTAGAAAACATATCCATTTTCTTTTTGTTTTTATTAGATCAATTTCAAGTAGTGTTGTTCGAGACAAAATTTGTTTCAATATGCAGAATGAGGATAAACCAATCTCATGGGGATATACACATTTGTGTTGCTTATCTTATTGGTGAAAAGGAAAATATTTTCTCACTAAATTAACATTTGTTAAGAGAGTTAATTAAGAGAAATTAATCTCAGCTGGTAGAAACAAAGGGATGGTAGACATTTTTACAACTACATCGAGTGGTTTTAGCAACAACTCTAGGGAATCCACACCACACAAGGAGTTGGAGTCGACACCAAGCGGACGGGGAAATATCCTTGAGTCACCCATCACGACGATTTCTTTTCCTTCTTAGACACAATTACGCCCATATACTTGACCACCTGGAAATATGAGATATTTATATCTTTTCTAACTTTTTTTAATTGTTTTTTTCTTTTTTACTTATATGTTATTTAAACTAATATTTTTTAATCAAATAGATAATTATTTTTTCACCCACAACAAACATATTATCAAAATATATTAAATGTTCAATGAAAGTAGTGTTGTAAATGTTAATGATTTTTATATAAACTTGGTCAAACTTAAGTACGTTTGACTTTAAAAAAAGTGAAAATGACTTATAATATGAAATGAAGGGAGTAGTAGTTATCATGACATATTAATAATATTAGTTTGTAGTAATTTTTACATGAGTTACTAGTAATTACTATGACATTAAGTTGCTTAACTAATTTTTAGAATTTAGGAGATATTTTTCCTCAACTAATTTAGAACTCTCTTAACTAATTATATATGAAGATAATATTTAATGCTATATATAGTCATATAAATATCTATAGTTTATATGAATAAATTATAATAAATTAGAGAATGACATTTGTTATGAATCTAATGATCATAGTGCATTATAAATATTACTCAAATGAGTTATGACTTTCACCATATACGATCGCATGTCTTATATTATGTTATACTAGTAATCATGCACGTGCAATACACGTTTTCCACAAAATCTATTATAATAAAAACATAATCACATTTAAAAGATAGAAACCTATATTTTAACTAAAAACATACAAATCGTTCACCCATCTACACAATAAAATTGATAAAATAGAATATGCTCATTGGTTGCCAACGTTTTATTGATAAATATTTTAAAAAATACATAATAAAATATTAAAAATATATAATAGTGTACAATAATAAAATATTATATTATTTTATAAACTAAATAGTTTACCAAACCACAGTTAAAAAATCCTAGGTATATCAGAGTACATAGGAGATCAAGAACAAGTCAGTGTCGTTGTTACTATCTACTAATTAAAAAACTAATCCTAATCTAATAGAACTTAGGAATCAAATCCAAGCAGATGTGAAAGACATGGGATAAGGAAGGAACCTTGGGCTATTAACGATGCTGCACGCGATCAACAGCTGGAGGAGGTGAGGAGTGCAGGAGTCAGCCATGGTGTTGTTTGCGTGGAAGGGTTCGCCGTTGACGAGGACACCGAAGAAGACAACCCGTTAGCCTCCTGCGGAGGTGCACGGCGGCGTCGTCGATGGCGGTGGGAGGCTCCTCTGCATGGCGGCGTCGTCGACGGCAGTGGGAGGCGGTGGCGTCGACGGCGGTGGGAGGCGACGCAGCCAGCGCCCAGCGACGGGGACGGTAGTTACGACTGCTCGATTGCTGCCACGGACGCGAAAACCGAAGAGTACAGTTTGTTAGCCTCGTGCGACGATGTACACCGGCGGCGGGAGGTGGCGTTGCGAGCACCCAGCAACGGGACGACGGCTGCGATGCCCGATTGCGCCGCCTTGCCGCTGCAAGCTGTGCACCTGAGCGTCACGGAATTTGGTTGCGAGTTTTTGCGGGCCTGATGCCCGGTCCACTCAATATACATTTGCAATGATTAACTTAGTCAAATATCTACCCTCTAATTCAATTCAACAACTTAATTTATTCATATTTCATCCTTCCACTCTTATATTCATCATTTAACGCTTCAGATTATCTCAATGAAATCCAAACGCTCACGATTGTCTTCACCTCCCACCTCCCACCTCCTACCTCTTCCTACCAATCGCCTTCCACCAATCGCTCCCCCTCCCGACCTCCCACAATAGGCGCCCAGATCACTCCACCTCTCCCCTGCCACCGCCACCTCCTCCTCTCTCCCCGCCGCCAGCTCGTCGTCGCGCCGATCTCCCTCCCCCGGCCGAACCCTAATCGCCGCCGCCACTCCCTTCTCTCTCCCCTGTCTCCTCGTCGCGCGCCGCTGATCTACATCACCGTCGCGCCGCCCCCAATCTCATCACCCTCGCGGCACCGCCGATACTGCAAACTCCGGACCCCTTTCCATCCCCCAGGATTTCATCTCCATCTCTCAATTGCCGCCCTCTCCAATCCCCATCTCAAACCCTAGAGGCCGCGCTGGCCGTAAGAAACCACCCGCCGCCAAGGCAGAAGCAGGAGCAGGCGGGGGTGAGTAGCTCGGCGGAGCCAACGGGAGCTCCCTCGAGCACGATGGGCTGGCCGACGTGGAGGGCGACCAGAGCGGCTCCTCGGCTGACAACAGGTTGCTCCGGCAGGAGACGCTGGCGCTGCTCAACTTCCGGCCCGAGATGGACGCGTTGTTGCAGGAAGCCGCCCTGATCCCCTCTTGGAGGAAGTCTCCAGGTACGTAGTAGTTCACCTTATGCTAGCTCTAAACAAGCACATGTGTAGTTAGATGCATCAACTAATCATCCATCTTACGAGCATATATTGCGATGGAATATCTCAATTTTGGTTATATTTGCATCTGGTGAGAAGCAAAACTTGCCCAGTTTGCAGCTAGCGGCCACGACACGTTTTTCAGTTTGCTTTTGCCTTTGCTTCAGTTCATCCAGCAGTACATTGCTGCTCCTAATGATGCTATTAGTATCAGTAATTCCCTTTTATTATGCTTCACATCCAATATAATTAAGCAGCATCAATCCTAATTCCTAAGTGGTAACTATCTTTCGCTTTCTACGACCCACATGCAGTAAAAAATCCCGTGCGTATAGAGGCTAGACAGATCTTTTTAGTTTTCAGTAGGAGCAACATGCAGGTAGCTATATTAGATGAATGCATGTGTTGCAGCAAGTTGTGATGGCAACATGCAAGAGTGTGTTTTGTGTGTGACATGAACATGGTGAGGTTAATTGTGGCTGCCAATCTGCCATGGCACGGCATGCAGGAAATTTGTGGAGATGGGTACAGGAGGAGTGCCAAGAAGTGCCACGAGAATTTAAAGGTGAACCCATACATAACTTAATATTACTTTTCTGGATGTGCACATGACTCAAGGCTAATTTTGTTTCGCTGATTTTTTTTTTCTGAATGTTGTGCTGAAACGAGTGCCCAAAAACATCCAATATTGTAGTCACACCTTGATGCTTGAATATTATGTTTGTGTTCTGTTTCTTTGGCTGAGTTCGTTTGCTGAGTTCCCAGCGCGCATAGTGTTTTTTCCCACGCGCACGCTTTTCAAACTTATAAACGGTGTATTTTTTTGCAAAAAGTTTCTATACAAAAGTTGCTTAAAAAAATCAAATTAATCCATTTTCGAAAAAAAATAGCTAATACTTAATTAATCATGCGCTAATGGACCGTTCCGTTTTCCGTACGCACTGTGCGCGCTGGGAACACCAGCAAACGAACACAGCCTTTGTAGCTAAACTCGTTTCAGTTTAAGAATGGTAGATTCAAGTCATTCATCTCCTCACCTCAGCGGCTCAGCCTACTTACATTTTGATATGAAAACAGAGGTGGCTCCTAAGGAATGTGGCATTTGAGTTTATATTTTAGCTTTCAATGTGATGATTTTTGCTGTAATAATGCAGTCATGTTTCTGCAGTTGGCATATTCATCTATCCAAACTTCAATTTTCAATATGTCAACCAGACTCTTGTTTTTGATTTATTTCTATATGTATATGTGTTCTCCTGCATGTCAAATTTGATGGTTCAAAATAATAACTGTTGCAAAACGGGTGCCTCCTGTAAGATTAATTAAAGTTGAATAGGGAACCCACCTTGCCAATAAAGGAAATACTTGATGAACTTTAAAATGAATTCTTGATGAATTGATCTATAACATTTTGGTGCATTCAGAAACTGCTGAGCTAGATGTGGAGGTGCTGAACCTGACGATCCTGTTGCCAGACAGGCCAGACCCGGTCGTGTCGATTCCGTTATTCATCCCTGACGAGAAGGGATACTCCTTTGCACTCATGGGCGACAGCCCTTACAGATTTCGCTTCAACTTTGTCGTCCGCATGACTGCTATAATGCATGAATGCTATTTAAATTCTGAATTTTATGTGAGAAAATATCCCCACCTCTCCCTGTTATCCAAACAGTCACAAATACCCACAGTGGAGGGGGATTGGGTGGTGGGAGGGGATCTCCCCTGGGTGGATCTCCCCTAGGAAATATACGCTTGCCGAACAAGCCCCAAGTGAATATAGCAATGGTTGCCTCAATTTTCTATCTGCAAATATATATCATCCCTTCGATTAATATACTTCAATATCATGAAAGAAATCAAGAATTGATATTTGTTTTATGTCATTCTTCGTAAGACATGCTACCTCTGAATTGTGGACAAAATATATGGAAATATAGTGATTTATTGTATCTTGTCTCTCTGCTTATGACTTTACGTGAAGCTCAAAACAAATGCATGATGTCCTACATAACATAGAGCCAGAGATCTTATTTGCATGAATTTTAAATCTATCTTATCATGTACTTGATTTTCAAAACATATATCATCTTTGTCGGTGACATGGGACCGGGGGTGTCATGACTAGAGGCTTGGGTAGCCGCGGTCCTCCACGTGTCCCGACCCCCTCGGGGGGGTCGGGCCCGGGGGTGACGTGGCCGCCCCTTCCTCTGTCTCCCCGAGGGGTCGGGCCGCTCCCGTTTCGGCCCCGAGGGCTGGGGCGCCCCGACCCCCCAGTGATCTTGGCGCCACGTGTGCGGGTTAGGTGAGCACAACAGGGCTCACCTAACCGCATTTATAGCGGATCAGGCGAGCGCATCGCGTCGCATTTAATGCGGCGCAGCGCGCGCTTATCCGGTCCGTGACCGGTCGCGGTGTGTGACCGGTCACAGACCGGTCAGATCGCGGGTTAGGTGGCGACAGGCGGCCGATGGCACGCCTCGCCCCGTCCCGTCGGAATGATGAGAGCCTCCTGGCTCTCGTCCCTAGCCGGAGCCGGCGTGCTAGCTCCTGGAGTTGGTATGTCAGTCCCGGTCAGATCCAATCCAGATTTCAGCGCAGGCGTGGCGAGGAAGTCGCCGGCCATTGAATGAAGGTTGAAACGGGCGTCCACCGGGGAGCTGGCGAGCGGCGCAGAAGGCGTGCACCGTGCTTGTCAGAAGTCACTTCCGGCTGTAGACCAGCCCTGATTGTAAAAAGAATGTTTCTTTTCTTAGGCAACTTGAGGCCCATGTGGTGACCCCTGATCAGATAAAAGGAGGCCCAGGCCTAGGAAAGGGAAGGGAGAGGACTCCGGCGAATGCGTTGGAGAGAGATTTCCCTTTGTATTGCTGGAGACCCTCAGATCCACCAGAACACAGGAGTAGGGTGTTACGCTCCTCAGCGGCCCGAACCTGTCTACGTCACCCGCGTCTTGCGTGTTTTCACTCTCGCTGACGTTCTTTAGATCGAGGGCGAAGAACCTCACTTAGCGCCCCCGGCCGAACCGGCAAAGGGGGGCCCGCGCGGTCTCCCGGTGAGGAGTTTCACGCTCCGTCAGCATACATGAAAGAGAGGATGAGGAAGAGAGAGAAAGTGAGAGACGGAATTCAAAAAGCAACTCTGTCTGGCTTATAACAGTAGACTGGCTTGGAGCAGTAGAGAGAAGCACGAGGTATACTGGTGCCTAACGAATCATCCCGGACGTCCGTTGAGAAGCATTATCCGAAAAATGTTGCACTACTTGTATTAAACTTCTTAAAAAAATAAAACCGAGATAACAAAATAGAAAGAAAAAAGAGAAGTTAGTATACATCTCGAATTGCTACTAGAGATATAAACAGATGTACTCGGCCACAACATAGAATTGATATGGACTAACTCTAACTAGCACAAAAAAATATCACGTACACCGATGATGACATAACAAATAGCAACAAAAAAAAAGAGATGGACAAACAAGAAACAGTTTAGATCTAACTTTACGACATTCTTGTCGACAGAGTAGATCGCGACTATGATATTTGTCAACGGAGTAAGGTATACGCGAGATTGAGATAAAAGAGACGGGAGACAGAGATTTTTATATATGTTCGAGCCCTTTAACTGACAGGTAATAGCCTTACTCTTATTGGCCAAAGCCGGTGTTGCTCTTATATATCAGAATCGCACAAGTACAATATTTAAGATAACCTATCTAGTCGTCGTCGACTTAGCGGCATGGATCTTCACACGTAGTCGACAAGGTAGTCTTCTTCCTCGAATATGAACTCGGAAAAATCAAAGATAACGTTAGATCTTTCTTGTCGGTTTTTGTGGCTCTAGATGGGTCTATCTAGGCTTGTTTCTGACGTTGGTATCTGGTGGCGTATATTGGTCTCCTCTCTTTTCTCCTAGGGGATCTTGTATTTATACCCATATATGTCACCTTGTACAAGTAGAACTAGGGAGATAAATATGGATCCGAGTAGTCCTTGTAGTTTTTAACTTGAACTCTGCTTCTCCTTCCTTATTCGAAAGATGCAACTTGAACTCTGTTTCTCCTTTCTTATCCGGAACATCTTCCGTATATGAAGCATAATTCCGTATAAAATTTGGTATATGATGGGTCCCGTCGAACCCATACCCAAGATCATTGAGTATGTTTTATCCATAACACTAACAATTTTATTGATCTAAAACCTTAAAATTTGATTCTAGTACATCTAAAACCCTTAAAACTATATTTAAAAGACCTTAAAAACCTTACTTGTTTAAATACAAGATATGAATTCCCTTCTCTTTCATTGCTGCCAAAAGCACTGAAGATATAGTAGATTAGGAAAGGATCTGGCAGACAGTGCCAAGAAAATTTCAAGAGTTGCGAGACGAAGGACATGTTCAATGGTAGAGACGACTATCGTCTTTTAGACAATATAAGATTATTTAGAGACCGTATGTTTATAATAGTTGAGACGATAAAGGCTCTAACCATTAACTCAAAATTTTTTTCTTATATTACTATTCTTTCTATTTTTTACCCTAATGCAACCATGTTTCCATATTATAAAGGCTAAGAGTCGTTGTTAAACTGTTGTTAGCTATAGCAATGATGTTTTTTCTCTCTTCTTTCTCTTTTTTCCATGTCAGCAAGTATTTCTAATTAGCACTGATAAGAGATCACTATAAACAATCATTGTACATGTCCTAAGACTCACTTGGCTTTGTTTTTTTCCAAAAAAATACCATAAGCATTGCTAGATACGGACTAAAGTTATAACTGCAATTCTGCAAAACCATGAGAATCACTTACCCCATGGCTACAGCTTTTTCGATAATTGAGAATTGTACCTTTTTTCACGTCTAGCTGGATCACTGCCATGTGGACTACACATGCAATTTCCCAATGTTCCATCTGGCCCACTGAAAATTTGTAGTAATGTTGGCAGCAATTAACCGTTATATAAACTAGCTAGCCAACTGCAGCCATCATCCCCATGAACATAACAAAGCCGACCTCTCTCTGCAGCAACAAACCAGAGGGCCGGCACACACAAAGCTACTCCTCAAAACGTTCAGCGCAGCAGCAGCAATGGCGAGTCGCCACAGCGATGAGGCGACGCAATGCCACCAACAATTGCTTGTCATGCCGGAGACGGCGAGCCATCCCAAGATGCATGATCGACTGAGGCTGGCCGGCGCCGGCGTTCTTGGCGAGGTGGCGTCCAACCTCAGCCTCACCGGGCCAATGGACGGCGCGGGAATCCTCCTGTACCTGCGCTCCCTGGTGTCCATGGTCTTCCTCGGCCGCCTCGGCCAACTCCCGCTCGCCGGTGGCTCTCTCGCGCTCGGCTTCGCCAACACCACCGGCTACTCCGTTCTGTCCGGCCTCGCCGGCGGGATGGACCCTGTTTGCCGCCAGGCGTTCGGCGCGGGGTGGACTGACCTGCTCCGCGCCGCGCTCCGGCGCACCGCCGTGCTGCTCCTGGCGGCGTCCGTCCCCATCAGCGCGCTCTGGGTGGCCATGCACCGCGTCCTCGTCGCCACCGGCCAGGACTGCCACGGCGTACGCGTACATCCTCTGCTCCCTCCCCGACCTCGCCGTGCAGTTCTTCCTCCACCCGATCCGCATCTACCTCTGCGCGCAGTCCGTCACGCTCCCGCTCACCTACGCCGCCGCCGCGGCGCTGTTGCTCCACGTGCCCATCAACTTCGTTCCCGTCCACAAGCTCGGCCTCGGCATCCGCGGCGTCGCGCTCGGCGCGGTCTGCACCAACCTCAACTGCCTGCTGTTCCTCGCGGCGTACGTGTGCCTCTCGGGAATGTACGGCCGTGACGGCGACGGCGGCAAGGCGAAGGAGTGCACCGCGCCAGCCGGCGAGGAGGACGGCGGCCTTAAGGAGTGGTGGAGCCTGGTCAGGCTGCCCGTGCACTCGCACGCTGTGCGACTTTAATACCCGTATACGGGTTACAATATATGATACGAAATTTTACTTTAAATTTGAAATTTCGCAAGACCATAGGACTTGATGAATAATTGTTAGAACCACCATTGCATAGGATGGAGGTATCTCTTATGTCCATTTTAAGTAGACCGGGGAAGTGGAGAGAGAAGGGGAGAAGAGAAGAGAGGAAAGGGTGGTAAAGATGAAACTGATATGTAGGTCCCATGTGACGAAGTTGACAAAAATCATCAGGTGCTGTGTTTATGTGATACACGGCTAAAAAAACTATAGTTACAACCGAATTTCTAGCTATACCATGCGCGCACGTGTCGCCGTCCCACTGCTTCGTTGCCGCCTCCCATGCAACCCACGCCTGTTGCCTTTTTTTTGGTCAGATCTTGTTTTCAGGCCTGTTTTGTCATCTTCAGAAAAGCCCAGCAAGTCAACACGCTCTATCTAAACCAGTTTGTCGGATCTGGGCTTCAAGCCCGTTTGTTGTCTAAAACGAGCCCAGCATAAGAACAGTAGACCTGGCCCAAAAATAAAAACACATTAACAGATGATACGAAGGCTTAACCCAGACAACACACAGTTTGCATTTGACAAATAATAATAATGAGATTTGCATGTTGGAATCAGATCTGAACACAAAGTAAGATTTAGTGGAAAAGACAGGCTTTTCTGAAAAAACATAAGTCAGGGCAAAACGTTGGAAGAAGTGCACCTCAAAGGTGCAAAGTGACGTATCCTAAGAGCTGAGAATATCGAAAAGCAAGAAATACTTTACTGCTAAAGTTAAGCTAACAAGACACTTTGCGGTCTGCAAAATGAAGGGGTTAAAAGTACAAGAGGGAGTTCACTGCTTCTGCATCTTAAAATATCGGTGGAGGCACGTCCGGATAAATTTCAGGCAAGCAAATAGCGGAATTAAGAACGAGATTTCCAGTGGTGCAGGCTATGGCCTAAATAAGCGATAAACTGATTAATATGTACCGAAATTATAAAAATTTGACAAAAACATAAACAAAGAAAGATGAAACAATGACAAAATACAAAATAGTAAATATTTTATTGATATGTAGCAAAATTATAAAAATTAACAAAAACAAATAAGACAAAAATTACAAATCGGGCACACAAAAACATTTTTTTTGCAAAATTTAAAAACTGACAAAAAACAAAGTCATATTTAGTTGAAAATTTCATGCCAACAAAACTGCTCATTGCTAACAGAACTCTTAAAGATAACAAAACTTAATGAGATAACTTTATTAGATTCATGCTAGTAAAGCTAGTTAGATGTTGTACTACTACAAAAATTTATGAGATGAGAATAATGAATCAAGACTAAACACATGATTCTAACCTTGTGTGTGTGTATATATATATATGATTAAATTTTGCAGACAAAACATGGTGTTCCTGAACGAGGCAATAACTTGCTGTGCATATGGAGTAGTAGATGAGCTGACACATCTAGGCTCAAACAAAACAGAGCTATCAAAAATAACAAAACTCTTTCTCTGGAATCTTTTTGAACTAACAAAATTAATATTTCTCTGCACTATTTCTAACAAAAATGACAAAACTAATATTTGTTTTCATGCTTACATAGCAGTGGAGGTATGAAGTATGCTGATGCAGGAGTAAAATATACTGCTACTACTATACTAGTCCAGGATCTTGACAGAAAAACTTTAAACCGAAATCTGTACAAAATTTGCAGTACAAGATGGGTGGCCTGGCTAGCATGGACATCCACAGAGAGAGACAAGGGACCAGATTTCAAAAGAAAACTAGAGCAATAATACTTACGAGAGAGGTCTTGGCCGCCTCTCCCATCAGCACAAGAAGCGTTGAGACTACACCGCCGTCCACCATGGAACAACAATCCTTGGCTCGTAGACAAAACACAACGCCACAGGCTCCGGCGTTCCGCGTCCACTGGAGAAGATGCCAAGCTCAGGAGCTCCGCCCGTCGAAGAAGACGTCGACGACACCGCGCGCGTCCACTGCAACCGGCACCAAGCTCCGCAGCTCCGCCTGCTGGAGAAGACATCGACAGCAGTACAGCACCGCGTCCGCTGCAGCCGGCGCGAACCTTGGGAGCTCCGCCCCACCGGAGAAGACGTCGACGGCATCTCGTCTGCTGCAGCCGGCGCCAACGTCCTCCGCTCCGGCCGTCGGAGAAAACGTCGGTGGCACCCCGGCCAGGGCCGTTTGGACGAGATAAATTTAGAGGCCCTTTGTCAAAAAAATATAGTATAATATTTTTATATTATTTGCAAAAATATTTAATACATCCCATTATACATATAATAGACAGTAAATATTTATTGTTTATACTAGAAGATTATTCTGTGGGCTAATAATAATGAAAGAGACAATCGTACAGAATACCTCTCATCAACCAAATTACGGTAAAGGAAGGCTATCACTTGCAAACGTAAAATAAACATGCAACCATGGGAATCAAGGAACAAAGAACCTGGAACAACAAGACACCTCCAGACCTAGAAATTTCAGCCGTACATTTAACGATCTTAAGACGTGATCAAGTGAAAATAGATTTTAGAAACATGTGTCTAAGATATGCTTTAGTAATTAGTAGTAGAATCAGCTAAATGAAGTCGTACCTGAGACTGAGGGGCCAACGCAAGAACCAAGCTGGTCTCCTCTTGATAGCAGCTAAGAGAAATCTGACGAACAAAAAATGCCAATCTACAACAAAACTCAAGATTAAGAGACGTCTCATAGTGGTAAGAGAGAAGAAAGAAAAAAAAGGGAGAACTGGAGGGGAGAAGTTCAGCGAACGCTATATGCATCCCCAATATGAGAGGATTTCCCGAGGCCATCCGTTGCAAATTAAATAAACTAAACATGATTTGGTTGGAATCCGTGAAATTGAGCTTTTCCCCTCCATTAATGGCGTTGGTTGTAGCGCTTGGGGCTGCAGGGGACGAGGAGCGGGAGGCGAGAGGACTAGAACGGCGAGACACGCGAGTAGTTGACGAGGATCACGTGCATACTTTCCTTCTTCCTGGGCAGATGGGCCTTAAACAGAGTATATACACATTTTAGACATGGTTTAGGGGCCCCTAGATTTCCTGGGCCCTAGGCGGTCGGCCCTCTCGCCCTGGCCCAGGAACGGACGAGTGCCTTATCCAATCCCCCCACTCTCTCTTCACTGTGTTGTGTGAGTGGTGGAGAAAAATGGGGAGCATCTAGCTGTGGACATGGATTCGGATCGAACAAAACAAAATGGGTTCAGCCCCGGTTGCATGGCGGGTCCAAAAACCTTTGCAAAAATCTTGAAGATATCCAGCGACCTTAAATTCAGCTGATAAAACAAAAAATTTCAGCAGGCTGTTGTATAGCAAATCCCTAATTTTAATTAGATAAATTTGCAATGACATAAATCCAATTAACCTAAAAAGAAACGTGTCATTAGAGGGTGACAGTAGTGTAGTAAGAATATATCTCACCGTTGATTTGGATGGCTATTTTAGTCATTTGCTTAAAAAAGGTGAAAGAGCAATTTAGTAATCATGCTCCCACAATAGATGAAACGGGCTGAGTTTGCTTGGCAGGCCAAACATCATTTTTCCATCGTGAGTTGTAGAAATTGGAGACGACCGCGGTCACATTCTCGCGCTCCTGGCTGTCATATGCTATCGCTTTTCCCCTCCTGCTTCGTTGCTATCTGTCATATACTCTGTGATTCAAGTGAGTTGCCGAAGCAGGAGGATTGTTGCTCAGTGCTCACGGTCACATACTCTGCGATTCAAGTGTCATTATGGGTAGGAACACAATCTAACAGTTAAATAGCCCAAGGATTGCGTTATGACATCTGCTTATATTTTGGCTATAAATACTAACCCAGTCACCCAAGTCTATAAACTTGACACTGAAAATAGAGAATGTTTTCTGTACAAGATATATGTTTGCGGCCGATCGACGCTATCTGTACAAGAAATGTTTGTGGCCAATCGGCCATATGCCCATATTTCTCCACGATGAAGTTAGCTGCAAGTTGAATCTGAAGTACAACATTATTGAAATTCTTATATATCCTGAATGTACTCTAAAAAATTGAATATATGAGAAATCTATATAATAACTCGCCATTCATTTTGACTACAAACTATTATAGTTACAAAATTCACAGGTAAATGATCTTCTTGACGACCTTATTGAAATAAAGAACAGATAGCTAATCAACACTACGAAAAAAAAGTGTTGTTCTAGCCAATGTAGATTTGAACATACAATTATTCCATCCTTCAATCAGAACCCATACATTTTCTTATTTGACATTTGACTAGTATGATGCACTCCTCTGATTCGTCAGTACAACAAGTAGTTGTAATGGAAAAAATGATAGCTTAGGAATGCAGACCGTTAGCTGTACTCTCAGGGTACTAAGAAGCAATTACCTTAGTTCTCCAGCAGAGACAAGAACAAAATCCCTGATCTCATAAAATTAGCTAAATATCTGACTATAAAATCTGAAAAGGTAGCTCAGCTGTTGAAGAATTACTTAGAAAATTAGCCGTGTGCATATGCCTCTCCGAAATTCTATGAATTAGCACAATTTAACTGATGTTTTTTTAAACTTCAAACGGCAGGAGACTTGTCGGATATATTAGAAGGAATAAATAACATAGAGTCTTACAATGGTCTTTAGAGAAAAGGAAAGCACAGCTAGGGACGCATTGAGATTTGATTTACATCAAAGGGAGAGCGACTGAAGAAAAAGGATCACGTTTAGGCACAGATCCTTGATTGTTCTATTAGGCTGATATTTTCCTTTATTAGGAAAGCTACGTGACATTCATTCTTCGAAGTTAATTTGTTGGAAGACTCTTCTGTTGGCTTCAGCCATACGTTCCATCACGTCATCAACAAAGCTCCCAGTATCTTCTTTCTCTTTTTTTTAGGTGCACAAGTGCAGAGCTCACTCCACCAATTCATGACGGTTTGCGCCGCTTGCTGTTGTGGGACTTGAAAATTTATCCAGTTGCACACTTGTTTTCATACCGCATCCGTGAACGGGCATTTTTTTGCAAGATGGGTTGCATCCTCAAAGGCACTAGTGCATAAGCTGCAAATCCAATCACAAGGCCAATGTCGTCGGAGCAAATTTTTTGTAGTGTGTTCTTTGATGAATGATAAACCAACCCAAAAAACGGTGTTTCGGTTCTGCATTTGTATTCCACAAAGGCGTGAAATCTGCTCTTGCAGTTAAGCCATGAAATTGTGCTAGGTAGGTGCTTTTGGCCGATAAGTGTTCATTCTCTGTCCATTTTCAAATGATATCGTCTACTATGTTTTTCAGAATGACGTTTTGAAGTCTACTTCCTAGCTGTATCAGCTCCTCTATCTCTTCTACAGTTGTGATTGGGTTTAGCATTGCAAGCCAATGGTTATTGTTGAGCTCATTTCTTAGGCTATTTGTTTTCTTTTTTGCTAACTTGACAACTTAACTGATGTGATGGTTATGAATATTGCACATAGTTCTTCTTGACAATATTTTGTGCTTTAACTGAAGAAACAAGAGGGTTTCTCAACACAAGAAAAAACGATGGAACAAGAGCATTTCTCAACACAGAATCAACAAATAAATTGAAGGAGCAAGAAGACTGCTCAAAAATCCTGCTAGTTTCTTTACCATATAAAACATGCATCCATTCAGATCAAAAGAACTTAGGTACGTAGATGAATAATAATCTCACTCATAAGTAGGTAGTCAAATTGAACTACTACTAATTAAACCACATCCACATGGTTAACAAAGACATGAAAAGAGTTATCAGGATGCTAGTTGCCTATCTGGATTTGCATGCTTAGCATACTGGCTTCATGGCCGAGCTAGCCGCCTCTTGCAAGGGCAAGGCTTGTATCGTCTACAATAGCAGTAGAATATGCGACGAACTACAGAAGCCGCAAGGACCAATGCGGCATGGAGCAAGGCCGACCTAGACGGCGGCGGTGTACATCGAGAAAGGCTTGGTTGACGGAAGAGCAGCTTCTGTCAACGCTCAACGGCAACGCAGATCAAGGTAGGATTGGCATGGATCCGGACGGAGGTGTCCCGTCCTCCGATGCGCAGCGACAAGTGCGTAGACCAAAGGAGGAGCGACGCGGCCATCGAAGAGGGGCGAGCATGGTGGGATGGAAGAATCCGACATAGGGTGCTCGCCGAAGATGTGCCTTCCCTTCTCATATGCGGAGGATCCGAATCAGAGGTGATGTGGGTTCGGTGCAATGTTGGGACGATAAAGGGTGTTGCCGGCGGGGAGCAGGTTACCCCAATGTGACGGAGGCCCCATCCGGCCGGCGGCTGGTGGGCTGGGCGGAGGGTCAGCGATGCATCACATCCTCTCGCTCGATCCCTAGCCATCACATCTCCGTTATATGGAGCTACAAAGATGACATAGAAGACTAAACCCTTTCATTAACTACATATTTACAAGAATGCCATATATTGTTTACCACAAATACCCTTCTACTACACATATCTATCAGGTGTAGTACAAAATACATCTCATCCGTTGGATATGCTATAATGGATAGTTCATATCCATCCCAAGGTACTCTAAAAGAATCCAAAAAGGAATATAATTGTCACAGAACATCAAATCTTTTGTTATGCAAACAATTATTGTTTCATAACTCAATAAACCTAGAGGTGGCTTGTTCGGATCGATGAATATGTCAATAATTTAAATGTATTGTACAAATATAGTGCAAAAGTTAACATGAAACTAGCAAATTATCTGATTAGTCATCCCAAAATCTGCCAATCTACTCCACATAAACACCAAATCGATAAGAAAGATATACAGACAAAAATCGATAGCGACGATCTGTTTTTGCAATGATAGAACTACAGAACAATTGAAATCAATAATATCTGATACATATCATATGAGTAACAATTCATTAATCTTGTATTTAATTCAGCTACAAATTGGAAACTGACTGACTCCACTGTAACAAAAGTACTGTGCAGTATAAATTAAGAAGGCATCTAAGATTCTAGTATGCCCAACATTATACTACACTACAATACTATTACATCAAGTGGAGATTGAGATAAGACTATTTCATGCTGCTTCAGATGATATATTATAGAATTATGCTATGTGTTTATTACATGGATATAAGTTTTCTATTGCCCATCAAACTCAAATATTGATTGTCATAAGATTACAAAAACTATCAATTGTTCATAGCCATCCAACCATTTTGATCCATTATGATTTATATTTAGAACTAAACATACATGATAGGATTAAGTATGGCAACAAATTTCATATGGCACAATAGTACAAAAGCAGGTAACATGAAACATAATGGTTAGTCAGATTTTAATTGAACAAATATCTCTCTATTCACGATGCATGTTGACAAATATATCAAATGTAGGTAAGTACAGGGAAAAAGGAATTAAATAGTTGTATAATCAACTAATCAAGTAGTAATGTGACTGTAAGTAAGGCCATATCATGCACAAAAGAAAGATTACTAAAGTAAAATGGTTTAGACTTTTGATTTAAATATTGTTTTGAATGTTCAGGAGATAATTGTGAATGTGTGATCATTGATTATAGTTAGTTATATGAAATTATTTTGTCAGGAGCTTGCGCTAAATTGAATAAGCAAAGAAAAAGAGAACTTTTACGGTACAATTTAGTGACACTACATACTACCAGTACAAACGATCGAACGGTGTAAATTGATTTACCTGCCTAATTGATTAGATTGTAGTATAAAATTAAAAAGAACATATTTGTCTTTCTATTTTATTAGGTGGGGCTAATTCTGTAAATTATACAAAGTGATTAAACACTAAATTTCTACTGCGGCGTGCTAATCTATAGCTGCATGCCAGCGAAGCTCGGTCACTGGCCTCGGGTCATCGGATCCTCTAGGTCCGCCTCTCCTACCATCGCCATTCAGATTAAAATGACAGAGAATATTGGCAAAACGTAAATAAGAGTATCATGCATTTTCATGCGTAGATCAGAGTGTATTTTTATATGACAACATATTGTTTTTAATTCGAGCTCTGGCTCAGCAGAGGGTGCCACGCCACCGCGGGTATATCAAACTAAATGTGGCTCGCGGGATGCGGGAAGACAGCGGTGGGAGGCGGGGATCGTCTGGCCGCCTGGGCAGGAAGCGGGACGCAGGGAATCCTGCTGCCGACGAGGACGAATCACGCCGCCGTCTCCTGACTCGCGCACGACAGCACCGACTGAGAGAATTAGGGATTGAACTGACGAACGAATAACTAAATTGCCCTTTACAATTTTTTAGCAAATTCCTATCATACCCCTGTAAAAATTGGCAGTATATACAAAAGTCCTCGAGAAAAAAGGATAGTGTTTTGCAGCTTTCTTCAGTATCTTGTCAACAGAATTGTTGAGCGAAAGATCTACCATCGTTTAGTAACCACTATTTTCCAGCTAATTAATGTATGAAGAACTAAAGTTATTGCGCCTCAGGCATATTACAATGGGAGAATTATGAGCAGTCAGTTTAATTCTGTTGTCAAGCTAATGCTTCAGTCCAAGCTATGTAAGTAGATAGAATGTAGTCGGCTAGTCGCTATGTCACTGATATGTACGTATAAAGTTACAATGATTCATACGGTAACTTAAAAAATGATACAAAATTAATGAAGTCCACTACGTAAATTTTAACTAATAACTGAGTTCAGTCATTTTAAGTTGAGAATGCTACTGTTAAAAAAATTTGGACATTACTATTTAATGGACCTGACAATATGACAAAGAGTCGACATGATGATGTGAGTTCCTGAGCCTACGCACAAATCGCAAAGCGAATCAAATGATTAGAAATCTGACTGTAACGAGGGAAGAATACTGTTGCAACAAATCTAGCAATTCTGAAATAAAATAAAGAAACAAAATAATAAGGAAAAGAAATATGTGACGCTATTAACACTACTGCGGCAAACCACCAGCTCGCGGATGTACGCTGTTAACGCTACAATGCCGGCCACCACCGCCGCTCCACCGGCGCCGGCACGCGCGGTCGGCCGCCCCGCCGCCGCACCACCAGGCGGCGCAGGTGCAGCAGCAGATGGCCGGGCCCCTGCCGAGCGCCACCACGCACGCCAGCACGAGCACCATCGCCACCGCCAGCGCCCAGCTCCGGCTTCGGCCACCGCTCGCCGCCACCCTTCCCACCGCGCTCGCGTCCGCAGCAGCGTTCGCGCGCCCCGCGCCCGCCGCCGCCGCAGCAGGCGGCCGCGCGCCGGCGTCAGCGTCCGGCGCCGCTGCTACCGCTCCTCCTTCGTCCCCGCCACCGCCGCCTCGTCCTCCTCTGCGGGCGGCGCGGTGGTGGTGGCCGCTACCGAGGTGGAGCTCGCGGAGCGCGGCGGAGATCCCGGCGCGGAGGCGGGCCCTCTTTGAACCCTTCTTGTTCTTGTCCCTCTTCTTGATGGATTCAGTCTTCGCCAGCGACGCCCTCTTCTTGATGGACTCGGTCTTCGCCAGCGACGCCGTCGGCGCCAGCGCCATCGGCGACCTCGGCAAGCTATCCACCCGCCTCAACCCCCTCCCACCACCGCCGCCGCCGCCACCGCCACCCATCGAAGACTTCCGGCGAAGAAGCCGCATATCCGAATCCCCTCCGCCGCCACGTAACCCCAAACTCTGTCTCTCTCCGACCAAGCGCCGGCGCCGCTCTCTGCTGCTCGCCCCGCCGCGTCCTCCTTTATACTGCAGCCGCACAGCAGCAGCAGCTCGCGGTGGTGGTGGTCAAGAATGGAAGACGCGTGAGGCGGCGGAGCGCGAGTGTCCGTACGGCACGTACGTGTGGCGCGGTGGCGCCCCGGGCGGAAGCTTCCCGGCGAGACAACACGGCGCGGCGCGCGGGGGCGTCCGCGCTGGCGAGCCATGGGCGAGTCCGCGTCGCGGTCATTGTCGCGGGGCTCCCGAGGCGGGCCGGTCTCGTCTGCCTCTCGCTGTACGTGTGGGCTGCGACCTGCCACGTGGTAGCCCACGTGTCTCCGGTTAGTGTCACGAGGCTAGATGGGCTTGGGCTTGGGCCTAGCCTGAAGAGAAAGAAGGCCCGGGAAGCGGATTAGATGGGGTGTACAATTTTTCGTTTTTGCTTTCAATCAGATTTGTATTCCACTAGTCCACTTAGGGTTTGTTCGTTTCATTGAGTTCCCTACTCAATCTACTCGTTTTTCGCGCGCACGCTTTTCAAACTGCTAAACGGTGTGTTTTTTGCAAAAAGTTTCTATATGAAAATTGCTTTAAAAAATCATATTAATCTATTTTTCAAAAAAATTAATAAATACTTAATTAATCATGTGCTAATGAGTCGTTCTATTTTGCGTGCTGGGAGGGTGAGTTCTCAACTCACAACAACAAACTCAGCCTAAGAATCTCTTCAGTCGTAAATTCGTATATCTAACGTTTATAATAAAATTCAGTCAAACTTGTAAAAGTTTATCCATCAATTTTATAAAATATAATAAATTTATGATAGTAATACTTTCTTTTTAAAATGTATGATGTCGTTGACTTTTCACACAATATTTGACTATTTATTTTATTCAAAAGTTTAATATAAATATATAAAAGTATAAGTTAAGATTATATTTTATTTGATGTTAAAACAAGTCACAACAAAATAAATAATATTTATATAATTTTTTTCAATAAAATGAATGGTCTATCGATACGAAAAGTCAACGACGTCATACAATTTGAAACAGAGGGAGTATATCAATATTTTCCAAGTTAAATTTACGCAGGAAGTAGAACTACATTTGATAGACTTTTTAAACTTTCAATGGAATGTTTAGTAAAATGCTAGGCATAGGTTTGCCTTAAAAATTACTTTTATAAAACCATAAATTTTATTAGATTTTACAAACTCAATGTAATGTAAAGTTAATGTTGAAATTTTAAAGGTTTTATCGAATGTTGTACCTAAATGTCAAATATTTATGACCAAGGAAGTAGTAGTTTTTTTTAATGAGACAAATGTCAAATATTTAAGACAGGATGAATTAACTATTTTTTTACATAAAAATGATTAAGAAACACATAACAGCCTTTTGCTGTACCTGGGGCCAGTGACAGGCTATGCCCAGTCATCAAATCAGTGCACACCCTTCGCTGGATTTGCAGATAATACCTAAAAAATTAATTAAAAAACATGATTAAGCCGCATTAGTTTCTTTTCAGCGAGAGAGCTGGCTTTACATGGCCTACCGACAGGAACAGCACACAGCATAGCACAAACAAAACAACATGTCACCATCTTTCTCGCCATAAACACACTCACTCATCAAGTCATCACCAACTCATGCAAATGTGTGTGCATCACCATCTGCAAACAGAAGGCGAAAACGAAGCCAAGAGTTGGCCCCCACAAGGAGGTCTACATGCCACCCAACATGCAATCTCTCTCTCTCTTTTTAAGTTTTTTGTGTATAGTTAATTAAATACTAGCTAATGAGTGAGGATGAAGGTTGTAACAGCAGAATCCAAAGAGTTGATGAAGACTTACCTTTCATGTCCGTTGTGGTGGCCCTGTCGACAGAATCTGTTGTTGATCAGCATTACACTTGATGACTGATGGCCATATGTATGAATGTATGAATGTATCCCTGCAATGCCAAAATATCAATTAAGTAGAATGCTAATTCTGTATGACCCAAACAGGCAAGAATGCAAGGTTTATTTGCCCTGACAACACCTGCCAGAATCCAAGGAAAATGCACTACTTAACCCAAGATTATCTTAAACATTACAAAATTAAGGAGGCAATTAGCACAGGCAATATTTAAAGGGATACGACATACAAGGGTAAGAACAAACTATATATACATTTACATTTTGACCATTCTTTGTTTTACCAACCTTAATATGCCTGCCAAATTATGGGAAGAACTGATGAAGGCCTGCACCAAAAAAAATGTTGAATGAAGTGTAGATGTTGGTTATTCAGCTGTGCAATTTCTTTTATTTGATAAAAGTTACACAATCTGTGCTAGTACCATCACCTAGCTCATTGATGCACAGATATTATGAGTACAACATGGGAAGATAATGAAAAAAAGAGTACAATAGTACATGTCCCTAGAAAGAATAAAATTAGTAATACCCCAGAAAATCAAATGAAATCTGAAACCATTACTTTCAACTTTCACTAGAAGCAAACTCCTTCCCATGAAAAGTAAAAGTAAAAAGGGAAATGCTAAAAAATAAAAAATAACTTTTCACTTTCACTAGAAGCAACCAAAGGACGTGAATATAGAAAGGCTGCAGGCACATCATCCTTGGTTCAGGAGCACATGGTGTGGCACCAAGTTCCAATCAAGCAGGTTAGATCCTCAAAGCAGTTTTAATCTTTTTTCCAAGATGACCAAGCTATCTTCTTAAGCTAACTTAAACAAAAAAAAAATCACAATCCTAGCCAGTAATCTACCTCCCAAATCCCCACAAGATGTAGCACTCCTAGCAATCAGCTGCCCTTCACCTTTCACTCAACGGCATTTCCCTGTTCCAAATCACCCATCAACTGATCAACATCACCCCCTCCCTCTAATTCGCTTTAATGGACGACTAAGAGTCTTTTCAGACCTCTTTTGTTCTTCTTAATGCAATTATATGCATCTCTCTTTGAAAAACGCGTTCGAGAAAAAAAAAACTAATCAACTTAAACCAGGAGACATCCCTCCCCCTCTCTCTCTATCTCAAATGATTGTCACTAACTAGTTTCTCACTCCCATGTCACGAGCAGTCATGACTAATTTGTGCTGGCTGGATTTTGCTTAGCCACTCCGCAAAAAATTTCCACAACCACCACACCACCACGCCCTCTCTCTCGTTCATGTCAGGCCGGCCGGCCCCCACACCTCGTACCACCCTACACTATACCCCCAGCCTGACACCCCCAATATTCCCTGTCTCCCAAGCTGTCCTTGCCTGTGCCTGCTTGCCTTCGCTGTCCTCCTCCTCCTCCTCCCTGCAGGATCAATGACTGCAGACCACCAACCACGACACCATTCCCATATAACCATCAGGAGCTCAAGGGCTCAGGGGTCGTTTCTTGGACACTGAAAGCACAAGCTAGCAGGTGCAGAGAGGGAGGGAAGCAATGGCGACTTCCTTCCAGGGGACGACGACCAAGTGCATGGCGTGCGACAAGACGGTGTACCTGGTCGACAAGCTCACCGCCGACAACAGGGTCTACCACAAGGCCTGCTTCCGGTGCCACCATTGCAAGGGCACCCTCAAGGTATGCATCAGTGGTTGGGGTACTTGGGGACCTGGGGAATCAGGGAGTTTCTTGATACTGCTAGCCTGCACATTCAGTGAAAGAGCTGTTCTTTGAGTTTTCTCTTGAGTTTTTTTTTTTGGTGTGCGTGGGTAATGGTGGAAAGAAGTGAAGTGACATAAGCAACTTACCTGAATATCCATGATGACGATGATGCTTATGCTGCAGCTTGCGAATTACAACTCGTTCGAAGGAGTGCTCTACTGCAGGCCTCACTTTGATCAGCTGTTCAAGAGGACTGGAAGTTTAGACAAGAGCTTCGAAGGTACTGACCAATCGTCTCCCTGATTCATTCCTATGAAATTACAGAGATTCTGTGGTTCTTGAGCCTGACTGGTATTATCCTCACCTGCAATGGTTCAGGAACTCCAAAGGTTGTCAAGCCAGAAAAAACAGTTGAGAATGAGGTTTGGAATCTCTTAAAATTATCTTTCAGAATAGACTTGTTCATATTTCCTACTAGTGAGTTTTTTTTTCCAAAGCTGACCACAAAGTTACATAAGCACTTGTACACACTGATCAATAGATAAGTAGTCTCCCTTAAAACTGCATGGATCTGAACATGCATGAATCCTAGTTCATAGATACAATCTGGAGTTTAGACAGCAACATACATACATACATACATACATACATACATACATACATATATATATATATATATATATATATATATATATATATATATATATATATATATATATATCAGATACTAATGGATAAACACTTATTAGAGAGAGGTTAAAAGCCAGTCAAAACATGAAGTGTAAGAAATGGATCTGACCAGGTAGGAACTATTTCAATAAAAAGTGACAATTATGCTCCAGAAAATAAAAGGTGATATTTAAAACTAAATGAGAAATAGAATATTGACAAAAGTTGGTGCCCTTACAGTCAGCACTGTATGGCTTCATATAATGTATTTGGCATCGTTCATCTCCTTTTTTGTCATCAACTACCACATTGGGTGTTGCTTATCATGATTGTGTTTTTGGCAGAATGCTATTAAAGTCTCAAGCGCATTTGCTGGCACGAGAGAGAAATGCGTGGGATGCAACAAGACAGTCTATCCAATTGAAAGGGTACTGTTTTGTACTCTAATCAACTATCTCAATTATTTTTGGGAGTTTCCTTTTACTTGACCAGCTGTAGACTGTATCTGGCTTCATGTTCATGAAGACAACATTTGCTGAATATGCAAGTTGGACACTTAATTATTGATCTTTTGAAAAGTGGCTGCAGACCATTCTGTTCCTCTTGATTTTTCATGAGTAAACAGCACTGATCCCAATATTCTCACCAACTCTGCAGGTTACTGTAAATAACACCATGTATCACAAAAGCTGCTTCAAGTGCTGCCATGGAGGATGCACCATCAGCCCGTCAAATTACATCGCACACGAGGGGAAGCTCTACTGCAAGCACCACCATATTCAGTTGATCAAAGAGAAGGGGAACTTCAGCCAACTTGAGAATGACCATGAGAAGGCATCACAATCTGGGTCTGTAGAGGATGAAGATTCAGAATATTAGTCCTTCGAGAAATTTCCAGAGATAAATAATGGTCTTCTTGCGTTTGCTCTAGAGCACCATGTCTTTCTTTGCGCGATTCTTTACAGTTTTTTCCTGATGAAGGTCATGTGCATTCAGAGAACAACAATAATACTATTGTCTTGTATCTGCTTGTAAAACCTTGTTATATTGGAGTCAGAATGTCTACCTGGTTTGAACCTTTGCTCATTACTTATGAGATGCCCTGCGTGTATACAAGCGAGAAATAGTAGGTTATTGTTTCACCTATTGAATAGATGATATTTGTCCAAACAAGTAGCATAAGAAAAGTCACAGGTTTGGTCATAGGATTAAAAAAAACAACTTTGAACAACCAAAACTTTTGACAAGGAAAAAGATTGATTAGCTGGCGACTCAAAAGGAAATGGCACGGAAGAGCAGATCCGAGCCAATTTAATTAATCAGTACTGAAAAAGACCATACAACAAGCTTTAAATGTAGTAAACATAATTTTATGCACTGAAGGTAGAGTAAAGATTTCAAGCAGGAGGGAAGTAAGCAACTTAAATGGTTTGTAGTATTGAAAAATCATCAATGTAGATGCAGTACTCAAGGCTTTCATCTTCGTATGTTATGTTAACAAGATACAATTCCAGGGTATTTGTCTTCGTCATTTGTATGATGATGCTTTCAAGTCGTCCGACTAATCGTCGTCCTAGTTGGTACTGAGGCGACTACACTTGACTTTCCGATTTTAAAACATTGGTTTTACCAACATTTTAAGATGTCAGTGACAATTCACTTTTAGCGTATGATATAACAGCGCATGACTATCAGGTGTTGTTTATCAGGCCACATCAGAATCTTTTTCTTTTTTCTATTTCACTATTTATGTTCCATTTGTGCCGTGGGGAACACTAAAAAAGGGAATAATGGATGCATAAAGTGAGTTCACCTCACTAAATCAAACATGGGTTTTGCTCTGTTCATTAGGTCCAATTAACATATTTGCTTACCAGAATATTGATTGCCAGCCTGAAGTCACAAACTTTGGGTCCATTCAGACACCCTGATGTGGGTGAACCAGTCCCAAGAAAAAAGGTATAGTATTATTAAAGTGGTATTAATTTTCTAGGGGATCATGAATCATGACAATCACCTCCCAGCTGCTTGGATTCGCAGTCACCCAGCTTGATTATGCTGACACCCTCACTAGCTGTCCTTTGACCAACTAGCATGACAATTTTCTACCAATCGACCATTATTATATGCTTGCTTATACAGAGGACAGCAGAGAATCAATGGAAGGGCCTTTGATTGGATGGACCACACATGTAAGTTAGCATATAAAGAGAAGAATAATGAAGAGATGGTAAGGAACATGCCATAGACAGTACAACAGTGAAATATTTTGTGCGTCTGGGACAATCAATACTAAGAATGGACAGAAAATGAATGATGCAGCGAAATATTGTGGCATGTATTGATGTAAAATATCAGTGGAAAAGATGTATTAGAACTTAAAATATAGATGCAGCATTACATGGAAGGCATTGCAACCATTTTTATTATAGTAAATTTTAATATAACACATTTTTAACATAGTGACATTGACACAGGGCATAGCATCATACTGTAATTAACTGATTCACTGCAGCAATTCAAAAGAGAGTATCGGTCTTTTCAAGCCTAGTGGTAAGAAACAAAAACAGCAATAACATAAAATGGAAAAAGAACAAAAGCTAACTTACCCTTTATTTATATTGCGGATCATGCAGGCTAAACAATAGAAATCTGTATATGTACTCAAGCTGTTCTAGCTATATATTTTCGTATTGTTGTTTAAAGTCAGAAGTTGCCAGGTAAAGTTTATAATTTCTGCTGGCAATATGACTGTACCACTTTCTAAGAGAGAAAAGGCAATCAGTAAAGGCATTAGGCAGTAGTCCTAATTTGCTCACCTAATTTGTTCTGGTAGGCGGTAGCACCCGTAAACAACAGTTCTTCAGGTTTTGTTAGTACACCTGACAAACTTGGACTACACAAAATAACTAGTGATAATAAGATTTCCACCTGGAGAAGAATGAACAAAGGCATATTAGTATTGCAAAACATGACAGTTATATTAACAAAGTATACATGAAATGGTAGTGTACGCGTATGGAAATTACTGTTACCCTAAGATTAAAAACAATCTAAGTTACAATGGGCAATATAATGATGCTTTATATTGGATCATGAGTTACAGATTTGAACAATGCAGAAAATCTAACAGTATAGCAAGTTAGCTTAATGACACAAACCTCAAGAATGCTTGCAGTGCAGCTACAATGAGAAAAAAAATATGTATTTATAGAGAGGTTGCATCTAAGAATACTATATTGCCTCGAAATACAGAAATGCCGAATAAACAATAGATTATGACTGAAATCAACTACCTTCAATAAGCATCTGTGAAGGGTAGTACTGCTGAATATTAGAATATAAAACATAACTCAAATCAGCACTGAAGAAAATGTGCTTAGTGAAGTGCATTTCTTAAACAGCAAAACAAAAGGAGAAGGAAGCAACTTAGATACTGTCATGAGACAGGTAAGTAACAACATACAAACCTCCTAAGGCCTTGTTCGGTTTGAAGGGGGTTGAAGCCTGAAGGGGATTGGAGGGGTTTGAGGGAGAATAATTCCACATCACAATAGGTGTGAAATAAATACTCTTCAATCCCTTCCTCTTGGGGATTAACCGTACATAGCCTAACAGGATGGAAAAGTTATATATGGACATAGCATTTGTCTTTCAAAGGTCATAACCGCATAACACCCCCCATGAAGAAGTAACAATTCTGATTTATTGGGAATTCAATGTTGAAAAAATAATGTACAAAGGTATTCTAGCAACAATTACATGCCAGAAGGGACCATAATATTGTTAAGTATAACGATATAGGGGTATTCTAGCAACAAGTACATGCCAGAAATGACCCAAATTTAGTCTGTTGTCAGAAAGAATACAACAATCGGAGGCAACATGCCTCACACCAACTATTATTTTTTTCCTAACAACACTGTACAAAGGGTTCCTAGCAGCAACTACAAACCAGGAGGACCCAAGTTTAGTGCAAAGCATCAAGAATACAACCATCGGAGGAGACATGCTTCAGATCTATAATTGAATTACTCCCACTGAACCCGAACCCAAAGGTTCCGTCCTCATATAGCCAAATCCTTCCCTCCACATTCCTCATATCATCTAAGGGAGCTGACAGATGAGGATCAACAACATCATAACTGGAATTGATACACAAGATCCGAGAGATAGCACTGTTCTCGGTTGCTGCATGATCGGAATCCATGCCTTGAATATGTTCACGTCTACTATAATGATCCAGCTCCTTTTCAGAGAATGGTTGTTCAAGAAATTTTGTATTTGTAGTCCAAAAGATAGGGGTGAACCCTGAGTTTTGACCCCTTGTATCACTAACTTGTCGACAAGTGATTCCTCCAATGTCATCATAGGTGACAAGGTAAAATTCAAGAGTCCTACTCTTGCTTATACCCTGTTTTGTGAAAAAAAAAAGGGGACAAAAAAGAAGTTAACATCAGTTTGTGTGCATGGGAAAAATCAACGTTTTAGTAACTAAACACAGTATTTGAAAAGCAACTGGATGGCATAAATCATATAATTATGTCATAATAGCNGTGGGGGGGGGGGGGGGAGGGAATATGTCAAGGCTTGACAGTCGGAACGCAAATGAGTAACATTCCATAAAATAGAAATGCTAAAATGTAATGGTTGCTTGTGCAGAAAAAAAATGAAGAAACCATAAATATGTAAGATTTCACACTAAGGATCATAATTTGTAAACCAAAACCAGCATTCCTCAAGATTATACGCAGTTACAGGCATCGCCAGTTCCTTACAGCTAAGCAGCTTTCATAGTGATTTAATACAACTCAGTGCATGATAACATTATCCAAATTGGAGAGAGTTGAACTTTATAATACGCCTTCTTTCATTAACAGAACAAACCCAGGATGGCAAGACAGACGTTCATGGGGATTACAGATAAAAATTCAAGCCAGAGAAGGCTAAGAACTGGGAGGCTGGGACTAGTTGTAATTTGTGAAAAGGATTTCATACCCAGAATGACTTAGGGGTTGCTTGATGGCACTTCTCCATGTTTCTGAACTATAATACAGTATTGAGCAAATTTTAAGTATAAAGTAATGACTACTATAGTACAGACAGTAGTACCCTCCAGAAGGTCTCTTCTTAGCAGCAATAAACTCCAAACGAATACCCCTTACATGGTAAGAAAGTAAAAAACAGACATTGATAATGGCCATGATTCCCTTAGTATGCAACCGCAATGTAGTGATCAACTACTCATAAATCATAATTGGTTTCCAGCAATACGAACTACAGATCCACACAAATGAGCAAATTATCATGCATGAAAATATAGAGGTTGCACCACAATATCCATGATATATGCAACATCTTAATTACCTTCTGATCTTTCAAGCTATGCCATTAAAAGGGGGCAAGGTACACAAAAATGAGCATGCCACCCATGCAATTTGTGCAATATCTTCAATTAGCGGCAAGTTTGCCACGAGAAACCAAATTAGCTGCAGAAGCTACTCCGCAAGCACTCCATGATGACGAGTAGTGGTAGTAGTATATCATGACGATAAACCAATCCAATGAAAACGCTAGTGCTCCAACCATATGCAACAACAAAGGAGTAATCTCTGTGTGCAAAGGAAGCACCTTCCACAGCCCTTGGAGAGGCCGCGCCTCCGTCGGCTCGGCATCCGCAATCCTCACGAAGTGCTCGGCCTCCATTGCACGGCCTCTTCTCCTCCCCTGCTTACTCCTCCTCTTCCTCCCCGCCCCGGGGCTCCTCCGGTTAGCAAAATGCATGTACATCACCTCCGGCGGGGAGCCTCCCTCCAGAGCCTCGTCGTCGTCGTCCCCGGACACAGCTGTGGCCTCCACCACAATGTGGTTGTTCCCGACGAAATTGACGCAGACCGGCACGTCCCCCATGGCGGCGACCGTCTCGCCGGTCTCGTCGATGGAGAGAGTCACGAAGGGGGCCTTGGCCACGGCGAGGCCGTGCGCGGAGGAAGACGGCGCGAGGAGGGACGCGGCCAGCGTGCCACGCGGGGCCCACTCGAAGGCGGCGAGGGACGAGGTCGAGCAGTAGCCGGAGGAGGAAGGGAGGCGGCGCCAGAGGCCGAGCAGGCGGCGGAGGCGGTGGAGGGAGCGGAGGAGGCGCGCGGCCGCGGCGGGGTCGGAGTCGGCGCCGCCGCCACCGGGAGGAGCGGCCGCGGCGGGGGCAGCCCGAGGCGGAGCGCAAGCGCGAGCGGGAGCGACGGGGACGACGCAGCGGCCGCCAGCCGCCGGCATGCGCACGCCGCCGCCGCGGCGTCCGGCGGAGGCAGGAGCGCGAGGATCGCCAGCAGCGCGTCCTCCGGCAGGTCCTCCAGCACCGTCCCCGCCGCCGTCACCACCGCCGGCAAGGCCTCCATCACTGCAACGGAGAGAGATCTATCAGCTAACTATCGACGGATCGGGATCCGGTGGAATGGTCGTCGGCGGCGGCGGCGAGCGGCGGAGAATTGCAACGGAGGAGGTGGATGGGGAATGGACTAGTCGTATAGGAGGGAGAAGGAGGTGGAGAATATTCGGGGTGCGGATTCCCGCAGGTGGACGAGCAATTTCGTGGGGTCATGGAGAAAAAACTTCACCGACATGTGGGACCAAGGTTGGGGTTGCTTCGGTGTGTCCCACATGGGGGTGAGAGGAGGTGTGGGCCATGTAGGATAACGGGGTGGGGGATTGCGTGCGCGTAGAAGAGAAAGGTGGGGCCCGGGGCATGTGATGGTGACGGTGGACCGCGGAGGCGCGGACGGCGTAAGTGCGTGACGTGGCGCCGGGATGTGCACATGAGCACATGACGTGGTGCTTTAATTTATTTTCTTAGGGTTAAATACACAATTCGTATTAAAGTTAAATTAAATAGTATTTTCTTTATTTTATATTATAAGTTGTTTTTGACTTTTATCCTAGTTAAATATTTTTAAATTTAATTATGTTTATATAAAAATATAACAATATTTTCAACAGGGAACAAACCTATTATTAAAATACATTCTATGTAATATGTAATGAAACTAATTTGGTGTCATAGTTGTTATTAAATTTTTCTATAAATTTAATCAAACCTAAAAAATTAATTAAAAAGTTAAAACGACTTATAATATAAACGGAGAGATTATAATTTGAACGGAGAGAGTAGTAAGTGAAAAGATTTCGAATATATGGTTGCATGAAGAAAAAAAAAGAGAATTAAGCCATGCAAACACGTAATAAAACTCTGTCCATTTTATTAGAATAAAGTGAACATAACAAACATTGGTCGGCAGCGATGAAAGACGGGCCTGGCAAGGCATTTTTTTAAAAAAAAGTTAAAACGACTTATAATATGAACGGAGAGATTATAATATGAACGGAGAGAGTAGCAAGTGAAAAGATTTCGGATATATGGTTGCATGAAGAAAAAAAAGGAGAATTAAGCCATGCAAACGCGTAATAAAACTCTCTTCATTTTATTAGAATAAAGTGAACATAACAAACATTGGTCGTAGGCGATGAAAGACGGGCCTGGCAAGGCCACCTTTTGCTCCATTTTGTGTTTCGTATAGTAGGTTGTGAAGATATGAAGCCGCCCTCGCTCAATTTTGTGTTTCTTGTTTATTAGGACGAGTAGATTAATCTTTGGGCCTGTTGTCCATATTTCTTGATTAGAGAATAAAAATTAATTTATAGGTAAAATTTATTGTATATGAATTCTTAACGACCTAAAAATCAATATAAAAAAATATGTTAAAAATATCTTAAAATTAACTTTAATTAAGTTTAAAATTTTATATTTTGGCTCCTGCTTTGGTTTATTAGACAAACCGATGGAACCTTTTCTTTCTCCATTTTGAAATGGTACTCCGTCCAAAAAACCATGTTGATTTTTGCAACAAACAACAGTAAAAAAAGAGATTCATTTTTTTCGATTTCTTGGAAGAAACCACTTCAATGCGCATTACTCCATGCAAATCAAATCCTACAAGAAAATTTCACACCCTAAGGTGAATTTGAAATTGATAAAGATAAAAATTAAGTTGGCGTACGTAAAATGAGAAAATAATTAGTACATAATTAATTAAAGTCGTATTCTTTCTCTCAACTTGGAAAGAGTTTTTCAGCTCACGCAAAACAAGAAAGCTCATTAGCACATGATTAATTAAGTATTAATAATTATAAACTAGAAAAACAGATTTATTTGAATTTTGTAAACAATTTCTATATAAATTTTTTTGCAAAACGCACACAACTTAACAGTTTAAAAAACATGCTAACAAACAACGAGAAAATTAAAGTTTGAAGTTGAAGAAAAGAACTAAACCTGAGTTTTAATTATTAATTATTACAAACTTGATAAATGGATATATTTGATATTTTAAAGAAACTTTTACATAAAAAGTTTTTTCACGGAACATATCATTCAGGAGTTTGAAAAGCATGTTAACTGAAACCGAGGTAAAATTTGAATATTCATTAGAAAAGAACATGGCCTAACTTGCATAATTTATTTATCCATTACTTCAGCGATGAAGCCGCGTGTGACAATAGCTTCGTGAATGGAGCAAAGGTCGGCGACTAGCTGCAGTTCTATGACAAACGGGGTACAAATGTACGCAGTAACTTTGACAAACGGGGAGATTTTGATTAAGAAAAAGTTAGATTGTTGGTCTGGACAATGTCTACACAAATGTATGCAGTAAAGTTGTACTCCCTCGTGATGGAAATACCTGTTGATTCAGACCGTACTGTAAATGATTTGTACCTAGTTCTTTTTTGCTATCGGAAATGTCAGATAAAAATAAAAATATTCGTGGCACGCTTTTTAAACTGCTAAACGGTGTATTTTGTGCGAAAATTTTTTATATGAAAGTTGTTCTAAAATATCAGATAAATCCATTTTTCTAGTTTGTAATAATTAAAACTTAATTAATCACACGTTAAGGTCACCTCGTTTTACGTAAAATATTTAATCTTTGTTTTTATTCTTCAGAAGATTCGAACAATACCTTAATTTTGATCTGCGGGAGTATTGTGGCCGTCCGAGAGATTTCACATTCGTGACATCTAACAATCGGTGCCCTTCCTTGGACCAGATCAATGTGGTTCCTGCTAACTAAAATTCGATCAAGAGAAGAAGCTTTTCTTTTTTACGTTTTTACATGAAGACCCTTGAGGCCTTGATTCACCCAATTAGAGACAGGATATTTTTCCCGACCGAAAGAATCACAATTCTCTTTTATGTTCAATAATCTGTTGCAATACAGTGGCACTTTGCTAGGAAACCAATTATGTTTCAGCAACAAAGTGGCCATCGGCAATGGTGCCTTCTTCGGCCGACGGCACTACTCCGACTTCGGGTGGCGATGATCCCTTCCTGCCTCGGTCGCTCCACCGTCTCGGTCTGGCCTGGGTACCGGCGCTGGCCGTTCTTTCCCGCTGCTGGCCGGCGTTGGCAGCTCACAGCCATTGAGCCCGATGGTGGAGCCTGTCGTGCCTCCGCCGCTGCGTTTGATGGCCATGGTAGGGCCGACCGACCCCCCTCCTCTCCTCCTTGGTCACGGGAGACGGGATCCTGTTCAACGTGCTTTTGGTCTTCCTCGACCTCGATGGTTGGCTAATGGCGTACTTGTTGCCACCCTCCATCGTGAAGAACGCCACGTTGCGGTTCCTTCCTCGCCAGCTGCTCCAAGCCTTTGCCCTCAGCGCTGCTCCCGCCGCCCCCGCCTCCGGCGTCAGCCGTCAGGCCGTGGGGGTAGCTTCGAAGCGCAACAACAGAATTGCAGCCAAGCTCGCAATTGCCAGACCGAGTCACACGATCTCGTGCGTGCAGCGCAACCTGATATGCAAGCTCGGGGTGCCTAAGGAGGGTGCTGTCTCGGCTGAGGCATCTGCGGCCTACAATGCTCTCTTCACCTAGCCCCTCTCACAGGACCACATCATTGCCCTTTCTTCGCTCTTTTCCAACTCCCTACCTCTGGCACAGGCGGTCGAGATGTTGTTCGTGTGCGGCTAATCGTTCTCGCCCCCTCCCCCTTCTTTGTGTGGTTCCCCCCTCTATCGGATCATGCAATGAGAATGTTTTGGTGTGGAACATGCAGAGTCTGAACTCGTGCGCCCGTGGGGATGCTATCCATGATGTAGTCCGTGATGAGCGTGTCTCTCTACTCTATCTAGAGGAGACAAAAATGGATGTAATCTCGCCTCAAATAATTCTCAAAATGCTAGGCCTGGACTTTTGTTATTTGTTTTTGCCTGCGATTGGTCGGAGTGGGGGTGTGTTGCTCGCTTGGCGGACCGCCGTCTGGTCTGTTTCAAATGTTCACCACGCTGATTTGTTTCGAATGTTCACCACGCTGATTTCTCTCTAAAAGTGTTGATTCAGCACCACTCTGATGGTACCCCCTGGTGGCTCTCCGTAGTTTACGGGCCACAGGAGGAGGCAGAGAAACTTTGGTTTCTAGACAAGCTTTGGTCGTTGCGCTCTTCTCGCACGGGACTGTGGGTTGTCGCCGAGGATTTCAACTTAATTCTTGACGCCCAAGACAAGAACAACCTGAACCTCAATTGACACATGATGGGTTGCTTTTGTCGGATGATTGATGAGTTGGACCTCCGGGAATTGCCGCTCCACGGCTGTCGCTTCACCTAGAGCAACAAGCGTGAATCCCATACACTTGTCGAACTTGATCGTCTCTTCTTTTCTACGGATTGGGAGGAGTTATTCCCCTCTTGTCTCCTTCAAGCGGCCTCCTCTATCGCCTCCGACCACTGTGCTCTCCTCCTTCACTCTTGTGTTTCCTCGCCGAAAGCACATTGCTTTCAGTTCGAGGCGATCTGGCCTAAGTTCGATGGCTTCCTCCAGGTCGTGCAGGACGCGTGGCAGCCGCCGGCCCATCTTCCCTCACTGGCCGCACTCGCATGGTGTTTCTCTAACATGGCTGACCACTTGTAGAGCGGGAGCGATTGGCACGTGGGCAGTGTCCGTCTTCAATTGCTGATGGCGAAGGAGCTCATCTTTCGGCTCGCGGTCGCACAAGAGTCTCGTCCTTTCTCTCCTTTGGAGTCTTGGTTGAGGTGTGACCTCAAGCTGAAGGGTCTCGGGCTAGCTTCACTTGAGCGTACCATTGCGCGCCAGCGTTCGTGCCTTGTCTAGCTCAAAAAGGGTGACACCAATACCAAATTGTTCCATCTGCACGCTAGGGCCCAACGGCAAAAGAATTGCATCACGCACCTTCGCGATGGCGACCGGTTGGCCGTCTCACATGACGAGCTGCAAGAGCTTGTCTCCAATCACTTTAGCGACGTCATGGGGACAAGTATCGAGCGGGATCTTTCTCTCGACTTCCACTCCCTTGGCCTCCGTCCAGCATAACTTGGTGGATTGGACAACACCTTCTTCGAGGATGAGGTGTGGGCGGTGATCGAGCAACTCCGGTCAGATAAAGCGCCCGACCCTAATGGCTTCACAGGCCATTTCTACAAATCTTGTTGGTCGGTGATCAAATCAAAAATCCTGGCTGGCCTTAACACCCTCTTTCTAGCGAATGGTCAGGGTTTTGCCTCCCTCAACGATGCCCTCATTTTCCTTTTGCCAAAGAAAGGTAAGGCCATGAAAGTAAAGGATTTCCATCCAATAAGCCTCATCCATAGTTTTGGCAAGTTGTTCTCTAAGATTCTAGCTTCCTGTCTCTCTCTTCATCTTGATGAGCTGGTGTCGGTCAATCAAAGTGCCTTCGTTAAGGGCCGTTCACTCCACGACAACTTTTGCTATGTTCAGCTTGTGGCCAAGACAGTCCATGCCAAGCACACGCCTCGCCTGCTCCTCAAAGTGGACATTGCGAAGGCCTTTGACACGATCAGTTGGTCGTTCCTGCTCGAAGTGCTTGCCCATCTCGGGTTCAGCCACTGTTGGCATGGTTGGATCTCTCTGATTCTCTGTTTCTCCTCTTCCTGGGTACTGGTCAACGGGGTATTGGGTCCCTGCTTCCTCCACCAGAAGGGGCTCCGGCAAGGTGATCCCCTCTTCCCCATGCTCTTCCTCCTTGTCATGGATGTACTCAATGCGATGATCCATAAGTGTTGGCGCAGAATTTTGACCCGTCCAGCAACCAAACGGGTTCCGCGTTACCACGACGGCCTGGGAGATCTGCTTAACTCCAGCGCAGGTCCAAATTGGCTTGCCTAGTCGTGCGCAGAGCGTGCCAGTTGATTTGATCTGCAATCAACAAGAAACAAGTAAACCATATCAGAAAACAATGGTCGATCGGCCGATAGGCCGATGTCACATTGTTATAGCCCAGCCGATAGGGCAAAGCTGTATCGGCTTACTCGATATAATAAGCAAATTGAAGAGATCTAATCTCATCGGCCCATGCTAAAAGCGTGTGACAGATTAATGAAATTAGCCGATGAGGGTTTCATGAGGATAACTACACTAGCTATTACTCTAGTGTAAACTTATACAAGTCAATCGGCTAACATAAATACACCAACCACAAAGAAGTCTTTAAAAACACTCTGTGACCGATATGTTTATATTCGTCGATCCACATGTATAAATGGCAAACACATGCAAAAACATAAATAATCACATGCATTAGATAAGACCGGCTGAAACCCCGGCGCTATCCTTAATTACAATCAAAAACAGGCTTCGTGTTAGATCTCGAAACAGGACTAAGGTCGATAGCAACTCAAAGTGTGAATCGAGACTTAACACAAAGAAAATCAAGCCGTCGATTGCTTTTGGGGATGGTAAATGCCTTAGATAATCTAAGCGAGCAAACTGATTCAACCATCATCAGCAACAAACCCTAAAACGAGTTAACTGCTGACGAGACAGAATCAGAAGACCGCGTCAAGATTAGCTAACACACGATAAACGACGATCACATCATCAGGGCTTAACGTGCCTAAAGCGACATGCTAGCCCCGACGATGCAAATCATCGGGTACGAGTTCTTACCTTGCTCTTGGGAAGCAAGAACTCGTCAGAAGTCAACCTCTTGCGAGGGTTGGCGATGCGTCGAAAGTAGATTAGTTTGATTGTATGATTGATTGAGAGAGAGTTTCTATGTACAAACTATCGGGATATTTATACCCGAGGTTACAACAGAACCCTTGTAGGGTACGATCTTATCTACAACTAACAAACAAGTCTAAACTACTTAATTTACAAGATACAACTGCCTAAAACCGAGCTTTATCTCTATTTGGCAACTTTCTTGAAGCTTATTCCGAGCCCAGACCAAGCCCACGCTGACTCTGTCAACTTACAACCCGTATCGGCCAACAATCATATCGAATCCGTATCGGCCGATACACTCTTTCTGGCAACACCTCCCCAGTCCGATACGGTTACCGGGTCCGATACGAAGCCTGGTCCGACTCCAACTCAATCCTTCCTCTCTGCTTCGGTTTCCTCTTTTCTTTCCAAATCGATTACCAAAATCCGTCGTTAACACATGCCCCCCAATTCCGCTTCATTATATAATGTGGCGGAATTAGCTCCGAATAACCCATCGACTTCTTTGCTAGGTCTTGTCTGAAAACCGTGCAGATCCAGATTCGAATCCTTTCGCCGCCGATTCAACAAACCCTTCGCGTTTCTCAACTCCGGCGACCCCTCGGCGTTCCGTCAACATCGACCCCCTTCACAGCGACCCCTTCAACGACAACGATGGCCTCCGCCCCGTTCTATGCCTCCGAGATCCCTGCAGTAAGTCAATTCCTTCAAAATCCATATTATCGCTTTTTCCGCCGATTTCTCCAAGTTAGGGTTTTTACTCTCTGCCCCCCGGGTCTTATATTTTCATCGTCATTCTCACGATCTAGGTCTTCAAAATCCAAATCTTGATCCCCACCGACAACAAATCCCATCGCTTTTTGCTAGGCCCCATGGGCGACTGCGACCCAACTTGGCTAATCAATGCTGAAACGGACAGAATCCCCTTTAGGCAAGCCAAGCCCAATGTGTCTTCATGGAAACATACTTTCAGGTCCTGGCCATCCAAGCTCAACGGATACAGAACCTGGCATAAGAGGATTGCTGCTGCCAAACAAGTCCACTGGGACGAGATTGGGATCGGCCAATGCATCACATTATCCCTGGCCAATACCAAGAAGAATGAGCCACTCATGTCGGCCGCCAGCTACTTCTGGTCCAGTACCTTGAACGCCTTTGTGTTCAAACAAGGTCCGATGACCCCCACTCTTATAGATGTCAAGATACTGACAGGACTGGATATCGACTCTGAGATCAATCCCTTCAGCCTCCTGATAAACAACAATCACAAGTTGAAGACCAAGAAAATCAGAGGCTGGTCTGGATACATCTCTGAACACATGGAATAGGGATCGGTCTCAGAGCGAGAACATGTAGCTTTCCTGACATTGTGGTTGGAGAGATTTGTCTTTTGTGGATCGACCTGTGGCCCCACCACAAACTGTCAACACTTGGCTCAGGCTTTGATCGACAAGAAACAAATCCCCTTGGGCCGATACCTCCTGGGAGCTGTCTATCGGCTGCTCCATGTCTCCACACAGGACCTGATGCTAAAACAGACTGTAGCTCATGGAGGACCATGGTGGTTCATTCAACTCTGGCTAACCATTTACGCCAATACCATGGTTGATCGGCCACCTCTATCGGACTCTCGCTTTCCATCAAAATACGCCGATCACGAAGATCCCAGGAGCAGAAGATGCATGTCCTATGGGAAAGCGGCCTCCGTTTACCCAGGTGCAGACCAATCGGCCGATGACATGGCTACATGGTTCATTCGTTTCTTCATCGGCCCTCCATCAGCCAGGATGGACATGTTTGTCTACACATCGGACCGAGATTTTGAACTCCCCGACGATCTTCAGCTGAGCTTGATAAATGACGACATGGAGTCACGAGAGTTATTCATGATCGGCCTCACTCCGAGCCTGCTCCCAGTAGGCATATTTCAGGGAAGGAGCACCAGCCTGTCCTATGAGTTTAACAACCCAATGGTAACTACTAGACAATGCGGGCTCGGGCAACTCCCCATCAGCCTGTACCTTCACAAACTCCTAGAGAGTAGAGGCACAATTCCATCAGCACTGGTCATGAGCAAAGCGCTGGAAATCGAGCTCCCAAACCTCGGTGACTGCGACCGGCTGCATCTGAACGCTTTCGTCCACATCAATTTCCAAACATGGTGGCAAGAGTGGGCCGGTCACATTTTCTATCAATCAGCCAGTTTTTATGTGACGGAGCTCATCCAAGGTATCAGCCCTCAAGTCCCAGATGAGCCGACTCCATCTGTGAGCAACAGCGGGCAGAATATTTTTTATGTTCAAGCCGTAGCCCCATCAGGATCAACCATCCTGGAATCCATCATCAGCCTTACTGCTCCGAAGATATCATCATTACTTCAGGGGCTGATGATTAAAGAAAAACCCAAGAGGAAAGCGCCAACCAAGGGCAAATCCCAAAAATCCAGCAAGAAGGCTAAAATCGACGACCAAGCCGATCTTGAAGAGCTGGACCTCTCCATGGAAGAATTCCTTGAAGAACAAGTGATAGAGGAGGAAGTCGATGCAGCGGCTGCCGATGCATATGAAGAAGAAGACCCATCGGCCGAAACCACCAAGGAGCCATCGGCCGAAGCTACTGAGATTCCACTGGCCGATGACAAAGGTGATGCCCCCCAACCAAAAAGGACCAGACATGCAGTTCGCAAGGTCAATATAATCTCTTCTTCGCGTTTACATAATCCCCTTGTAATGTCATACTTTAACTTTATATCCTCTTCAGGCTGCGGCGTCGTCTATGTTGAAGGAGAGAACTCGATCGGCCCCTTTACCCAGAACCAAGAAAGCCACTCTACAACGGCGCGAACGAGCCAAGGCACAATTGAGGACTCCTTCTCCTTCTCCACCACCCTCTCCGACTGTCTCGGTAAGAGTTGATTTTCGCATTATCTTGCTATTTACATAACCCTATTTACCAATTTCCTGCTTTTTCAGCCTAGGGCTCCATCACCTTCACCACATCGGCCAACCCCCTCGCCTACTGCTTCAACACAGCAAAGGGAGGCCGATGCAAGCACCACCGATGCTCCAACACAGGTAACCACGATTACTCTGATCCCCTTTCTGCCGGTTCCTGTTTAACAAGGCTAACCTTGACCCATATTGATATTTGCAGAACCTAGCCGATATGTTTTCTTTTGATATCGGCCAGTTTCTTGATGATGAGGACAAGGAGCCACCCACCACAGCCAGGGCGTCAATTTCTGATGATCCGAAGAATCGGCTGACCGACATCGCCAAGCGGCTGGAGTCCTCGTTGGAGTACTTGGTGGAAGATTGCACCCCCATCAGGGTTAGGGTACAAGAAATTCAGGATGAACTGCCCGAAGACCTGATGGAGATTCTAACACCGGTCATCTTCTTGGAGCAATACCGATTCAAGCTTAACAAGGCAAAAGAAAGACTCGCAGAGCGACGAGAGCGTGAGCAACTGGAATCGGCCCTGTTCGCTAGCAGGGCTCAAGTTAATGCTGACAAGACCAAGTTGGACGAGCTAGCGGTGGAGCCGATTGTCTTGAAGCACAGACTTGAAGAACTCCGTCGTCTCGAAGCAGAGCTAGAATCGAAGCTGGAAGCCACGCGCCACGAAATCCAAGAAGTTGAAGCCGGGATAGCTGCATCACCCAAGGCTATCGAAGACCAGACGGCAAAGCTCAAGGCATCGGCCAAGTATCTTGCCACCCTGAGTAAGTCATTGAAGCCAATCCCAGGGTCGACGGCCGATGACGCCCAAGCTATAGAAGACATTGAACAAATTCGCCGTAGAGCCATTGCAGCTATTGCAGACTTCATAGGGTGATGTAACCTATTTTTTCTTTTTACCGTGTAAATACAAACCTTATTGGCCACGCAGCCGAATTTGATCTGAAAATTCCAGTGTGAATTGTTTCTGAAATCCATCCTGCGAACAGATATCCCTTTACTAATCAATCTCATCAGCCAGAAAGCCGAATTCAATCTTACTCTGAAGAAGAAAATTCCTTGAAAAAATTCCGCGCTTGTATATATATATGCCCCCCAAATTTTAGAAGATGAGGGCTCATGTTGTAAAATTGGAACTAAGGGTGATAGTATGTATCGGCCATCTAAAGATAATGCATAACACATCGGCTGTAATCATAAATCGGCTGGAGGGCCGATCATGAGTCGATCCAGATGCTAGGATAATATTTCTTCAAGTACTTGCCATTAAGAACTCGTCCATAAATCTCGCCATCCAACCCCTTGAGCAAATAAGCATTGTGAGGAACACAGCGATGAATTTGAAAAGGACCTTCCCAATTAGGTGACCACTTGCCGAATTTATTATCTCTGGAACCAATCGGCATTATTAATTTCCATACAAGATCCCCTTCTTCAAATGACTCGGCGACAACTTTTTTGTTGTAATGACGAGCCACTCTATCTTTATCACGTTTGATCTTCTCTACGGCCCGTAATCGGACATGCGCCAAATCGTTTAACTCATCTGCCATAAGATTATGGTACTCATCGGCTGTTAGGTTGTCTTGCAAGGCAATCCTCCTTGAGCCGATGTTGGTTTCCCACGGTAGCACCGCTTCGTGTACATAAACCAACTGATACGGAGGCACTTGAATTGCACCATGGCAAGCCATCCGATACGCCCAAAGGGAATCGGCCAGCGTTGTGTGCCATTGCCTCGGCTGTTCGTCGATTTTCCTCTTGATTAACTTGATTAAAGTCTTATTAGAAGCCTCTGCCTGTCCATTAGCTTGCGCGTAGTAAGGAGAAGAATTTAATAATTTAATGCCCATGCTATCGGCGAACTGGACGAACTCATCGGACACGAAGATTGATCCCTGATCGGTGGTTATCGTCTGAGGTAACCCAAACCGATATATAATATATTCCTTGACAAACTGAATTGCATATTTGGAATCAACCTTCTTAAGAGGAACGGCCTCAACCCACTTTGTGAAGTAATCTGTAGCCACCAAGATATATTTGTGTCCCTTGCTTGATGGCGAGTTAATCTGGCCGATCATATCTATTCCTCATCCACGAAATGGCCACGGCTTTATGATTGGATGCATAGCCGATGCCGGTGCTCTTTGAATTGCTCCAAACTTCTGACAATCCTGACATCCTTTATAATACTTGAAACAATCCTCTAGCATGGTTGGCCAAAAATATCCGACGCGCTTCAACAACCATCTCATTTTATGGGCCGATTGATGGGTTCCACAAATCCCTTCATGTACTTCACTCATAACAGTTTTAGCCTCCTCGGGGCCTAGGCACTTGAGTAAGACACTATCAATCGTCCGATAATACAAGTCATCGTCCAGCAGGACATGATGTAAAACTTTATACTTCATTCTTCGTGACGCCGATTGAGAAGGATTTCTCAAATACTCGATGATATCAAACCTCCAATCATCGGCATGCACGAGAGCAATCTGAATCTGAACATCTTTAGCCATCGGCCTGTGACCTGATGCCTCCTGAGCTAAATCATTGGCCTCGAAGTTCTGCTTCCTGGGTATATGCCTCATCGTCACAATCTTAAAACCTTGCAGTAACTCCTTGCACTCCTCGTTGTAGACTCTGAGAATATCGTTCTTGCATTCATACGCCCCAGAAAGTTGATTGATTATCAGTTGCGAATCACCAATGATTTCTACGGAATCGGCCTCGACTTCTTGTAATAACTGTAAGCCTTTAAGCACCGCTTCGTACTCTGCTTGATTGTTAGTATAATAAGGTTTGATAGTAAAAGCAAACTCAAAACTTGCCCCTCGAGGGGATATGATAACTAGGCCGATACCGCATCCATGTCTGCAGATAGACCCATCAAAATGCAAGGTCCATGGCACAATATCTGAATATGCAATTGAGTCATCTCTGTGCTGAACAATAAAATCGGCTAGGGCTTGTCCCTTGATCGCTTTAGCTGATTCATACCGTAGGTCGAACTCTGTCAAGGCAAAAATCCACTTCCCAATTCTTCCTTTTAATACGGGGGCCGATAGCATGTATTTCATCACATCGGCCTTATTTACCACGATGCACTCATTGGAAAGCAAATAATGCCTCAACTTAGTACATGAGAAATATAAGCACAAACAGAGTTTTTCTACCGGCGTGTATCTTGTCTCAGCGTCTAGCATCCTCCTACTGAGATAAAAAATAGCTCTTTCCTTACCATCAATATCTTGAACCAAGACTGAGCCGATGGATTTCTCATCGGCCGATAGGTACAGTCTGAACGGAACCCCTTTCTGTGGAGGGATTAGAACTGGCGGAGAGGTTAAATACTCCTTGATATCGTCCAGCGCCTTCTGCTGCTTATCACCCCATACGAACTCTTCATCCTCTTTTATCTTCAATAACGGAGTGAACGACTCTTTTCTTCCTGACAGGTTCGATATAAAGCGCTGAACAAAATTGATCTTGCCGAGCAGAGATTGTAACTTGGTCTTGTTCGTCGGAGGTTTGATTTTCTTTATAGCATCGATATTCTTCTGTGTAATCTCGATTCCTCTTTCGTGGACCAAGAAACCCAGGAACTGACCGGCCGATACGCCAAAGGCACACTTGTTAGGGTTCATTTTTAAGCCATACTTCCTTGCTCTTTCAAGTACCTTGCGTAAATCGGCCAAGTGCATATCATATTCTCTTGACTTCACGACGACATCATCAATGTAAACTTCAATCAAAGAGCCGATGAGATCATGAAAAATATAATTCATGGCCCTCTGATATGTAGCTCCAGCATTCTTCAAACCGAATGTCATGACAACCCATTCATATAGGCCGATTGCCCCTGAGCATCGGAAGGCTGTTTTGTGAACGTCTTCTTCGGCCATGAAAATTTGGTTGTAGCCTGCGTTCCCATCCATGAAGCTGATAACCTTGTGTCGAGACGCGGCATCGACAAGCAAATCGGCCAGAGGCATAGGGTACTCGTCTTTTGGTGTTGCTTTGTTCAAGTCTCTGAAGTCAATACATACCCTAAGCTTGCCATTTTTCTTCACTACTGGAACTATGTTGGAGACCCATTCTGCGTATCGGCAAGGTCTGATGAAGTTGGCATCATAAAGTCGTGTGATCTCTGCCTTGATAGCTTCGTGCATATCGGCCTTGAATCTCCTAGGAGCTTGTTTAAACGGCCGATAGCCTGGTTTGATTGGTAGCCGATGTTCTACAATTGATCGGCTTAATCCTGGCATCTCATGATATTTCCATGCAAAACAATCCATGAATTCTTTCAACAGATTTATAAGATTACTCTTGTATTCCTTTGGCAGGTTAGCACTTACGTACGTCGGCCTAGGCCTATCACCTATCCCTATATCAATCTCTTCAAGTTCATCGGCCGACGTAAAACCGTGTCCCAACTTGCCATCTAGCTCGTCCACTGCATCATCTGTGTAGGGACTAACTTGTTCATCTTCAACGGCGGACGACACATCTTTGCTAAAGTAACTGCTTGTCTTGATCTTCAATCGTCTCGATGTCGCAGTCAGTTACTTTGAGGAAATCGGCGTCCCAGACTCGTCCGGACAAGCAGTCGATTCCCTCCATCTCCCATACTGCGAGATCGGCATTGGCCACGTGTACTGACCGATCGGCCTGCACGATCTCAACCTGGTCTCCTTGCCATTGCATGAGGCATTGGTGCATTGTTGAAGGGACACAACAATTTGCGTGGATCCAATCCCGTCCCAACAACAAATTGTAGGAACCCTTTCCATCGAAGACGAAGAAGGTGGTGGGTATTGTTTTGCTGCCCACGGTGAGTTCCATGTTTAGGACCCCCTTCGCTTCGGACGCGTTGCCACCGAAGTCCTTTAATACCATGTTGGTCTTGATAAGGTTTTCAGGTACCTTCCCAAGCTTCCTGAAGGTTGTGTATGGCATTAAATTGACCGCCGCGCCGCCATCGACCAGCATCTTCGTCATCGGCCGCCCATTGATGAATCCCTTGATGTATAACGGCCGCAAGTGTCTGTAGCTGGCGTCAACTGGCTTGTCGAAGATGGCTTGATCTGTTGACAACTGTAGTCTGGCCGAAGATTGTTCGTCGTCGGCCATCGCTTCATCAGCCGCTTGCACGCTATACTCTGCTGGCAATATGAAAACCATATTAACAGGCGCCGATGCCACTCTTTTACTTTTTGAAGCCGAAGAAGCCCGAGCTGTGTTGGAAGTGCCCTCATCGGCCTTGACCACCGTGGATTTTATCCTCCACTCCTTTTTGGTCTTGGCTGGCCGATGGGCTATCTCTGCCTGTTGCTCCTGGATTTGCTCCTTCCTCCTTAGCCTCTGAACCCGTCGTTTTTGTGTCTTTGTGAATACATCGCTTGGGCACCATTGGGGGTTCTGGACTTGCTCCTCATCTTCAATATGTTGCTCTTGGTGCATTGGCCCTAACCTCTCAGGAACCGATTTTCTTTGCTTGGCCGGCCGATGCGCTTGCCTGCTTGAGCTGCCCTGATAAGAATCTTCTGCACCATTGCATGCAGGGCACTCCTGGATAGATGGCAACCTCATTCCCTCATTCCAGCAGAACCGGAAAAACTCGCACTCCTAATGTGGGTCGTAGGAGTTGTCTTGATCGGCGAAGTCTTGAGCTTGTTCTTCCTGCCGCCGCTGGTATTTTCTAATTAGGCCCTCAGAGGTTTGATAAGGTCGCTTGCCGGTCCGATGGGCACTGCCATCGGCCCTGTTCGCCCGCACCATGTTGACTGAGAACGGATGTCCTTCGATCTTCATCGGTCGCTTGGCATCATCGATTTTAATCCTGCCTTGCTCGATGGCCGATTGAATCTGTTGTCTGAAGATCTTGCATTCATTTGTATGGTGTGAATAAGAGTTGTGCCATTTGCAATATCTTCTCTTCTTGATCTCTTCGGCCGATGGCAATACGTGACCCATTGGCAACTGAATTTGCTTTTCTTGCAACAGTAGATCAAATATCTTATCGGCCTTGTTGATGTCGAAGTCGTATTTATCTTCCTTATCGCCCTTCTTGGCCCATTGGCAAGTTGTCGGCTTTCTCATCCGGGCCCACTCGGCCAGGTCGACATCAACATCTTTCTCTTCGTCGTCGTCGGAGGCATACTGATAAACTGTGTTGATTTTCTTTACAAACTTCTTTGCGTCCTGGAATCATTGTTCGTGGGCCGATACCCGTTGTGCTAGCTGAGCTAGGCTGTCAAATTCCTGCGAGGAGAACCTCTCGCGTAATGGCCCTAGCAATCCTTGAAATGCCAAATCGGCCAACTAGGAATCGGTCAAGCTGAGGCTGTAACACCTGTTCCTTATGTCTCTAAACCTCTGGATATACTATGGGACCGATTCATCCACTCGTTGCCTGATGGCAGTTAGATCAGACAGTTTCATCTCTTGTACGCCATTGTAGAAATACCTATGAAACTGTTTCTCCAGATCTATCCATCCTCTGATGGAATTGCAGGGTAAAGATGAAAACCACGTGAATGCAGACCCTGATAAGGATAGAGGGAAAAACCTCACCCTCAATGCCTCGATAGCCGATGCCTCCCCGCACTGTGCTAGGAATCGGCTGACATGCTCGTACGTCGAGACGTTGTCCTGCCCCAAAAACTTGGAGAAGTCCGGGATCTTGTATCGGCCTGGCAATGGCACTCTGTCAAATTCCTTGGGATCCAGGTGCCGATACACTGTAGAGTTTTCCTTGGGCTTCAAGCCGAACTGACCTCGCATCACTTCAGCTATCATATCGGCCCAGTATCCTGCGGGCCGATGTGAGAGGTCTTGCTGATATGATTGCTGCAGGCCCTCTACTTGATACTGCCTGGGGGAGTACGGCTGGTAGTGGTGATCAAGATTCTGTGCGCCATACTGCCCTGCGGTGTGCTGCTGGTAGCCTTGTGGCACATTGTATGCAGCTTGAGGTGGACGGTTGTTGAACACCGGGGCTTGTGGCTGTCCGGCCGTTGGCTGGTGAACAGGAACTTGCTGCATCGGCTCGATCACTGGTTGCTTCCCCTTGGTCCATTGAGCATATTGCTCCTCCGTGATGTGCTGAGGGCTCCCCCCTGTCTGACTGGTGAGGACCAGTGGCAGTGTTGTTGTTGGCTGTGCCAATGGGGGTGGCATCGGCGCTGTCGGCTGAGCCGTGCTCAGGTCGTTCCTCAGGGTCCGATAGGCAGGGAACTTATTTTCTGGTAAGAAAATCGGCCCCTGAGGCTTGTACTGGTGAATCGACCCATCTAGGATCGATTTGACCGTATTGGTCAATGTGTTCACCAGGATCCCCGATTGGTTGATTAGCGCAGAATGAACTGCGGAGTCAATCCTGTCTTGCAACGTCGGCGTTGCAGTATCTTCAGTTTTGACGGTGTGGTCGTGCGCCGCCGCCGACGTGCCAGCTCCATCTCCAGGACTCGGCATAACTACCTTGGATTTTTGGATCAAGATGCCTTGCCGAGTCCTAGAATATGTTTGCAGGTACATATTCTGGAACTGCTCGACCAGATTTTCCATCTCAGCCTTCTGCTCTGCATTGAGCTGGTCGGCGGTCACAGGGACGATGTTCTCCTCGGAAATCTCAACCTGCTTCGACATCTTGAGGAGATTTGTTGCTGTTGCAGAGTTTGCATTCTTTGTCCCACCGGGCGTGCCAAAAGCGTGTTATCGAAACACAGCTTTTGGCGAACGGTGGAGCGTGGTCTCTCTGGAAGTGAAGTTGAAAATCGAGGTCCCACCGGGCATGCCAAAAGCGTGTTGGCGTAGAATTTCGACCCGTCCAGCAACCAAACGGGTTCCGCGTTACCACGGCAGCCTGGGAGATCTGCTTAACTCCAGCGCAGGTCCAAATTGGCTTGCCTAGTCGTGCGCAGAGCGTGCTAGTTGATTTGATCTGCAATCAACAAGAAACAAGTAAACCATATCAGAAAACAATGGTCGATCGGCCGATAGGCCGATGTCACATTGTTATAGCCCAGCCGATAGGGCAAAGCTGTATCGGCTTACTCGATATAATAAGCAAATTGAAGAGATCTAATCTCATCGGCCCATGCTAAAAGCGTGTGACAGATTAATGAAATTAGCCGATGAGGGTTTCATGAGGATAACTACACTAGCTATTACTCTAGTGTAAACTTATACAAGTCAATCGGCTAACATAAATACACCAACCACAAAGAAGTCTTTAAAAACACTCTGTGACCGATATGTTTATATTCGTCGATCCACATGTATAAATGGCAAACACATGCAAAAACATAAATAATCACATGCATTAGATAAGACCGGCTGAAACCCCGGCGCTATCCTTAATTACAATCAAAAACAGGCTTCGTGTTAGATCTCGAAACAGGACTAAGGTCGATAGCAACTCAAAGTGTGAATCGAGACTTAACACAAAGAAAATCAAGCCGTCGATTGCTTTTGGGGATGGTAAATGCCTTAGATAATCTAAGCGAGCAAACTGATTCAACCATCATCAGCAACAAACCCTAAAACGAGTTAACTGCTGACGAGACAGAATCAGAAGACCGCGTCAAGATTAGCTAACACACGATAAACGACGATCACATCATCAGGGCTTAACGTGCCTAAAGCGACATGCTAGCCCCGACGATGCAAATCATCGGGTACGAGTTCTTACCTTGCTCTTGGGAAGCAAGAACTCGTCAGAAGTCAACCTCTTGCGAGGGTTGGCGATGCGTCGAAAGTAGATTAGTTTGATTGTATGATTGATTGAGAGAGAGTTTCTATGTACAAACTATCGGGATATTTATACCCGAGGTTACAACAGAACCCTTGTAGGGTACGATCTTATCTACAACTAACAAACAAGTCCTTGCGGCAGACTTAAGCCACAGATTAGATCTAAACTACTTAATTTACAAGATACAACTGCCTAAAACCGAGCTTTACCTCTATTTGGCAACTTCCTTGAAGCTTATTCCGAGCCCAGACCAAGCCCACGCTGACTCTGTCAACTTACAACCCGTATCGGCCAACAATCATATCGAATCCGTATCAGCCGATACACTCTTTCTGGCAACACCTCCCCAGTCCGATATGGTTACCGGGTCCGATATGAAGCCTGGTCCGACTCCAACTCAATCCTTCCTCTCTGCTTCAGTTTCCTCTTTTCTTTCCAAGTCGATTACCAAAATCCGTCGTTAACAATAAGGCCTCCGACTCGAGCAATTTTCTCCCTCTCAACGATCGCGCCTTACGACATCGTGCCTCTCTCTATGCTGATGATCTGGTCCTCTTTCTCTCTCCCGTTCGGCAGGATCTGGAGTTCATCCAAGGTATCCTTTCCGTCTTTGGTTTGGCCTCCAGGCTACGCATCAATTTTGCCAAATGCTCGATTATTCTGATCCGTTGTTCGGTCGCGGACCTAGAGCTGGTCCAGAGCTCCTTTCCCTGCTCTATCTTTGATTTTCCTTGCACCTACCTCGGCATTCCGTTGTCAGTCCGTAAGCTTCCGAAGGCGGCCCTATAACCTCTTGTTGACAAGGTTTCCCATCGGCTTGCTCCCTGGAAGGGTCGGCTCACCACTTTGCTCGGTCGCTCTGTGCTGGTCCAGTCCATGCTCTCTTTTATTCCAGTCCATGTATCCATTGTGACGGTCTGCCGGGCTAGGTTGTAAAGGCCATCGACAAGAAACACCACACTTTCCTGTGGACGGGTATGGACTCGGTCCACGGAGGACGATGCCTAGTGTCTTTGTAGCGCCCGTTCCATCATGGCGTTAGCGGGAGAAACCTATTTATTAAAAACACTAGTTATGAAAATTTGTTCTTCGGTCGAGGTTCGTGTTTGTGCCAAGGTCTCGTCTCTCTCTCACTGCTCCCTGCTCGAATCCCTGAGAAAAAGTCCCACCTCGAAATTCACATTCAAGCTCCAAATCCTTCCAAATCAAAATACTCAGAAAAGTCTAGTCTTCCTCCCTCAGTTTTCTCGGGCCGTTTTCTCTCGGCCGGCCCAGTCCTCGTCGGCCCGCTCTCGGGCATGTGCGGCGCACGTGCCGCGGTAGAGCCCGGCCGCACGCGCCCCCCTTTCTCTCTCTCTCACGCACACGCGTCTCCCTCTCCTCTCTCCTCAGCGCCGCCGCCGCCATGGATCTCCGCGCCCGCACCTCTCCAAGAAGCTAGCTTCCAAACCAGGGGCGCGGAGCTCACTCCCTCTCCCGTGCCGCTGAAGATGGCAAGGTCCACGCCCTCTTTCTCCCCCTCTTCCCTCCTTTTTCCCTTCCTAGCCTGGCGGGTCTGTCGCCGCTCGGGTGTAGCGCCGACGACCGTGTGTTTGCTCGCGAGACCGCGCCGTGTTCCATCTTCCCGAAGCCGAAGACCAGAGCCCCTTTAAATTCCATCGCTTCCCTCCATTTGCTCGGTCTCCTCCCCCACTGCCATAACTGGCGCTCCGCCGTTACGCCATTGCTCGGTGATCGCGGACGCGAGACGCGAACTCCGGGCGTCCCCTTCCTCGTCTTCCTCGGCCCGAGACCGAGACGATCACGTCTCGCGCCGTCGGCCGCTCTTCACGGCGAACCTCCTCACCGCGGTAACCCCCCTCCATCCCTTTCCCTCCGTCGTCACCCTTCGCTAGGCCGCTAGTAGGCTAGTCGCCGCCTTCCCGAGCTCGTAGACGCAGACGAGCCACCGTTAGTGCCATTGTTTGGCCGCCTGCTGTGGAGATTATGGGTACCGGATACCCTCATGGCTAGCTTATCCGACTTACCATAGGGGATAGGTTAGGATTCATGATTATGTAAACCGGCTTATGACTTGGGTATTACGTTACCATGTAATAAGGTAACGGCTTATAGTCCAAAGTTGGTAAGATTGAGGAGTCCGATGTTGTATGTAACTAGGTCTCCGACTTATAAGCTTATCCTCCGAGACTATATAAGAAGGGTAGGGGCGTCCCTTGAGGGATAACAAAAATCCACGATTCACAATACACAAGAGATCAAGAGATCAATAAACCACTCAGCGGATCGAATCCCCGAAACAGGAGTAGGGTATTACCTCTCGTTGAGAGGGCCTGAACCTGTCTAAATCCCTTTGCATACTAACCCATCGTGTTTGGCGCTTGACTGCTACCCCCAGTTTCTTATTGCCGAAACCAAGTTTCGACAATTGGCGCGCCAAGTAGGGGCTCTGCGTCAAGTTTTCTTCTTCATCTCGCCGACTAGCGCGATGGGATCTTCATCAGGCATCGACGACTTTGCCTTCGCCCCTGGGCAGGCGTTCCGCTTCGGCAGCCTCGACTTCATCACCAACAAATTCGTTGGTGTACTCCGCCGCCGTTGTTGATGGCGACATCGTCTTCACCGTCGGTCGTCTTCGTTATCGCCGACTGGTATCTTCGCCTCCACGGTTGGTGTGCTCCACCGCCGTTGCTGATGGCGACATTGTCTTCACCATCGGTTGTCTTCATTATCGCTGACTGGTTTCTTCGTCTCCACGGTTGGAGGATTCTGTTGCCGACTGGTGTTTTCGCTTCCGTGGCCGTGCATCTTTGTCACGTTGTTGGGAACCTTCACCCCCACCATCGGTCGCCTCCACGATGCTTTTTTGGCTGGTGTCTTCGTCGCCATTGATGGACGACATTGTCCCTAGATCGGCCACCTCTGCCATCACCGGTGGAAACACCAAAAAGCTAAGTCATCACTAATTTTTTTCTTTATATGATATTTTCTTTTTCCTCTGCCTCACTACGTCAATTGGTCCTCCGTTGAGCAGTGAGTCGGGGGCTACAGATGTTATATCATATTTTTGAGTTAATTTTTATAATGTTTATCTCGATTGCTTGCGAAATAATCCGAGTAAAAAAGTGGCCGTCGAGTTATGAAACTCTATTTTCCTATGCTTTCCGTTTGGTTTGTCGATGGATAGTTGCCCTTGGGCCGAATCCTAGCACCCGGGGGCTCGTTGGATGGAGTGTATAGCGCAAGGTGCTAAGTATTACTCGGAAGAAATCAAAAGCATAGAGATAAAATAATTTGTTTTCTGCTCTAAACAATTACAAAAGTACCCGAGTAGTAAATTCTGATATGTGAAACTTTGTTCCATTAATGACTAACTCATATTAATGACTAGTCGGGCAGAGTGTTTAAACGTGAGGAGTCATCTACTCGGGGAAATCAAAACCAACAAGAGGAGAAATACATACTTACAAATATTTTAAAATGCTTGAATTTTCCTCAAGTACTATATTTGCATCAGATACTACTCATCCTATGTGTTTATACTGTAGGATTGATCAATTATACATCATCGTCGGCCTGCCTTCGCCGTCGCCAACTGATGTTCTTCGCCTATACGTTTGATTGGTGACATCGCCGTTGTTGGGCGTCTACGACTTCATTGTCGGCCTGCCTTCGCCGCCGCCGACTGGTGTCTCCGCCTACACGGTTGATTTGTGACATCACCGTTGTTGGGCGTCTACGACTTCATCGTCGGCCTGCCTTCGCCGCAGCCGACTGGTGTTTCCGCCTACACGGTTGATTGGTGACATCACCGTTATTGGGCGTCTACGACTTCATCGTCGGCCTGCCTTCGTCGCCGCCGACTGGTATCTTCACCTACACAGTTGATTTTCACGCCACCGTTGTTGGGCGTCTACGTTTTCATCGTCGACTAGTTCTATTGCCTCTACTTCGCAAGCTTCGTCACTTCACCAACCACGACGTCTCCAAGAGCCTCAACATGGCATCCTCAATGCGTATCTTCACTTAAGCAATGGCTACTCTATGACAAGCTATAGTTCTTGACTCTATGATCAGTTGTTTCCCAACTAAGCATAGAGTCGAGGGCTACACAAATACAAGACTCAAAATCTTCGCTCCAGAGCAAGCTTTCTACTTCAGCGACTCCAACATTTTCACCAATAACTTTGGCTCTCAGTTGATGCTACAGTCTACTCCAAGTTTTTTAAATGTCAAGTTCCAGATTTAATTTATATGTCATAGAGTTTGGAGTTCTTCTCAACAGTTTGATGGATTATTATCATTGATGTACCATCAGCACCTTCGTCATCGGCATTATTTTCATTTTCAGTCAACTACTGTCAACCAAGTTCTTTGCTTCAGGAGTTTGGGCTTCGTCTACACTAAAATTTGACTGGGTCATCAATATCGTCGTCTTCATCAACATCTTGCCATGTCTCTTCGGCCTAATCAATTTTGCCACCGTTGGCAGGCAACTTTGTCTTTACAACCGACTGTTTCTCCTGTTGAGGATCGTCATCACTACCGGTTGCGTATGTCACAATTGGTTGGCTTATTACGCCGCAACTGATTAGCATTTTTGTCTTCATCGTTCGGCTATCTCCGTCATTGCCGACTGGTGGTCTCGCTGTCATTGCTGGCCTACGTCGTCGCTGCTGATGTGCGTCTTCATCTTCAACATTGACTTGCCTTGGTCGCCGCCAACTATTATTCTCGCCTTCAAGGAAACTTCGTCTTCATAGCCAATAATCTCTGCTGCCGCCAGTCGTCATTATTGCTGGTCACGTTTGCCGTCACCGACTGTTTTCTTCGTCTCTATGGTTGGTGGATTTCGCCATCGCTGTTAATAGGCAACTGCGTCTCCATATCCGACATATTCGTCACTTCTGATGGGCAGTTTTATCTCTACATTGGTGATCTCGCTTCCATGCCGACTGCGTCAGTTACCACCAATGGATAACTTCGACTATGACGAAAAGACAAGTCACATACTCAGGGGCTTATTAGCTCTAGCACGAGGATCATACCTTCAATTTTCTATTTGGACTTATTCCGGCTATATGAGACATGAATACATGGCCGCGAGCTTATCTCCTATATTCATGGTCTAGATCAATCATTATTTTCCACAAGGGTCACAAGATGAGTTCTTGCGTCAGTCGGGATTCAATTATCAAATCTGCTTCGGTACATCCCATGAGGGATAACTATTTGGATCAGAAGCTATTCATATGAGATGCGCTCGGTCTACATCACCCGGTAGATTTGTCACTTGGGAGTTTATTAAAAGGCGTGCTATACACGTCGTTTTTTAAGGGTATCGGTAGACTTTCTCGTATTTGGGCCGAGACCCATGAGAGGCTTACAGCCCATTATTCAGGTGTGGCTAGACACGTGTCTCTAGGGACTTGAGCAGATTTGCCTTGGCAATATGCACGTGTCTTATTGCCCAATGCCTTCAAAATCCTTTTATACAGCAGTTACACAACTTTTTTGAGGGTTGGTACGATGCAACTTGGAAGGTGACAAACAGTAAGGTTTTTTATAACTGTCCTGGTAACTTTTTTATAGGTTGCAGGAGCTGTTTGGTTTTTACAAAGCATTTGATTTTATATTATATCAATTCTATTTTGCCACCTTGGTGTGCCCTTTTTATTAAGATCAGTATTATGGCTATAGCTATTTAATATTTTTGGTCACGTTTTTCAGATGACTGATAAATTTATTATGAGTTTATTAACTCGGATTTTTTATTCCTGAGGTTGGCCGAGTTGTATGCTCCGAGAGGACTCTGGCATAATGACTCGGATAGCATGAACTTGCCAGTACTCGGGGTCATTATACACTATGCCTTGATTATAGGGTTATGTGTTATATGATTTTTTATGATTGTTTTTAGCTTGAGCTAGGCATTTATTTCATTCGAATGAGTATGGTTATTATATTTCTTGACTATATGCTTAGTTTGTTTAACTAAACACATAGTCGGGGGCTACACCTAATTAGTTGCATTAGTCGATGCACATAAATATTTATTTTTAAGAAATTTTTTGAGATGTTTTCAGCCCTTCACAGCCTTTCTATTAGATGATAAAGCACTCGTGGACTCAGGCAGAGATGATGGAGTCGCTCGGCGATAGAAGCGCTCGGATAAGGAGGTATTCGGCTAAGTGTTATTCTAGTTCGAGGCAAGATTATCTCGTCGACTGTAAAGGTCTCGAGGGCTACTGTGGAGATTATGGGTATCGGATACCCTCACAGCTAGTTTATCCGACTTACCATAGGGGATAGGTTAGGACTCATGATTATGTAAACCGGCTTATGACTTGGGTATTACGTTACCATTGTAATAAGGTAACGGCTTATAGTCCAAAGTTGGTAAGATTGAGGAGTCCGATGTTGTATGTAACTAGGTCTCCGACTTGTAAGCTTATCCTCCGAGACTATATAAGGAGGGTAGGGGCGTCCCTTGAGGGATAACAGAAATCCATGATTCACAATACACAAGAGATCAAGAGATCAATAAACCACTCAACGGATCGAATCCCCGAAACAGGAGTAGGGTATTACCTCTCGTTGAGAGGGCCTGAACCTGTCTAAATCCCTTTGCATACTAACCCATCGTGTTTGGCGCTTGACTGCTACCCCCAGTTTCTTATTGCCGAAACCAAGTTTCGACACCTGCGCTCGCCGCTTCGCCGTTCGGTGCCGAGCTCCACGCGCCGTCGCCCTTGTTCCCCGGTGCCGCACCGCTCCTCCTGTCGCTCGGAACAAGATTGTGCGCTCGTGTAGGTGCTCCTCCTTCGCCGAATCAGCCTCTAGCCGCTCCGACGAGGTTCCCTTTTTCCATCGCCGGCGACGTGCATCGCTGCGATTCGTCGTCGTCATTCATCCTCTGGCGAATCCGAGTCATTGGCTCCCTTTCCCTTGTGCCACCCTCTCCTCCGGTGCTTTCTCCCTAGTCGGACTCATGCCACGCCATCCTTAGAGCTCCGCCGCCGTCGCACGTCGTCGGATACCAGTGCCCCTCTTCTTCTTCCTCTCGTCATCCTCCGTGGTAGCCACATCGGTGCCATGACTCCTCCCTCTCCGTCGCTCAGTGCGCGCGGTCCACGGGAGTCGTGAGGCCGCACGTGGACCCGCCACCCCCGTCCACCCGATGCACTAGCTCTGGACCGAGTCCACCCAACCCTAGCGCCACTCCTCTCCGTGCACCCGGCTTACATGAACCCCGCCGTTGATGGGTGGGCCCCAACTCGGGACCCCGCGCGGTAGACCCCGGTTTACCAGTCTGCCTCGCGCGCACCACACTCGCTCGGGCCGCGCCACGATCCGGCCCACTCGGCCACCTCTCCCTCAGCCCGTTCGGCCTCTGCCAGCGCCGCGTCGTCCATGGGCCGCGTTCCCGCTCAGCCTTGGGCCCCCTCCATCCATGCGACGGCTTGCCTCGCTCGGCCGTGCCCACGCGTCGCTTGGGCCGTGCCTCACTAATAGCCCAATTCCCCTTGCTTGCGTACCCGTTTGGCTGCAGGCCAACTTCTGTCATGCGACGGCCCGTTTCGCTCGGGCGCACCCGTGCTTTGCATTGGGCCACGCCTTGCATCGGCCAAAAAGTTCAAATCAAGTCCCCCCTTTCCTTTTTCTTTTCCCAGGGATTTAATAATTCCTTTTTCCCTTAGACAGAAAATCAATTAACCTTAGGAAATCCATATCTTTTCAACCGCTCGTCCGATTGTCTCCATTCAACTTCCAAAATCCCTTAAAATTTGAGATAGATCTAATGGCACAATTAGTGGTCTTTAATAGGACTTCCTTTTGACTGTTTTGTTGAGTCACCTCGTTTCGTGTGTAGCTTTGGAGCCCGAAGACTCGCAGTGCGCGGATTTCGAGGAAGAAGCTCAAGATCTCGAGTAAGGCAAGTCACCTTTGATCAATTGAGCCTAATTTAAAATTAAGTAACTTCTTTTCACAAGCCATGCATTCTCTAGGTTACACCTAACTTGTTGGTCGTGGTTTACGATAAGGCCGGCAGGCCTTACCTACTTGTTGCATTTGACCTCCTTGACTATTGAATCATCTAAACCACCCTTCTTGCCGGTTATGTTAAGCCGCGGTATTCGTGCCTACGAGTATGAGTACTGTTGGTTCCTCTTAAGTTTAAAATGATCAACTGGGTAAAACTTGGGTTTACAAAATACTTGAAAAACCCAACACCTGGGTCGATGCCTTGAAAATAAAATGAGTTTCCCAAAACTCGCGGTGCGGGAGACGTACTGGAGGTACAGTTTTCCCGTTCCCGCCTTAAAGACCGATTCCTTTGGAATTTCATCCAAACATAACAAGTCCGACCACACGGGTGAATGGAACACCCCTAGCTGAGTAATTAGCTAGGCCAGGGAAATCTTGATGCTAAGGGACAAGTGGATTCGCCGGGGTGGTGTCGGGGAGGACTCCTGGGCTTCCTGGCACAGCAAGGTTTGGGACCTAACCTAGTGTTAGTCCATGGGACCCCTCCCGTTGGCATAAGATGACCCTGAGTCAGCTTTTGAAATGCCTTGTTGTGAAAGCCTCAAAGTCGCCAGACGTGGCTGCGCTGCACGGGCTGGGTGACCTGGGTTAGTAACGTTGTGTGGGTAAAGTGTACCCCCTCTGCAGAAGTTAACAAACTGTTCGAACAACCGTGCCCATGGTCATGGGCGGATGTGAGGTGATTCCTTAGCATAGTTTTGTTTGACTACTGCTTTGTGAACTGCTGTTGGTGTAAGGAAATTCATTCAAGTGCTTGTCTTGTGGCTGTCGAGAACAGTCGGACTCGAGAAGTCTGTATAACTGTTGGTAGGGAGCCACTCATGCAGATGAAAGTAATCTATACATTTCACTACTCCGGTCAAATGAGGCGCACTTCCTCGTCCGTGCTGTTGAGAAGCAGTCACTTAGTTGCTTCCGAAAGCTTTAAACTAAAATCGAACGCAAAAATAACTAGCCTTCATTTGAAGCTTGCATCAAACACTTAACTCCCATGGCTTGCTGAGTACTCCCGTACTCACCCTTGCTCTATATAAATAACCCCCAGTTCTCGAAGAGGAGGAGATGGACCTAGCTGACGAGGAGTTCTTCCAGGAGCAAGCAGACTTCGAGCTGTAGTAGGGTTTCAGCTTAGTTCCCCCAAGTCATGCTTGTGGCTTTGGGCTAGTCTCCGCTTCCACCTTTTTGTAATGTAGTTGCGAACTCGGGGTCTGTCCGTAGTTTTAACAATGGTTGTAACTCTACTCTTAATAAAGAGACCTTTGTCGCTGTGATATTCATTCTTCCTGTTGTACCAGTACTATTTCCTGGGACTGGTACAGGCTCATAGGTTAATTTGGATCACCTTACTTTAACTTTCGTCCGTGGCTAGTTTGGGGCGTGACAGTCTTGGACGAATGTTTGCCTTCCCAAAGCTGTCGGTGGACTGGGTATTGCTGACTTGAGGACGGCAAGCTTCGCTCTACGCCTTCACTGGCTCTGGCTTCAACGCTCAAGCCACCCCTACTAGGATGACCTGAAGGCCCTCCTCGAGCGGAGCGTCTTCAACATGTTTGCGGCGTCCACCTTGTGCTAGGTGACGGTGCATCGGCTCTTATCTGGACGGACCAGTGGATTGAGGGTTGCTTAGTGGCCTCCTTGGCACCAGACCTTTTCCTGGTTGTGCCTTCGTGTCTCCTGGCATCGCACACGATCGCCTCTAGTCTCGCCAACAACTCTTGGGTGAGGGACATCCATGATGCTCTCACGTTCCCTGTCATCTCCCAATTCTTGGTGGTCTGAGATGTGGTGCTCTCCGTCCAACTCTCTTCGAGCACAGAGGATCGCCTTGTCTGACGTTGGACAAGCGATCAACTCTACTCGGCCGCTCTGCCTACCAGGCTTTCTTCCTAGGCCAGCACTACTTTGCTTGTGCCGATTTGCTTTGGCAGGCCAAAGGCCCTACTAAATGCAAGATTTTCCTCTGGCTTGCGTTTCAGCAGCATTGCTGGACAACCAATCTCCTGCAAAAGCGTGGTATTGATAGCCACTCGGCTTGCTCCTTCTGCGCACAATAGATTGAAATAGCGAGCCACATCTTCCTCGACTGTGTGTTTGCTCGCCAAATCTAGCACCGTGTTATGTCGCTACCTGGTTGGCCCGACCTCGCTCCTTCCTACGATTGCACACTCCAGGTTGGTGGTCGGCCTTCAGGGCCTGCCTGCCAAACCATCTTCGCAAGGGATTTAACTCTCTAGTCCTCTTGGTTTCATAGCAGCTGTGGAAGGAGCGGAACTCCAGGGTGTTCGACTCCTATTTCTCTTCGATTTCAATGGTTCTGGAGTCCATCCTGTAGGAAGACCGTCTGTGGTCAACCGTCGACGCCGCTTCTTTTAGAGTCCTATTGGGAGTTTAATGGGGCTCTCCCCCCAGTGTAGGAGCTGCGTTTTTCTTAGCAGTCATTTTTTTCTTTTTTTTTCTTTTCCTTTCCTTTTCTTTTTTCTTTGTTCCCTATTCCCTAGCAATGGCCTGCGGCCGTTGCGTCGTAAAATGAAATTTTTGTTTCTTCTAATATATTGACGTGCAATCCTTTTGCACGTTCAAAAAACAAATTGAATATGTTCGGTATTTCAAGGGAGTACAAAATTGAAAAAAAATGGTTGAAGCTTAGAAAAAAAACTTCGCAGATTCTGTACGAACCGACGTTATTATTGTTTTAAGTTAAGCTCGATATAGAGAACTGTTCAAAACTATGTTTAGCTGACACTTAAGTACAAGAAAAAAATGGTTCGGATGATACTAAGATTACTGCAGCTTACACTTGACATGTTGTATTGTTTCCAAGAGATTTCTATGTGGCACATGGATCCCTCAACCAGTAATCTTTTTTCGAGAATACTAAAATGACAAACTTTGTGCACCTTCGTATTAAGATAGAAAAGGTTCCGATACAACAATCGACTTAGTGGGACGGACCCGCCCAATTGCTACAACAGTAATCTTGGAGGTACATGGACCTAAAGTGAAGCATCATACCTACATTACTATTCATAGATGGATGCATAGAACAGTTCAATCCGTCTAATTTGTGATGGATAGTTTAGTTGATGAGATGCACAAGACAATTGTACGTATCAGCTGCAGAGTCTCGTTTTACGTAAGAATCAACTAAACTTGATTTTAGCACTATATCAAGGGTACATGAGTAGTCCTCATTATCTGACAGTATCACTGATCAGATAATTTGCAGTGCAAATCTGCAAATCTGATCAAGGGTATATATGTTTTCTAGTACTACTTAAAAAAATTTCGCCAATCTGCAGATTTTTTAAAAAAAAACTTTTGTGAACAATAATAAATGGAGATTTAATTTGCCATAGTACATGTGCATCGCTTGTGCACAGCTTGCACAAGCGAACACTACAAGGTACAAGGAGTGCAAAGTGACAAAACCAATCAAGGCACCAAAGACAGCATGAGATTTTGGCTACTACTAGCGCTACCTTAATAATTTAATTTTGTGTTTCTTGTCCAGTTAGGACTAGTAGATTAATGTTTCTTTCTCTATTTTTGAAATGTTACTCCATCCAAAACCAAAAAAAAGGAAGAAAAAAATATTGCAAACAAACAATAGTACAAAAAGAATAAGAGAAGGTGATCTGATTTTTTTTCGATTTCTTGGAAGAAACCACTTATTGTACTTGTACCAATGTTCACTGCTCCATGCAAATCAAATCCTACAAGAAAAATTCACCCCCTAACTTGCATAATTTAATTACCCATTTCTCTACCAAGAACACCCTAAAAAATGGCACATGGGACAGATCCTTCACTCCCTTAAACACACATGGGGCAAAGCAATATCAACCACTAGCTAACCCTCCTCTCTCTATCACATCAAGTCATCAACCCACAACTACTATGCCACAAGCCACTGGAATCTTCGCATCATTGTGCAGGAATCAACTCTCTGAAGCCAGAATATTATTAGTATACAGCCTCTGTGATCCCAATTGCCTGCAACTCTTGTTTTTCTCACAAGGTAGCAGCATTTTCAGAGAGAGAGAGAGAGAGAGAGAGAGAGAGAGAGGTGTATATATATAGAGAAGCAGAGGTGTCTACTTCTCTCCAGGAACACAGCACACAAGACTAGCTATATTCTCTCTGTCTAGCTTTGCAGAGCTAACCACCACCATTGCCAGCATTTCTTGATTTCTTCTCTTGCGTGTTTGCTTGTCTTGTGGAGCATCACATTGTGGCTGCCTTCTCACATTGTTGTGTGCAAGAAAGGATTCCTTCTTCTTTGGATACATCGTGTCTTGTCCAAGAGCTGAGAGCATGGAGATGGTGAGCTTGGAGGAGGAGGAGGAAACAATGGCTTCTCCTACCACCTCTTCCTATGGCACATGCAAATGCGGTGACAACGATGACAAGGCGAAGACGAAGAAGAAGTGCGAGCTTCTCGGCTATGACGAGCTGCCCGAATGGCTCAAGGACAACGAGTTCATCCATGGCTACTACCGGTGCGAGTGGCCGATGAAGGAGACCATCCTCAGCATCTTCTCCATCCACAACGAGACCCTCAACGTCTGGACGTAAGCCCCCTCCTCCAGTTCTAATTATTTTCTTTTCGGAGCGTAAAATTTGGAGCATTTTACGGTTCTCGAGAGGTAGAGATACAGACGGCACCGAAAACCGTAGAAGATACTACTGTTCATTAACATCACTTTTGTCGGCACAATTGCTGAACCTGATAGTATTTGCTCTGCAGGCATTTGATAGGGTTCATGCTGTTCCTCTGCCTGACAATCTTCACAGCAACGGTGATCCCAAGTAGCGGCGGCGGCAGCAGCAGCAGCTTGAGCAATGCAACAGCTATGGACTACTACTACATCCAGGGAGATCTGATGGTAATGAGCAACATGACAGGGGTGCTGAGGCATGAGGCACTTGCAGCAGCAGCCTGTCTCCTGCTGCATGATCCAGCAGATTTGTCTGAACATGAGCAGATCCCAACCAGCTGTCCAACCAACACATCCTCCTATTACTCCTCCTTCTCTCACCACCACCATCACCAGCAGCAGCAGCATGCCATCCAGGTACCGTGCTACTTAATCTGTTTGTTTAATTATTTTCTCTAGCTACTCCCTACGTTTAAATGACTTGTCGTTCTAATTTTGTTCTAAATCAAGTTATCCTAATTTGACCATCAATTTTTTTTGAATTTTTATAGTTTAACGACGTGTGGATTATACACTATGAAAATATTTCTCATGGTGAATAAAAACATAAAACTTATGTTATTGAACTATACGGATTTCTAAAATTTGATGGTCAAAGTTAGAAATGTTCGACTTATAACAAAACTAGAACAACGAGTAATTTAAAACGCAAGGAATTGTTTTGTAATTAGTCATTGTTATTAGTACTAGTAGTATAGGATTAGTTGCCAGTGTCATGTGGTTCTTGTGTTGTTCTGGTTGATGTGGCCTGTCAGAGCACTGATCGATCTCAGGTTGGTTGTTACATGTCCTAATTAATTTTTAGTTAGTTGGCAGCATTATATGTTGTGATGGCGTACCACTACTGCATGCGTTGCATTTATACGACTAGTCCTTGTGCAGTTATGCTTACAGAGCTAGCTACAGTTCCTCTTAATAAAGCTCGATTTGTACACGATTTGTCCATTTTATCCTTTTCTTCAGAGCAGCACAACAAGTACTTAGCTTGATTTGGTTTTGTTTAGTATATCTTGTCATGTTGTGATAATCACAATTAATTGTTCGCGAAAGGTATTTTTTAGTACTGAAATATAGTTATGGTTCTTGCTATTGTCAACAGATTGATTAGCTAACATCAATGTTGAAGTTTTGCTGCCTTAACCAGTTGGATTTCACTCATGTTTTACTTTGTCCTTAAGAGATTCAGAGAAGTTCTGTAGGAGCATAATGCAACAATTTTAATCATCTTTTCGAATTCAGGAATTTCATATGATTTTAATAGGAATCGTTTTTTTCCCAAAATTTATTAAGATTGTGAGAACAATTTTAATAGGAAATCATCAGTATAGTTATGTTTCAACTGGGTCTTTATTGCGAGGAAATTCATCAATTTTATAACTAGATATCTGCTAGTACTACCATTTTCATCCAATATGATTTAATTTAACTTCTCTCAGAAAAAATGATTTAATCTAACTTGTACTAATTGAATTTTCACTGTTTGTTTACCATTTGACCCCTTAGGCTGTGTTCAATTGTGGGGGTTGTGAACCCCTCTCCTACAGCACGCAAAATGAAACAATGTTTTAGTGTGTAATTAATTAAGTATTAGCTTAAAAAAAACTTTAAAAAAATGATTAATATTATTTTTCAAGCCAACCTTTCTATGATTTTTTAAAAAAAATATATCGTTTAGCAGTTTAGAAAACATGAGAGTAGAAAACAAAGGGAAACATGCACCAAAGAATACAGACTTAAACCAGCTGGTAACAATTAATTTAGTCTTAGTTTGACCTCAGGATTAGTTTAACTAATTGCCGTATTATGACGACAATTTTAGTTACTGCATTTTGTCGGCGCACTGTACTAAATCAGGCAAGAACCTAAACCGCCTTGCGTTGCAGGACGCCGGCGAGGTCGCTGCCGCCGCCGCTGAGCCGATCACGCGGTGGCCGGTGTTCGCCTACCTGGGCGGCGCGATGGCGTGCCTGCTGGCGAGCACCGCGTGCCACCTCCTCCTGTGCCACTCGGAGTGCGCCAACTACGTCACGCTCCGCCTCGACTACGCCGGCATCGCCGCGCTCATCGTCGCCTCCTTCCTCCCCATAGTCCACTACTCCTTCCTCTGCGACCCCTGGCTCCGCCGCCTCTACACGGCCACCATCGCGTGCTCCGGCGCCGCCGCCGTGTCGGCGTCGCTGGTGCCGGCGTTCCAGTCCCCCGAGCTGCGCCCGCTCCGCGCCGCGCTCTTCTCCGGGATGGCGGCGTCGGGCGTCGTCCCCGTCGCGCACAAGCTGGCGCTCTACGGCGGCGTGGTGCGCGAGGCGGCCTCGTCGGCGCGCTGCGAGGCCGCCATGGGCGCGCTCTACGCGCTCGGCGTCGCCGTGTACGCCGCGCGGGTGCCCGAGCGGTGGTTCCCCGGGCGGTTCGACCTCGTCGGACATAGCCACCAGCTGTTCCACCTCCTCGTCGTCGCCGGCGCGTACGCCCACTACCTCGGCGCCCTCGAGTACCTCAAGTGGCGGGACGCCGTCAAATGCTGACGTCATCTCGCCATGGCCGTACACAAGCAGCAAGGACACAGAGACACAGCGTGTGTGTGCAGCAGCAACTGTGAAGTTGATTCATTTTACCAAAAAAACAATGGAGATTTTTTACTGAGGCTGACAGATGGGACCCACAGCGTGTGGTGTAAAAACAACTGCCACATATTCCGCTTGATGGAAAAAAATGATGAGGAATGCATGAGATTAGACCGTTAGTAGTGTGTTTTTAGTGGACTAAAGAGGTGATGATTTGATTATGTAAAAACAGAAGATTGATTGGGCGTGAGATGTAATTTGTAGTAGTAAGCAAATAACACTTGGGTAAATTACCTACAATCGATTGGGATCGCTGGTGCTTGTACATGAATGAATGGAATAAATTGGGTTTTCGCCAAGGTTATAAATATGATCTCTCATTTTTGCCGTGTGTGAATTTGTTCTTGTTTTCAACTGGGCTACAAGTAGTACAAAAAGAGTAGCAAATTAAAGCGATATGAATTTTCATTGCGTGGTAAAAACAAAATTCTCTATAATAAATTCAGTTTGTTGCTTATGCAAAGTTGGGATAAAGCAAAACAATTAAATCTCCTCGTGTTTTTTTATGAATCTCCCCATGCTTGTTGGCAATCATGCTAACACTACTATAGAATCCTAATAGGAGTCGGCTCATATGTGCCAATTCATTTAAAATCGACACTTATTGATGGTTTTTCATTTTCACAGAGTAAAAAAAATTAAAAACCGACACCTTTAAACACATATAGACGTCAGTTTTAAATAAAAACCGATACCTATAGTATTAGTATCGTTTTTTTAAAAAAAAACAGACATCAATAATATATTATAGGTGTCGGTTTTTAAAGTAAAACCAACACCTATCACTACGAGCCAAGCCAGCCGCGTGGAGAGCCGGTTATTTAGCTCCTCTCTCCCTTATCCTTATCCCATCCAAACTTCTCATTTCTCTCTCCCTTTCTCTCTCCCTCTCCCTCTCCCTACTTCTTTAGATCTCCTCCCTCCCTCTCCGCTGGTGCCTCTCCCCGACAGCCACAGCCTTGCCTTGGCTGGCGCCTGGTGGCCAGCGGCCGGCCTCGCCCCACCCGGGTCGCAGCAGACAATGGTTGGCGCCCGACAGCCAGTGACCGGTCTCGTCCTAGCCGACGCCCAGTGGACAGCGACTGGAGCCCCTCGCCTCGGGCGGCGCCTGGCGACCAACGGCCGGCCTTGTCCCAGCCTGTGCCGGATTCATTGGTGATGGCGAGGTGGCACCGATGCCAGATCCAGTAGGCCCGAGCTCGACGACGAGGCAGTGGCACTGTTGCTGATTTGTGGATGTTTTTGTTGTTGATTCTGCGCATATTTATTCTGTGATATCAATTGATCTTGGTGGTGATCTAATTTTGATTTGGGGATTTGAATTTGGATTTGGGGCAATGGGAGCAACTCAATACATCGACTTGAATCATTCGAGCCGTTGCATCGAGCCGATTTTTTTCCCCTCACGTGCGTCTCAAAGGTGTTGGTTGTGAAACCAGTACCAATTACTCGGAGTCATCTATGTCGTCTCCGTGGTGCCGGTTGGAAAATCCGGCACCTATGAGGGTTTTCCAACCGGCACCGATGGCACATTCTGTAGTAGTGTAAGAACCAGGTTCATTAATCTTGTATGCTCAGGTTTTTTCTTGATTATTATAATACAATTAAGAGTAAATTTGACAAAACTAAATATACTTTGACGAAACTATAAATTTAAGAAGATGTATCATAAAAATACGAATTTATAATCAAATTTATCAAAGAACTATAGATTTAAGATGATAGATCACCAAACTACATATTAGTAATAAAATTATCATAAAACTACGTGTTTTTGCATCATGTACGAAACTACAATATTTATAACTTTAACATAAGATTAATGTTAGGGATTTAAATTGTAAAATATGTAGTTTTGTGATAACTCTAGTTTTATGATACTTGGCCTTAAATATGTAGCTTTATGACACAATGCTTTACATTTATACTTTTGTGATAATTTGATCAAAATACCTATAATTTTATGAAATTTACTCTACAGTTAAACATACCGATATACTTGGATTCATTACCATGCACGGGTATACTAGTAAGATTTGTAGTCACCCCTTTTATTTTGTTAAAATCAAAGATTAATTAGTTTGTACATTCTTGTCCATGTATAATAGATCTAGAGAGAATCCCTTGTGTGTCAATGACTTTGTCCCCATTCTACAATATGCCACTAAGTTTGTCAAGTTCTATAATATGTCACCACATTTCGTTTAACTTTTATAATATACCATCGTCGTCCAGTTAACCTACTATATAATTTTGTCCTAATAACCGAAATACCCCTGGGATGAAAACTTTCAAATTTTGGTCAAAAATTCCGAATACTATATTATAAAACTTCAAAAGTTTGAGATGAACAACTTATATGCTAGTTTACAATATGATATTTTTGGAATTTTCACTTAGGGGTATTTCTGTCATTAGGACAAAATTGTACCGTACTAACAGAGGCTAACTAGACGACGATGATATATTATAGAAGTTAAGAAAATATGATAACGTATTGTAAAACTTGATAAACTCAGTAACATATTATAGAACAGGATAAAATCAGTAACACATAAGGGATTCTCTCAAATATCTATGATCAGCCATCAAAATGTAATTCTGCTGATGACACCATCAAAGACAGATAGATAGATGATGCCAACCTTGTCAACCAAGTTATAGACTCAGTTTTTTAAGGTAAAGTTATTGACTTTCTTTTGCAAAGGTTTGTTACCCACGGAAGGAATTTTCCTTTGCTCCCTTGTTTTCACACATGTACTAACCACTGAAGCTATGTTCTTCACTCAACTTTTTCAACTCACATCTCTTGTATTCCACGTCACACTTTTCAAACTATTAAGCGATGTATTTTTTATAAAAAATTTCTATATGAAAGTTATTTAAAAAAATATTAATCTATTTTTCAAAAAAAAGCTAATACTTAATTAATCATGTAATAAGACGTGCTTCATTGTAGTGTCGGGAGGACTCCTCATTCCGAACACTTATTACTACTCCTTTTCTAACCTTTCTTTTTCATCTGTCTTTACAGGTACAGTCGTACATATTCGGTGTAAATTACACTCGAATAACTTCTAAAGAAAATTGAAAATTCTCCTAGTTTTGGATTCCGTTTGAGCCCTTGGTATTGTCCAAAATCAGAACGCTAGTTCACAGATACGGGTCAAAGTCTGCAGGCGAAGATGACACGCACACCAAGACCCATAATTATTTCGAGGTCAAAGGGCTGACTTCCAAATACCAATCTGCAGAGGGACTTACATGAAATTTTCTCTTCTTTTTAATAGGAAAAAAAGCAAAACCACCCAAATATTACCATAAGTTTAAAATTCATCCATAAGTCGATTCATTGTAAATACATCCCTTCTAATTCACCTTAGTTTGAGATTCTTTCAATTGCTATTACCCGTTCATTCTCGTGGTTATACACCACACACATGCTCATATGAATACCAATAGGCGAGAAGCCGTGGTCGTCACTCGTGTTGGCTAGACCGATGACACAAACCGTGGCATCTCCACTCACGGTTGCCTTCCAGCCAACATGTTGTATGGCGGTGGTGATCACGAGTCTTCGCTCTTGAACTGGTATCACTGAAGATAAGCTGTTGTGCTTGCCTCAAGGGGTTTGGCGGTAGCTGGTTTCTTTGACAGATTTTAAATGAGTAAGATGAGCTAGACACAATCATGTTGCTTTGAAAAGATGTGTTTGGGGTTATGTTCATCAATAGATACGCTAAGTCCTGTAACACATGCGAAAGAGGAAAAAAACACGTGAACAACGGTAATTGAAGAGGAATATCAAACAAATGTGAATTAGGAGGAAGGTATTTGCAACGAATTGTCTTATAGAGGGAAATCTCAAACTCAAGATGACATATGAGGTGATTTTTGTAATTTTCTCTTTTTAATACTATTCGAAGGAAATTCTCCACTATCTCACGTGGCGCCCCTTTTTTCAATAGCTACTAAGTCGAGGGGCCAAACTGAAAAACTACCATAAACCATGGCAAAGGGGAGGAGGAGAGCCCCCGGACTCCCACGGCAAGAGAGCAATCCGCGCGCCGCCGCCCACCGCCGCCGCCGCCGCCGTACGCCGTGGTATTTCGTTCTCGATTCCGTATTCTAGGTATCGTGCATGGGCGTGGTTGTGAGACCCAGCTCTGCGTCGACTGACTAGCCTGGTCTGGCCTTTTCGCCTCGGCGTTGGGTGCGATGGGCTCCTCGCCGGCGATCGCCGCCGCGTCGGCGGCCGTGGTGGCGCTGGCCATCGCCAACCGCGTGCTGTACAAGCTCGCGCTCGTGCCCCTCAAGCAGTACCCGTTCTTCCTCGCCCAGCTCACCACCTTCGGGTAAGGTAGACCGCGCGCGAGGTGTTCGACGGAATTCGCGACCCGTGTTCTTTTTCTGAGAGGGGCATCTAACATGTGTTTTTGAACATGGCTGGCATGGCAGGTACGTCGCCGTGTACTTCTCGATACTCTACGCGAGGTACCGGGCTGGGGTGGTGACCAGGGACATGCTGGCACTGCCCAAGCGCCGGTTCGCCGCCATCGGTTTGCTGGAGGCCCTCGGGCTTGCTGCCGGCATGTCTGCTGGAGGTAATGTTCTTTCCAATCTTCAAAGTATTGAAGAACGCTAGCAATTACAGTTCCACCGCAGTTCTTGCAGACCATTAGAGTTTCGGTATGGCATTATGGTTGTTTGTTTTGCATTGATTAATTGGTTGTTGTTTCTGGAACCTGCAGCTATGCTTCCTGGGCCTGCTATTCCTATACTGTCCCAGGTATTTTCCTTTTGTTAACTTTAGTTATAACCAGTTCTTCATCTCTGTTCACTTACATATGTTTGTTCCTTTGTATCGAGTTACACTAGTACTACTTGGTTATTTATTTATTTTCTGATGAAATCATGTTTGTTTTAGTGTAATACTAGTATTTATGGATTCTGCAAGCCTATTTCCTTGAACCACCCTAAGGTTAGGTTATTGGTGATCCTGCAATGCTCTAATAATACAAACTTCACCCATAGACTGTAACAATCTTATTTGATTATTACTTTAAACCTAATAATACCAATTTCCTACAATGTCATAATAGTACTAATTTCACCTATAGAAAAGGACAAGCTTATTTGATTATCACTTATCGGTATCAAACCCTGTTACCTTGATCCAATGCTGTGGAGTAATGTTCTTCTGAATATGTGCTACAGTCGTTCCTGGTGTGGCAGCTTATCTTCTCTGCGCTGCTGTTGGGAAGAACGTATTCAATGAGACAAATCATTGGTTGTTTCCTTGTTGCTTCTGGTGTGATTCTTGCTGTTGCAAGGTATGCCCTTTGAAAAAAGTATGATATTTCTCAATTCTTATCTGGTATACAACAAATATGTTTGGAGGAAAAAGGTTGGTGCACATGCACTCGTGCCTTTCACCAGAGGTCATCACATAATAGCAATTATTTGCTAAAACCTGTTCTTAGTCTACTTCCGACATCAAGTAGCCACTTCATATTGAAGTTATAAGATTGGTTGGTCATCTCAAAACTGTCATTTTGCAGTGGAGCGAATGAGGGTCAATTTCTGTCTGAAGTAAAGTTTATTTGGCTAGCACTGATGGTTGCTTCATCAGCATTTCAAGCAGGTGCTTCAATTCTGAAGGTTTAACTGCTTACAATCTTTACCTTCTACTGTTCATTTTATGGCTTTTCTCGTACTTCTCTGAAATACAAAGTTCTGTTGCAGGAATCTGTTTTCATTGATGGTGCAAAGCGTCTTAAGGTTCTTCTCACTCTTACTTCCTATTTATGTGCCAGATCGTAATTTTATCATTGGTCAAAAAACTCCAGAATTAGGTTTATAACCTGCTGTCCAAATGTTTAGAAATCTTACTGCATGACCAATACATCTGCCTGTACAGGGGAAGCGGCTAGATATCTTTGTGGTTAATTCGTTTGGGTCAGGATTTCAGGTGATTTTTTAATTTAACACAATGCTTATGTGTCCCCATTGCAGTTTTTTTTCCTCCTCTGCACGATCTAGCCTGAATTTACACCCTGCATTTATATTGTATCTGCAGGCTCTCTTTGTCTTTCTTCTTCTCCCACTTCTTTCTAATTTGAAGGGAATAAAGTTTGCTGAGCTTCCTGCTTATTTAAATGGTGGTGCTGAGTGCTTCCTCAATGTCGATGATAGCCTGATTGGTAATGCTTCTTGCCTAGAATTTATATATTTGCACATCCAAAAGTACCTCACGTTAGCTGAAGTGTTATTAGTACAAGTGACTTTATGACTCTTTGGCCCTGTAATGTGTAGCTATTTGAATTGTGAACAACTTAATGCCTTTCAAATTGACATTTTCGTTGTTATTGGTGGTTAGGAGTCTTAAAGTCCATTCATTTTTACAATGAAAACATATAATGCTCATTTTCTGTAACCTTTTGTAGATTGTGGAGGAGCTCCATTTCTACCATTGCTGTTTATATTGGTGAATATGGCCTTCAATATTGCATTGCTCAATTTGGTGAAGATGTCATCTGCGCTGGTTGCTTCGCTTACTGCTACTTCAGCAGGTTTTCTTTTTCCCCAACTTTTGCTCCCACTCCTGCTTTTGCATCTGATTGTCTGGTCTGATTGGTGTCCAAGCTGAAGAACAGTATCTCCATGACTGATGCTGATTGCTGTTTGTTTCTATTGCAGTGCCAATATCAATCTACATACTTTCACTTCCGTTGCCCTACATCCCTCATGGCGCAGCTTTAAGCTCATCTTTCATCCTAGGTGGTGTGGTATTGCTGATGGGGCTGATTATATATAACCTTCCCCAATCATCGAAGGAACAATCCAAGATTGAGTGAAGATAAAGTGACTGAATCAACCAAACACTGTCCGATGATCTGACACGCTACGGGGATTTTACTGATTTATTGGAGTTGCAAATAGTGAAATAGACTCCCAAACTGAAGGGCATGACATAACACAAATTCAAATTTGTAAATACGTTGATTTATTTGAACTCAATGTTCAAGCAGCACGCGTAACTCAATATATAGTTATACTCTGGTAATCTGTGGTGTTCTAAAAAAGAAAAAGAATTCCTTGTAATGAATTTAGTACAAACTAAGAGTAATACACTACAATTCCAGTGCAACTCCTATAGCCAGTTCCATTGATACAAAACCCAAATGCAGCACAACATTCGTGCACAGAACAATCAGAAACTGCCTTAGGCACAATAATCCCATCAGAGGTGTACCACCAGACATGAATAAGCAGAAATCTTGTGCTTAAACTACTCATCAGCACATATATATCTCATCTTTGAGTATGCTTCTCGCGTCACATTCCAGATTGCAGTGATCCAGTCTGCGGATGAATAGCTTCATGCTGAACCTGCTGGTGTAGTTATCAGTCATCAATGCAAAACTGCATGCCATATCGTCTGGAGTCTGGACCCTCCCTGGAATCCGGGTCTGCAGGCCGATCTAGCTGTGATCAATTCGAATTCAACACATCAATAACCGCAATTAACACATGGCCTATTGCTGAAGGAAAATAAAATAAAATAATCAAACAAGGACAACAAAAAAACTGGATGCTTTTGGATGGAACCATTATAGTGGTGAAATTTGCAAAGGAGTAATGCCCCTGTTTGTATATTTTGTGCTCGTCTTCTGCATACGGTTACGTACTAGTGCCCTGCGGTTCTGAAATTTCAGACAAGATAAAGATGCAGAAACTTCAGAGTACACGATCCATTTGGTTTGTGCAAAAAAGGTAGCAAAAGACGACATCTCAGTATCGCTTTGCAGTTTTGCACTAGCTTTTTTCATGAAATATTTATCTTTTACATTGCAAGAATCAAGTAGGAAATTTTCTTGATCTGACATGTAACCAGAAGATCATGTCAAATTTAAAAGTACAATATTTGGGTCTTCCATAAAAAGTAAAATATTTGATATGACTGCATTACCTATGAAGTTCATTATCATCAAGTGCTACCATCACGTAGAGTGTAGTGTCTGTATGACCGCATTCTGGAGATTGCACCCTACCAGTAGCACGATTTGAATCATATTCATATGATGCCGCCGATAAGATTGTAATGTTTGTATGGAAGTACTCAGCTATCCTAATCTTACACAAAGATTTCCACATATGCTGCACTGGTATTTAGTCTATGACAATAAATTGGTTGGAAGGATAGCTGGCGCTGTCATCGAAATGTTGAATTCTATCATCATCATCGCTTGTTTCTGCATATGAAGTTGTACATCAGGATATGCAAGAGTGTACAGTATTAACAGCTATAGGTAGCACAAGCATCCAAGACATTTTCATGAGTTGAATGTTCTCCATTGTAGATATGGGATGAAGATTATTATTTTTCGAGATTGCCAATAAGTCAATACAAAAGTTCACATGTTACAGGGGACAAAAAGAGTTTCCGAATAAGCAACTGCTCAAAAATAAAATAGAACAAACTTATCTTGTATCATAATCCTTTAACTGTAATAATTCAGGACTACTGTTTTCCATTACATAAAAGGTCAGGACAATAAAACCTTGTATAAAATTGCTAAGGCTGAGTTTGTTTCTTTGCTTTCCCAACTCAGCCCCCTCGTTTTCCGTGCGCACACTTTTTAAACTGCTAAACGGTGTGTTTTTTGCAAAAAGTTGCTATACGAAAGTTGCTTTAAAAAAATCATATTGTTCCATTTTTGAAAAAAAATTTAGCAAATACTTAATTAATCATGTGCTAATGAGTCGTTCCGTTTTTCACGCGGAGGGAATAAACTCCCAACCTTAACTACCGAACACAACCTAAGTGATACAGCATCTTGCAGAACAGAAGAGGTAGAAACAGGACAAGAGGGATTTCGACGAAGTCAATCAAACAATCCATACTACTCAGAAGATGTGTAAGTGTGCCCGCTTACAGGTGAGTAACAAACATTGAAACGATCAAAGACACGATAACATAAAGTTGGTTGTTACATCGCAAGGATAAAAGTTCAGAATAGAAAGAAAGTGCACCTTCAGAGTAGGCCTTCACATCCACATGAGCAATGTCTTTGATTTTGACCCAGTCTGAGCCAACATTCGTTTCATAGCGCTTCAGAAAACTAGGGTTACAGTCCCAGATCGTCAGCTTACTAAGTGCAACTGGAAGCTGCGGGAGGAACTGAATTCGAGGAGCTCTTTCAATATGCAAGCTCTGTAGTGATTCCAACTTTTCCATCTGAGCAGGTAGAGTCTGCAAATTCTTAGCAACTCCTATTTCGATCAAACGGAGCGAAGAAGCATTCTGGAGCAACCACTCCTCAGGCAATGACTCCATTGCATAATCATCACCGATGTGAAGGTCAATGATGTATCTAAGGCTTTTTAGTGGCTCCACCAGTAACAGGGCTTGGCGGTCAATTTTGAGCTTCCATAGATTAAAGGAGCAGCCAGCCTGTGGAGACGATGAAGACTGGATTTTGTCACAGCACATGATTGACAGAGTTCTCAGGGAGGTAGCAACTCCAAGCCCACCCAATGATAACAAGCTTTTGCATCTGGCTATTGACATGGCATTGAGATTTTTCAGACTCCTGAACACTTCATCTGATGGAAGGTTCTCCACCCTACTGCAGCTGAACAATGACAACCTTCTGAGATAGGTGAGGTTTGGCAGTGACATGAGAACTGAAGCCTCAATATGACCACATGGATTGATATCCAAGTTATTGAGTGATGTAGGGAACAGATTGCCCTCAGTCTCAACATTCCTCAGCATTGGGCATGCAACTATTTCTAGGAAATTCAACTGATGTAATTCTGTGAAACCATTTGCTGGTAGATGGCGTAGTTTTGCACAATGTCTCAAAAGTAATGTCTTGAGGTGCTGAAGATGTTGCTGTTGCTCTAGGAGACCATCCAGAGAAATCAAATGTGCACAACTTTCAATGTGCACAAGAGAAAGACATGAATCTACTGATGATGATTCATATGTACTAGTATATACCTGATGTATTGTAGGGAGAACTGTAAGCCCAACATGTCTTATTATTAATTTCTCAAGGGTAGAAGGTAAAGCAGGGAGCTTCTTCAGGCTAGGGCACCACTGAACGATCAAGGTATTGAGCAATGGAGGTAAAAATGCATTATCTGATTCTATGCTCCCAGATTGCTCCTCGATCACCACACCTAATTGGAAAAGGCGCTCCAGCTTTAGATACTTCAGTGAACTAAGCTCCTTAAATGAGGGCAGGGTCTTCCATTTGATGCAGTATTCAAGCTCAAGTGAGACCAAATGGATGAGAGATGAATTCTCAATCCAAATTGGAAGTTGCACTCCATTGTATCCATAAATATGCAACTGCTGAATTCGTTTGTTTGGTTCCAGGCAATCGACGATTTCATGATCTAGATTCTCTGGATCATTTGAGTGCTTGTTCCACGATAGTGACAAAAACCTCATGCATCGTTTGTGCTTTAACTTGACCATCATTGCTTCTTCACTATTCCTGATATTTTGGAGATTTCTTAGGCTGAGCCGTTGAAGGTTTCTTAAAGTACTCAATGCACTCAACATGTGACCATCGTTTTCCACTACCTCGAATCCATGTAACTCCTGAAGTGTCGGTGAGATCCCAATTTGAAGGATCTTGGATAGCATGCTGTCAGGAACATGAAGACAACGCAAGGAATGCAAGTTCTGTACGCCATCTAAGTTTGCCTCTTCACCTGTGAAGTAATTGAGCTTGAACACTTGCAGACGATAGAGTTTAAAGACTCCTTGAATATGAGACTTATCACATGAATACAAGAAGAGATATCGGAGCTGAGTTAGATTGGAGATTCTATCAAGTGCATGAGAAAGGGATGGCACATCCAAGTATAGCATACGCAAGCGTTTTGAACTATGAAGAAATCTTCCAAGCATAAGTTCAGCTTCTTCATCAAGACAAAATTGATTCCATATAATAAGAGTGCGTAAATGTCTCAAATTGGAGAGAACACTTAAATTGCCACACCAGGCAATAGACAAGTGTGTGGTCGTTAGCCCGACATGTTGGAAATGATTGTTATCTACTCTGGCACATTCATTTTGTGCGACAAATTGTGCGCAGTCATGCATCAAACTATGCATGACATAATATTCTTTCAGATTTCCATCAGAAGGATCTATTTCCAGCATACGGGAAAAGAATGATTTCCTTACCAATGCAGTGAAGTATTGTTCCCCAACCTCCTCCGCACTAAACAAGTAGACGCCCTTTTTGTGCTGTAGGCCAGTATCATCTTGTTCTGATGAGCTGAAAGGTACTAATCCAGAACTAATCCACATGTTTGCCAATTCCACCTTATTAAATTTGTAACCTTTTGGAAATATACTGCAGTATCTAAAGCAAATTTGCAGTCTTGAAGGTAGACGGTCATAGCTCAACCTTAAACTTTGAAAAATGTTCATAAGTTGTTCCATTTTCTGCCAGCCTTTCTGTAGGACGGCGTTCCAATGATGGGTCTCCATATGTGATCCCAACCATGAAGCAACCTGTTCTGTTACAAGTGGGCATCCTCCCGTATGCCTGGCTATCTGTTCACCAATCAATCGGAGACGAGCATAATCTTCAGAATACACTTGAGGCGGCAACCGGCTCATGAAGAGCAAGAGATTCTCGTTTTCCCCCAATTCATCCAGTTCCAGACATTCAGCTGGGGATCCTAGTGCTGCTGCTACCACATCAACCACTGATTGCATTCGAGTCGTGAGCAGGATCCAGCTCCCTCCCTTGCAGTTCTTGAGAGTAGTCGCCAGCCCTCTCCACTTGTCAGCGCTTTCGTCTGCCCAGGCATCATCCAGAGCAAGCAAAATCCTTTTGCCCGTAACAGCATGCTGCAGAAGCTTTGAAGTATAGTATTTATCTGACACCGTGGTAAGGAGTGGCAGCATGGCTTTCTCTATGGGCTCTGTGGTGAAATCATAAGGCACTTGCACCCACACAACAAGGTCGAAACTTGTCAACACAGTGAGATCTTTGCAGGCTAGCTTGGCCAGCGTAGTTTTCCCCATGCCGGCGACACCTGTAATTGCAAGAAGCTGGATATGGTTGGAGTTTTCAGCCGGTTGCTTGATCAAACACTGCACTATCTGCTCCTTCTCCCTCTCTCGGCCAACCATGTCTTCGGTGACCGTCGAGCTGCGTCGGGGATGGACACGGACGTCACCCAGACGGCGATCGGCTGCTGGCAAATGCATGCCTAGTCGTGATACACCTTTCTGTAGCAGGAAATCGAACCATAACTTCTCAAGACAGCGATTAGAGGATAACGGAAGTGTTCCTGATCTGCGACCCGCTTCCTCCTGCCGGCGTTGTTCGATGGTCTCATCGATCAACGCTTCCAGACTGCGGTCTTTGTAGCGTTGTAACAGAAACAGGAGAGTATCCAGGCTGCGACGTTGGATCTCCCCTCGATGTACCTCCGCCATGAGGCGTTCCATCTCCCGTAGTTGTTCCTCCGCCACACGGCGATCCTCTCCCTCCAACCTGCTGACATACTCCCCCGTCGTGCTAAACATGGACATAGTAGTCTTAATGTAACCGAATAAGGTTGGATGGCGATCCTCTTCATCCATCCTGCAACCCACTTCCTCCTCCAACCGGCTGAAAGACTCCCCCGTCGTCCTGATGCGAGCCTCTTCACCCAGATCGCTGGGACCTTCTTCCTTAGGACTGCGGTGTTCGATCTCTTCGATCAAGTCCTCGAACAGCTCAACCGCAATCCTGAACTCACAGATTTCATTATGATAACCACAATAGCGCGAAGCTGGGTAATTGATCAGACGAAGACGAAGATCGCTCAGACTTTGACGGAGCTGATCACGTCTTTCTCGAGCATGTCGGAGCATATCATTCGAGCGGAAGTCAGCACATATGACTATGCCCATCCTAAGCCACTCCTCATCCTCACCCGAGTAGGATAAAGCTTTGTCTAGCAAAGATATCGCAAGCTCACTCCAATAACACAGATCCAGTTCTTCTTCCACTGCTTCCAGTTCCAGATCCACCCTTCCTTCCCTTTTCGCCATGGTTTTTTTTGGATAGGTAGATAGGAATATCTTGAGTTGGGTGTGGAATGGATGAGGAACGACCGGAGATTATGGTAATAATGAAATGAAATGAGGACGCGTTCTGTAGTGGAGAAGGGAAGGTAGCCCCCTCAAGTCTTTGTCAGGTTAGATGGATGCTGATCGAATCAAACTACTTCCTCCGTCGCATATTAGGTTCATTTCTAGCTTTTTTTTTCACTTGTTCAAAAAATAAGTTTATTTCTAGAGTAATAATTTTACTGGAGTTTGTAAAAATATAAAATAGTTGTATTGAGAGAAGATAAAGTGAGGAATAGTTATATTGAGATTTGATAAATTAGAAAAATACTTAATTTTTTTTGGTATTGGTATATGTGGGATAGGTAAAAATAAATTTATTTTGGGACGGAGGTAGTACTACTCGGAGGAGTACTACTTATCACGTGTAGGGTCGAACTAACTATAGTCAACTAGAAAGGGCGGACCGGGTGGCAATTTCCCCGTTGAAGCCAGGTCCATGGCAGGATCCGCCCTGACGAGGATGGGGAGGATGGGGACAGGGAAGGTTTTCGACCCACGGGTCTACCAGGGTGGGGCCCCGACTTTTCCCGGGACCGGAGACGGGATGAGGTCTTCACTCGCGGGTTACCTCATGGGGTCCCGAAAATTAAAACTGTGGAGATTTTGGCCCATGAGAACTTGGCCCAACAGGACAGCCCAAAAGACATAAGGATAGAAAAACCCTAGTGTCTGGTCCCCACCTAACCTTACATCGCTCCTCCTCATGCCGCCGGCGCTCGCACATTGCTCGCTCGTGGCGTCATGCGATTCCGCCCGAGCCTCCCAGATGCACGACAGAGCAAGCCTCTGCCTCCTAGCTTGCCGCTTGCCCATCTATACGCTGAGAGTCACTTGCCTCGTTGCTTAGCTCACCGGAGAAGTGCGCCTTCTAGCTCGCTCGCCTCTATTCCCTGCTGTTAATGGTAAAATTTGGAAATTTTCATTAATTAAGACCGAGTCAAAGATGGAATTAACGCCATGTTTTTAGTAGATTCGGTCGGTAAATTTATCTAGTTTTTGGTATTGTTAACGCCAAAATTTAGTAAACCCCAAAATTATCATCAGCCTAGAGTTAGTATCGGCTTCAAAGTCCTGGAATCGGCCGATGGGAATTATTAGTCGCCAGCAGTTGGATTCTTAGTGGATTCGGTTAAGGAAATTAATCAATTAAAGGAAGCTTATCTAGAAGATGCCAAGTTCGAAGAGGATGCAGCGTGGCAATTTATATATTAATTAGGCAGAGTCAGTTAGTTTCCTTTTATTTTTAGGGAAGTGTGTTTAGTGTCTGATCAAGACTTATGTTTTTTCCTTTTATCTTTAGGAAAATTTGTGTCGTGTCCAATTAGGACTCATATCAGCCTGAGGGTATAAATATGTATACCTGGGGTCTTTGTAATCTATCTCTCGATCAATACAACTAATCTCGGCACATCGCCACCCTCTTTTCTGAGGTTTTTATTTATCACTAGTGGAACTTGACACCTGACACGGGGCTGCATCGGCTTTCGATCTCCGACGAAGGGGTAAGTCCTACATTCCACTGGTCTTGGTGAATGTATCAGCTACATTGGTGTTGTTCAAGGCCGCATCGTTTCGACCTCTTGGATCGCTCTAGTTCGGTTGATATATTTGTCTACTTGATATTTCGATTCTATCTTTAATAGCATTGTGTTTAGAGATGCATCGGTTTAGCTGGGACTGTCTTGGTTAGGTCTGATTTTCTGTCTTAGCCGATATTTCTCTACAATCACAATGATGTTTTAGATTGATTAGTTATATCCATCACATTAGACAAATCTATCGGCTCATTGAGCATTAGATCAGTATATATAATCTCATGCTGGATCGATTGAGTTTGACCTATTACATTGTTGTTGATAATCTAAGTCTTGTTAAGCTGATAGGTTCATGCTAATATTTCATCAGAGGGTTAGACGATCTTATCTAATGTGTTAAATTTTCCTTTGATGGTTTTATTGTCTTGGTTAAATTTAACACATGACCACCCTGAAAATCAATCAAAAGCTTGATTGTTTAGACTTTATGCTTCTTTTCATACTTAATGTTTGCATCAATTGGGTTTGACCTACTAAGTCGTGTTTAGAATCATAAAAGCTAACCTGCCTTTGATTGCCAATAAGGGTTTCGTTGGGGTTTCAACCGATGAGTTATTTGGACGTTGCATCGGCTTATAAGAATTACATATAAGTTGGTTTTAGCTGATCGCAACAAAGGTTTCACTAATTATCTAATCATTTGGATTTATCGACATCGAATCTGCAACCGATGTATGCTTTAACCTTCGGATCAACAGTTATTTTATCATATCATTAGCAGCTGATTGTCTTTATATTATTATTTATTTAAGTATCAGAATTTACATTGGATATATAGTCGATTGCTCAAAACCCTATTGACATCGGCTGGTATCGATATCGGTTGGAATTACTATATCTGCTTGCTGGCCGATCGGCTATCTGATCATCAATTTACATATCTTTTCAGTTGCATGATCAAACTGATTGGCACGCCCGTATCTCATCAATATTTTAGGACCTACACTGGAGCTAAGAAGAACTCCTATGCCTTTATGTGTTTGTCGACACGGTTCGCGTCAACGCAGATTTGACACCATCAGCCAGACGCGGATTTTTCATCAACAGGTATCAACTTCCGTAATGAGGAAGGTTTGTTTAGTTTTTATTTGTCCATAGAGTCCTGAGCCGATGGAGTCACGTTGGAATTGGACTCAGTTAGTTAGCCAATCAGAGTCGTGCTTGAGTCGAAGTTGTATCAAGTCGTTCCCTTATCTAGGATAGAGTCTTGGGTTGATCCGCTCATAGTTGAATCAAACATTATCTAGCCTATGGGTATAAATATGTACACCTAAGGTCCTTGTAATTTAACAGTAGTTCAATATACAACTTTTGACACATCGCCAACCTTAGTTTTAGTTTTGACAAGTTCTTGTTTTTGAGTTTGGGCTGTATCGGTTTTGATCTTCGGTGAGAAAGTAAGTTTCGTCAACTTCGCTTGTATCGGCGGGATTAATACTTTCTCCGTTTAGTTCTATATACTAATTAAGCTTCTACTTGTGTTGCCTATCTGATATATCTACTGTTCCTTAGATTGCTTTTCTTTCTTAGTTAGATTCAATATATCAATCACTCTGGGAAGCATCAGTCGGCTAGTTTAAAATCTATCCAGCTTATTATTAATCTTGAACTGTCTTGGTTAAGTTCAATCTTCTAGGTTATAATTTGTTGGTTAGATTTGCTCAAGTCGATAGGTGTTAATTATTGTTTCATCGGAGTTTTAGCCGATGAGGTATCTGCTTATCATGTTTTAACTTGCTATATTGGTTAAATCTACAAGATTTTGTATAATTGGCTAGTTGTGTTTATTATCTTCAATGTTATACTGTCTCGGTTAGGTTTGATTTATCAAAATTATGGTTAATAATTATAAATTGCTGGTGATTATATTCTTACTTATTATAACCGATACTAGTTTACTTTCATTTCTTTCATATAGAGCAATGATAAGTTTCAATTAATATTTAGCACAATGGCCTATATACAAAAGATATCTATATTTGCTCAGATTCTACTTTATTACCTTCAATCTTATACTGTCGAGTTTTGGTCCGATCAATCAAGATCAATTGTAGTAAAGATAGGAGATTTACAAATACATCATATCTAAGTTTTGGCTGATGTTATTCTATTTTCTTTATATCTAAATCCGGTCGGTTATAGCCGATCGATCTGAAATTCCATCGGCATCGCTGGGCACACGATACTATATCGGCCCTATGGCCGATTGGCTCCATGATCTAATCTTTTTGTTTTTATCTTGATAGTTGTAGGATCAAACTAATTAGCACGCCCTGAACCTGATTGATAGGATCTACACTAGAGCTAAGCAAATCTCTTAGGCTTTCGTGTGTGTGACGATTTTTGCGTCAACACATGCCTTTGCCTCGTAGCTCTGTTATGCTTTGATGCGTCTACTTCTCCTCTCAACAGGCCGGCCTACCATCGCCTCGCTTCCCTATCTCATCGTCGGTGAGTTCTGGCCTCAACTCCCTACACGTCCGCCTCCTCTTGACATCTTCTTCTCCAACCCGGTGAATCCCCGAGCGGGTTCTGGGGTCCACTGGGTGCGGTGTAGGGCTTGGTTTGCCCCTGATGTGCTCTTCGGGGCTGTTGGGCTGGGGGAGCCAGTCGGGGGTTGAGGGCGGGGCCATTCCTGACCAACTCAACTCCGACCCGCCCCGTTGCCAACCCCCAGACCCAAATAGTCTGGTCAACCTCACACTCTGTCGCTATAGTACTTATTAAATTAACGTATTTTTTCTAGGTGCCAATAACTCTGGCGTCGACACCCTTGCCCCTCTTGTAGATGCTAAGTCACTGATGTGAAAGGGGTCGACGCCAATGACACTGGCACCAAGGATCTATTTGTAATTTTTTAACAAGGGTTAAGATGTAAAAATTTTGGCTTTCCACCGTTGGATTGGGCTAAAACATGTTAGATTGGTTATTTTGGCTTTTCCAAATATCCATTTGATCAGCTATATAAAAAATTGGAGAGTCATATTTACATTTCACTCCAACAGCCTCTCTATCACACACTCAAAATCTGACAGTGGGCCTCACGTGTCAAACTCTCTTTACTTCTTCCTCCTTCCCTCTAGATTTTTCCCCTCCCCACCGTCTTCTCTCTCCACCCATCTCACCCATCTCTCTCTATGCAGATTGGCAGTAGGCGGCGGACGAGGTGAGCACAAGATGGTGGGCGACGATGACGATGAGGATGCCTCGATTTTCTTTCAGAATTTAAAAATCATTTAATAGTTTATTTCTAGAATTTATATTAAAAGTTAAAGTAATTTAACAAGTGAAATTAATGTAGTAAATAAAATTTCCTTTACAAATCATGGCTGAGAATATTTTTCTAATATTCTCCATGTCCTAAAATACACTCTGGAATTTCCCTTGAATTTTCAGAGCTCAACAAGTAATTTAAATAAAACAAAGGTCATTCAATCAATTAATTATATTGGAAAACAAATTAAAATCCCCTCCTTCTCCTTGTGCCATTTCCGGCCCAAATAGGTCCTTCGTCCCCCTCGTGGCCCAGCCGCTCTCCTCTTTTGTCCCTTCTCACGCTGAAATCCGGTTTCCTTCTTCTAGTCCAAACTCGCCAGCCGGCCCGCTTGCCTCCTCCCTTTCTCACAAAGTTCAGTTTGCCTCCCTCCTTCCTTGAGCCGTCGACAGGTGGGGCCCACCTATCGGGCTCATCTCCTTCCTTTGGCTGAGAGAACCAGTTACTGCCCCCATGTCACCGTCCTCTCCCGCGCGTCTCCCTGCTCCCGCACATGCGTGGACGCTGTCGCTGTCCGTCTCCTCCTCCCACATCTGTTTCCCCCTCACTCCCCGCGAAAGCTGGCACCCTTGAGCCCACGACACCACTCCTACTCCGCTCGGCAAATCCGCCTCTCCTCGGCCTCCCTGCTACCTCCTCGAGCTATAAATGGCAACCTCATGCCTTCCCTTCTACTTTTCCCCAACTCCACAAGCTCGCAGCGCCGGGAATCGCCCTCCCCATCGCTCTTTCCCTATCCGCTGCTCGCCACCATACTCCGACCGTGCACCACCGCTGCTAGAGCTGTCGCCGCATTGCACAACCATCGCTGCTAGCTTCGCCACTGCGAGAGCAACCCTAGCCACCACTCCTCTTTCCCACGCCACCACCGAAACCACCTCCTCATCGCACCACCTAGCATCACCGTCGCCCTCCAACTCCAGCGGCTGTGCACCATCATTCTGGGCCACCTTAGGCCTCGACGCCTTCCTCGCCGGCTTCATAATGATGATAGGGAGCCCGACCCCCCATTTACCGGAGACAAACACCGACAAAACTCTTCCTTCACCGCTCAAGGTGAGCTCCACTGCAAGCCGCCGGTCTCCGGTCGCTTTTTCCCACTGCCTCATGCCTCCTATTCCTCACCTAATACCACCTTCTCCTTTCTTAGGTCGAGGGGAAGCCCGTTCGCCTCTTCCCAAGTGCCGCTCGTCGTCGGAGCGCCGTTCCCACTACCATCCAGAAGTCCTCTGCCGCTAGCTCCTCGCCACCGGCCGCTTCTTTCGTCGTTGGCCACTCAGTGAACCTTTCCCTCTCTCTGTGTTTTGCTGCTTCCCCATGCACGCCACCGCGCCGCCGTCTCCCGACCGGCTGGCTGGCGAGCTGTCACGACCCAAACCAGCCTCGGGCGAAGACCAGGATAGGGCGGTCCAGATTGACCTGTATGCCTGTACCAGTCCCAGGAAATAGCGCTGGTACAACAGGAAGACAGAATATCACAACAACAGCGGTCTCTTTATTAAGAGTAGGATTACAACCAAGGTTGGAATTGTGGACAGAACCCGAGTTCACAACAGCATTACAAAAAGGCGGAAGCGGAAAGCGGAGACTAGCCCTAAGCCACAAGCAAAGCCTTGGGGAAGGCCGAAACCCTACTACTGCTCGAAGTCTGCTTGCTCCTGGAAGAACTCTTCATCAGCAGGGTCCACCTCTTCATCTTCGAGAACTGGGGGGGGGTTTAATTATATAGAGCAAGGGTGAGTACAGGAGTACTCAGCAAGTCAGGGGAATTAAGTGTTTAATGCAAGCTTCAAGGGAAAGCCAGTTATTTTTCACAATTGGTTTTAGTTTAAGACTTTAGAAACATCTAAGTCAGTGCTTCTCAACGACACGGATGAGAAAGTGCGTCTCATCCGGCCGGAGCAGTGAAAATGTATCGATTGATTCTTGTCGGCACGAGAGGCTCCCTGCCAATCGTTCACCGACCCGGCTGCACCAACAGCCACAACTCA
>BDMV01000012.1:29361163-29522648 GCA_008326285.1 Oryza officinalis
AAAAGGAGCTGTGACAGGACCCTTCGCATAACCCCCTCTAACCAATCGTACCACCTCGGGTTTCACCCCCACTCCTCAAAAGGCAGTGGGCAGCCCCCCCTCGAGCCTTGGTGAATCCGGTAGCCGCATAGACCCTCGCAGGGCCCATCCAAACTCCATCACGCTCACCCTAACCAATGTACGTCGGCTAGAGGAAAGCTACACTTCAAGTCCAGCCGTTGCCCACGCTGGCTTGTGGTACGCACGGTTCTTCTTCCAGGGTTTCCCGCGAACCGGTCCTTAAACGTCATAAGCATGACCATCAAAACCATGTACTCACAACCCACCATTAATCAATATTTTAGTTAAACCAAAGATTAAATCACCCACGATTAACCATCGCGAGCCAACATGAAATAACCATCATTAAGTATTAGTGAAGCTTTAAACAACCCAATTGTGAGCTAATGTTTCTAAGCAGGGCTAAGCAAGTTCTATTGTAGCAACTACTCAAATTATTTCCCAAGCTATCAAAGGAATAAGGTAATCGCAATATAACGCTGAGTACAATAGGTAAACTATCCCATAGATGACATTATAAAACAATGCAGTATTTAGAGAAAAATAAGACTGTTTCGCAATTTAGGTACAACATGATCAAATGAATAAGTATGACTTGCCTTGCTCTTGCGCTGGGTCGACTTCGGCAACGACTTCGAAGTAAACCAGAGAATCGGAATTATCGGAATCTACACGACAAACAAAGCAAACAACAATACATGCTATAAGTCTACTGAAACAAAGAACAAAACTATTTTTAATGGATTCTCTGCATTTTTATGAATTTTCTGAGACTAGAACGAACTAAAACGGAGTCCGGATGAATTAGTTATGAATTTTTGAAGTTATCTGTGTTTTTACTAAAACAGAAAAATCCTTAATTAATTATTGCGCAATAAACCCTTAGGGCTGACGTCATCGCTGACGTCAGCGGCTAGGGCTGACGTCAGCCGCGGCGGCGGCTGCGCACCACGTGGCGCACACGTGGCGCCGACGCGGCAGCCACGCGGCGCCCACGTGGCGGCCACGCGGGGCGGGAGCGGGCGGCCGGGATCGGCCCGAGTGGCCGATCCGACGGCTACGCGCGCGGCGGCGGCGCGGCTTCGGCGACGGCGGCGCTCACGGCTAGGGTTAGGGCGGCGGCGGCGCGGGGAAAACGAGGGGCGGCGGCCTCGGGGGGGGGGGAAATAAATAGGGGCGCGCTAGGGCTCGGCCGGGAGTCCCGCCGGGAAACGCGGGCGGCGCGGGCGCGCGGCGGCGCCGGCCGAGTCGGAGATGGCCTCGGCCGCGACGGGCCCCACGCGTCAGCGAGCGCGGCGCGGGGGAGGCGGCGCAGACTTTCCGGGCGGCTCTGGCCGTGGCCTCGGGCCGGCCCGGGAAGGAGGAGGTGCGCGGGAGGGCGGCGGCTTGGGCCGGCTGGGCCGGTCCGGGAGGGAAGGAGGCGCGCGCGACGGCAGCTTGGGCCGGGGGAAAAAAGATGGGCCGACGGCCCGAGAACAAAAAAAAGAAAAAGAAAAGGAAAAAGAAAAGGAATTTTTCCTAGGGATTTATTTATTGCGCTTGAGGGTTTTCAATTGGTTAAAATTATTTCTGGGGCTCTGAAAATTCCACTAAAAATCCTGTTAATGTATTTTGACATGGGGAACTCAAGAAAAATTCCACCTTGCCATTTTCGCTTCTTTAGTGCATTATTTAATTGGGTTTTTCTCCAGATTTAATTAAACAATTTCTCAGATAAATTATTAAATTTGATTTTTACGATTTGGGAGAAATTCAGGGTGTGACACGGAACAAGATTCCCAACATCACCGATGATGTCATTATTGCTGCATTCTAGAAAGGCGTTCGTGACGAGCTGCTTATCGACAAGCAAATGTTCGAGATGGCAAACTCCTACGCCAAATCTGGCGACGCAATCAAGGCCTCGTGACAAGACCGGCATGACAAGAGGGACGATAAGCCATCCGGAACCAGCTGGCGTCCTAAGAAGGACAACGGCAACAACAACGGGGGCCAAAAGGATCGCAAGCGCAAGCCCGAGGATCTGGTCGCCACAACATCAAACTACCAGCAACAGCGTCCCCGAGTCGCCGCCTACGACAAAATCATGAACGCTCAGTGCACGCACCATCCAAACCACAAACATGCGGCAAAGGATTGCTTCATCTACAAACAGTTCGCTGAGCAATACGCGGCACAACTACGACAAAAGCCGGCTGACGAAGCCGGCCCATCGGGCACCAAGAGGAGCGACCCGGTTAGCAACACAGAGCCCTTCCAAGACCCCGTGGGCGAGCTAAATCACATCTTCGGGGACCGCAGGCGTACGAGTCCAAGAGGAAGCAAAAGCTGACTGATCGCGAAGTCAACACCGCGCAACCTGAAGTCCCGCATTATCTACGATGGTCGGAGGTGGCTATCACGTTTAACCGCTCGGATCACCCTGACCGAGTGGTTCACCCGGGGCGGTATCCCCTGGTACTAGACCCGGTGGTTCGCAACATCAAACTCAAGCGCGTCCTCATCGATGGCGGTAGTGCTCTCAACATCCTATTTGCCAAGACGCTGGACGAGATGCAGATTCCAAGATCCGAGTTGAAGCTGAGTTCAGCTCCCTTTCATGGAGTCATCCCGGGGCTGTCATCCACGCCACTCGGGCGCATCACTCTTCCAGTCACCTTCGGGGTTCGGGAGAACTTCCGGACGGAGAACATCACTTTTGAGGTTGCCGACTTCGAAGCAGCCTACTACGCGATCATCGGAAGATCGGCGCTTGCTAAGTTCATGGCAGTACCACATCATACCTACCTCATCATGAAAATGCCCGGGCCCAATGGAGTCATCACCCTGCGCAGCGACGTCAAACAAGCCTTCACTTACGACAAAGAAAGCTGCGACATGGCCCAGTCTCACGAGAGACTGCGCGGCCAATTAGAGGTCCGACTCGCTGCATCGACATCTGGAGAAGGAGAAGTCCCTACCAAGAAGATAGCCAAGTCGGTAGACGGCGACGCCAAGACTAAGAAAATCCCCCTTGATCCATCTGATTCCTCTAAAACTATTGTAATAGGCGCAGAGCTAGATCCTAAATAGGAAAGCGCGCTCGTCACCTTCCTTCAGAATAATAAAGATATTTTTGCTTGGAAACCGTCTGACATGCCGGGTATTCCTAGGGAGGTGATCGAGCACTCTTTAAACGTCAAAGATGACGCTAAACCTATAAAGCAACGATTGCGCCATTTCGCTCAAGACCGAAAGGATGCCATCAAGGAGGAACTCGCCAAGCTCTTAGCTGCCGGGTTCATCAAAGAGGTTTACCATCCTGACTGGCTAGCCAACCCGGTTCTTGTCCGGAAGAAGACAGGGCAATGGCGCATGTGCATGGACTACACCGATCTCAACAAAGCTTGCCCCAAAGATCCTTTTGGACTACCTCGAATAGACCAAGTCGTCGACTCAACAGCCGGCTGTGAGCTTCTGAGCTTTTTGGATTGTTACTCGGGTTATCACCAGATCAGTTTGAAGGAATCCGACTGCCTGAAGACATCTTTCATCACCCCATTTGGAGCTTATTGCTACATCACGACGCCCTTTGGCCTGAAGAACGCCGGGGCCACCTATCAGCGCATGATCCAGAGGTGCCTTCAGACCCAGATCGGGAAACACGTGGAAGCCTACGTCGACGATGTCGTCATCAAGACCAAGCAGAAGGAAGACCTGATTGCCGACTTAGAAGAAACCTTTGTGAACATTCGGGCCTTCAGAATGAAGTTGAACCCGGAGAAGTGTACCTTCGGTGTGCCATCAGGAAAGCTGCTCGATTTCATGATATCACATCGTGGCATTGAGGCAAATCCAGAGAAGATCAACGCTATCCGGAGCATGAAGCCCCCGAGTACCCAGAAAGACGTCCAGAAGCTCACCGGTTGTATGGCAGCATTGAGCCGTTTTGTCTCCAGACTCGGCGAACGAGGTATGCCTTTTTTCAGGTTACTGAAGAAGACCGATGATTTCCAATGGACCACTGAGGCCCAGAAAGCTTTCGAAGACTTCAAGGAGTTCCTCACGACGCCGCCCGTATTGGCATCACCGCACCCTCAAGAACCCCTGTTGCTCTACGTCTCCGCAACTCACCAGGTGGTCAGCACGGTATTGGTCGTCGAGCGTGAGGAAGAAGGCCGTACCCAAAAGGTTCAACGGCCAATCTACTTCGTCAGCGAGGTGCTGGCAGGAGCCAAAACCCGCTATCCACAGGTGCAAAAATTGTTATATGGAGTCTTAATCACTGCTAGGAAGCTAGCCCATTATTTTTAGAGCCACTCGGTCACCGTTGTCATGTCCTTTCCACTCGGCGATGTCATCCACAACCGGGAGGTTACTGGACGCATCGCGAAGTGGGCACTGGAGTTGATGCCGCTGGACATATCTTTCAAGGCGAGGACGTCTATAAAGTCTCAAGTCCTGGCGGATTTTGTAGCCGAGTGGACCGAACAACAAGAAGATGTACCTAGAGAAGATTTGCAGTACTGGACCATGCACTTCGATGGATCCAAAAGAGTCACCGGCTTGGGAGCGAGAGTTGTGCTGATTTCCCCTACTGGGGAGAGGCTACGGTATGTCCTTCACATCCACTTTCCCGCCTCACACAACATCGCTGAGTATGAAGCCCTCCTTCACGGCCTACGACTTGCTGTTTTACTCGGGATACGATGGATGATTGTGCGAGGAGATTCCCAGTTGGTGGTTAACCAGGTGATGAAGGACTGGTCCTGTTTGAATGAGACCATGGAGGCCTACCGACAGGAAGTTCGCAAGCTTGAAGACAAGTTTGACGGATTGGAGTTATCCCATGACTTGAGACATAATAACGAAGCGGCAGATCAGTTGGCACAGCTTGGGTCCAAGCGCGAAGCAGCCCCGACTGACGTTTTCGTGGAACATCTCTATGAGCCGACTGTTGCCAAAGCACTAACCTCCGATGAAGGAATTACCAGCCAAGTCGCCGTGCTCGACGCTGATTGGAGGACACCGTTCATCAAGTTTTTAACTCAGCAAGAGCTGCCGGGTGACCGGGATGATGCGGAACGAGTCCGACGTCGCAGTCAAGGCTATGTCATGGTTGACTCAGAGCTATACAAGAGAAGCCCCTCTGGAGTTTTGATGAGATGCGTCACCCCAGAGGAAGGACGACAATTATTGCAAGATATTCACTCGGGCATCTGCGGCAGTCATGCCGCGGCACGCACTCTGGTGGGCAAGGCTTATAGACAAGGATTCTTTTGGCTCACGGCGGTCACCGATGCAGATAAGGTAGTTCGCACGTGTGAAGGTTGTCAATTCTTCGCTCGGCAGAGCCACGTTCCAGCTCAAGATCTCCAAAAAATTCCCTTATCATGGCTTTTCGCTGTGTGGGGCTTGGACATGGTGGGTCCGTTCAAGAAGGCGCCAGGTGGATTCACGCATCTGTTCGTCGCGGTTGATAAGTTTTCCAAGTGGATCGAGGCTAAGCCGGTTGCTACGATAACTGCGGACAAGGCGCGAGACTTTATTCTAAACATCGTGCATCGGTTTGGTGTCCCGAACAGAATTATAACTGACAATGGGACTCAATTCACTGGAGGCGTTTTTAAGGAGTTCTGCGAAGATTTCGGTATTAAGATTTGCTATGCATCGGTGGCACACCCCAAGAGCAACGGACAAGTTGAACGAGCTAATGGTATGGTTCTTCAAGGTATCAAAGCCCGAGTGTTTGATAGACTACGACCGTACGCCGGAAGATGGGTTCAAGAGTTGCCTTCAGTATTATGGTCATTGCGGACCACGCCCAGTCGGGCTACCGGCCAATCCCCTTTCTTCTTGGTTTACGGAGCAGAAGCAATGTTGCCGAGTGAGATGGAGTACGAGTCTCTTCGTGTTCGTAGCTTCGATGACGAGCGTTACGACCAGGACAGAGTTGATGACCTCACCCGACTGGAGGAAGCCCGCGAAACCACATTGATTCAGTCGGCACGGTATCTTCAAGGACTTCGGCGCTACCATAACCGCAATGTTCGGTCACGAGCCTTCATTGTTGGAGACATGGTTCTACGCAAGATTCAAACTACCAAAGATCGCCACAAGCTATCTCCACTATGGGAAGGGCCCTACATAATCGCTGAGGTAACTCGGCCGGGAGCATATCGTCTAAAGCGTGAAGATGGGACCATGGTGGAGAACTCCTGGAACATTGAGCAGCTTCGTCGATATTATACTTAGGCATTTTTTGTCTCTATGTTTTTCTCGACTGCCAACTTCAAGCAGGATGACCTCTTGGGTTGTCAGTCGGGGGCTATACATATATCAATAAAGTATTATTTTCTTTGATAACTTGTTTATATTTAGTTTATCATTGTTTAGTGTTTTGGTTCGAGTCCAATAGATAAGGACAGAGAATTTTTTGATGGCTTAATCAAGCCTAGGCTTGGTGACAGTCGGACGAAAATTCTTAAGAAATTATATATGAAGACTCGGATCAGGGCATTAACATAAATAAGCTATATATTTACATGTCAACATTACAGTGAGTCATATACTCTGAGACAAGTCAGCTACTCCTGGAAGTTTGCGGCTACATCACCAGCTACCTTTTTCGCTGACTCCTGTGCTTCACTTATGAGCTCCAGGGCTCGCTCATCTGAGGTGCCAGCTGCAAAGCCATCTCCGACAGAGTCCACGTCTATCCGGGGATAGAGTGATTTCGTCTGCGCGAGAGCGAAGCTTGCACCCATGACGGCTGCGTCAGAGATATTCTCCATATATTTAGCTGGGGCCGTCCTGAGTTTATCAAAGATTTCTACGGTATCCAATGAGCTCATCCCGAGTCCATGTTTATATAGTGCTGACAGGATCGGCGTGGCAGCATTGGCAATGTCATCCCTTACACTTTCAGCTCTTCGGACTCTTTCGGCGAAGACATCAAATTGTGCTTGGGATTTGACTTTATAAGCTGCAAGAGGGATATGATTACGTAAATATTCAAGACTGATTGAGTCACGGAGTGCTATCTCAAAAGGCTTACCTTCAAACTCTTCCAGGATTTTCTCATTATCAGACTCCAGCTTGGCTTTATTGGTGCTTGTTTTCTTCAGCTGGGCCTTGAGGGAGTCAATTTCAGATAAATTTGCTACAACATGGGGGTTTGTGCAAGCATCAAGATCATAACAGATTATATGCGAAGACAGAGCAAGTACAAAGGTAGTTTGGCTTACCCCCAATTGAGCCACGGAGTTCCAAGTTCTCATCTCGGAGCTTCGCGATTTCTGCCCGTAAGATGACCTCTCGAGCTGCAGCTTCTTCTCTGGCGGCCTTGAGGTCTCGATGAACATTTTCCAGAGAATCTACATGGGGGACCAGCTTCTCGAGAGTGTCTGATTTGGCCATTGAGCGACAATATATTCTCTGCATAAGGGGATGAAGAGAGTCAATCACATTAGACAACGATGACAAGACAAAGAGGAGATACACTTACATTCATTAGCCGGGTCGCTTCGTTGAGGCTGGTGTTAACACCAGAATTTGGTAAGCCCCGAAGTCCTCATCGGCCCAGGATCTATATCGGCTTGAAGCTAGTATCGGCTTAGAGTTCTACATCGGCCGATGGGGTTTATTTTAAACTAACCATCAACAGCAGTCGGATTCTTATTAGATTCGAGAAGATCTTATCCAGAGAAGACCGAGTTTGAGGAGGATGCGGCTTGTATCTGTTAATTAGGATAAGTTTGTTAGTTTCCTTCTTATCTTTAGGAAAGTGTGTTTAGTGTCCAATAAGGACTTTATCTGTTTCCTTTTATCTTTAGGAAAGTTTGAGTCGTATTCTATTAGGATTTTTGTTAGCCTATGGGTATAAATATGTAAGCCCGTAGTTCATGTAATTATCATCACACGATCAATACAACTTCGGCGCATCGCCAACCATTTTATTTTCGTCTTCTTCGGCGAGTTCATGCCCTTCTTGCGAGGGGTAAGTCTCGTTATGGCTGCCAGCGTTGTCGGGGCTAGGGCTTCGACGTTCTGATCTCAACAACGTAAGCACCTACTATCATATATCTTAGTCAATCTGGTTCGGCTTCTCGATTTAGTCTTATCGGCCGAGATTCGCTTTAGGGTTTATGCCGGTATCAACTAAATCGTCTTCCTAGATTAGATTGGCTAAGGTATCCACCACCCTGAAAATCAGTCAAAGGCTTGATTGTCTAGGTCTTGCGTTTCTTTTCATACTTAGTGCTGCATCAGTTCGGTTTGACCTACTAAGTCGTGATTAGAACCGTAATCTCTAGCCTGCTTGTTGGCTGCCAATAGGGTTTCATCGGGGTTTCAGCCGATGAGTTATCCGGATGTTGCATCGGCCAAAGAGTTTTACATATAGATCGGATCTGGCCGATGACAACAGAGTATATATTGTTTATCTGCTTATTGAGAGTTTATGCCATCGGACTTCTGGCCGATGTGTGCTTTAATCTTTATATCAATATTTATTTTATATTTGGATTATGCTATATCACATTGCTACATCATCATGTTATCATCGGCCGATCGCCTCTATATAAATGTTTGCTTAGTACATAGCCGATGGTTCGAAACCCTAACTACATCGGCTAGTACCGGCATCGGCTGGGATTGTGCCATCGGCCCATCGGCTGATCGGTTGTTTTCGCTATCGGCCTATCGGCCGATACGTTTTTGCCCTATCGGCCGAGGCCGATAGACCTTCTGTTTAGCTGTTTTGCATATCTTGTCAGTGGCAGGATTGAACTGACTGGCACACCTGCGCTTCATTAATTTTAGGACCTGCACTGGAGTTAAGTAGATCTCCCAGGCCTTCGTGTGTCCGCGCGCTGGGTCCACATCGGCGGTACGGATTTGGCGTCAACACATTTTTGGCACGCCTGGTGGGACCGTGTTGGATTGAAGATTTTTACATGGCTCGTGGAACCCACGATCACAACAATATGTCTGATCAAGAAGTCAAGGCCAAGGAAGAACAATCTCTCAAGCCAGTAGAGGAAGAAGAAGAGCCGATGGACGATGAGACGCTTCAAAAGACAGTTGATGAAATTGTTCGTCGCACTGTGTTTGATTGATCTGGAGTTTTGGTGAGTACATTACATGGTTTGATCAAGAAAATAGTTCCCAGAGTGATTGCCTTAAGAAATCAGATTGGGGGGCAAATCGACGAACAATTTCAGCATCGGCAACAACGACATTGGCTTGGGGGGCAAGTAGATCAGCATCAGCCTGGAGAGCTACATCAACAATATCGGCCAGAAGAAACTCAAAGATATCAGTCTAAAGAAGATTGGGTCGATATGATTGCAAAAGTAATAGAGGAACAGTTTGGAATTAGACCTAAGGGACATATTTCTGTGTATCGGTTGCCATATCCTGAATGGTTTGATAGAGTTCCACTTCCAGGCCGATACAAGATTCCAGACTTTTTTCAATTTTCAGGGCAAGGTGATATATCTACGAGGGAACATATCAGCCGATTTTTAGCTCAGTGTGGGGAGGCATCGGCTGAAGAAGCTCTGAGGGTTAAATTTTTTCCATTATCTTTGACTGGATCGGCCTTCACATGGTTTGCGTCATTGCCACCAAATTCAATCAGAGGTTGGGCCGATCTTGAGAAGCAATTTCACCAGTACTTCTTTGCTGGAATTGATGAGTTGAAGCTTTCAGACTTGATTTTAGTTAAACAGCAAGAAGGAGAATCGGCTGAGGAATATATTCAAAGGTTTCGTAATATCCGTGGCCGATGTTATGGTTTGAATTTAAATGATGAGCAGTTAGTAGGACTTGCATTCCAGGGGTTGTCAGAAACTATCAAAGGCAGATTTTTCTTTTATGAGTTTGACAGCCTAGCTCATCTGGTGCAGACGGTATCGACTTATGAGAGCCGATGTCAAGAAGTAGAGAAGAGTCAGTTTTGGGGTGATCAAGGCAGAGTCAGTTTTGGGGCGATCAAGGCAAGGGTAATTTTGAAGCATGACTTCTCATACTCCAAAACTGGGGGGCATGTGTTAACACCAGAATTTGGTAAGCCCCGAAGTCCTCATCGGCCCAGGATCTATATCGGCTTGAAGCTAGTATCGGCTTAGAGTTCTACATCGGCCGATGGGGGTTATTTTAAACTAACCATCAACAGCAGTCGGATTCTTGTTAGATTCGAGAAGATCTTATCCAGAGAAGACCGAGTTTGAGGAGGATGCGGCTTGTATCTGTTAATTAGGATAAGTTTGTTAGTTTCCTTCTTATCTTTAGGAAAGTGTGTTTAGTGTCCAATAAGGACTTTATCTGTTTCCTTTTATCTTTAGGAAAGTTTGAGTCGTATTCTGTTAGGATTTTTGTTAGCCTATGGGTATAAATATGTAAGCCCGTAGTTCATGTAACTATCATCACACGATCAATACAACTTCGGCGCATCGCCAACCTTTTTATTTTCGTCTTCTTCGGTGAGTTCATGCCCTTCTTGCGAGGGGTAAGTCTCGTTATGGCTACCTGCGTTGTCGGGGCTAGGGCTTCGACGTTCTGATCTCAACAACGTAAGCACCTACTATCATATATCTTAGTCAATCTGGTTCGGCTTCTCGATTTAGTCTTATCGGCCGAGATTCGCTTTAGGGTTTATGCCGGTATCAACTAAATCGTCTTGCTAGATTAGATTGGCTAAGGTATCCACCACCCTGAAAATCAGTCAAAGGCTTGATTGTCTAGGTCTTGCGTTTCTTTTCATACTTAGTGCTGCATCAGTTTGGTTTGACCTACTAAGTCGTGATTAGAACCGTAATCTCTAGCCTGTTTGTTGGCTGCCAATAAGGGTTTCATCGGGGTTTCAGCCGATGAGTTATCCGGATGTTGCATCGGCCAAAGAGTTTTACATATAGATCAGATCTGGCCGATGACAACAGAGTATATATTGTTTATCTGCTTATTGAGAGTTTATGCCATCGGACTTCTGGCCGATGTGTGCTTTAATCTTTATATCAATATTTATTTTATATTTGGATTATGCTATATCACATTGCTACATCATCATGTTATCATCGGCCGATCGCCTCTATATAAATGTTTGCTTAGTACATAGCCGATGGTTCGAAATCCTAACTACATCGGCTAGTACCGGCATCGGCTGGGATTGTGCCATCGGCCCATCGGCTGATCGGTTGTTTTTGCTATCGGCCTATCGACCGATAGACCTTCTGTTCTGCTGTTTTGCATACTTGTCAGTGGCAGGATCGAACTGACTGGCACGCCTGCGCTTCATTAATTTTAGGACCTGCACTGGAGTTAAGCAGATCTCCCAGGCCTTCGTGTGTCCGCGCGCTGGGTCCACATCGGCGGTACGGATTTGGCGTCAACAGCTGGCCACGAGCATGTCGCGTTCTTCATTTTCCTTTTGCTTATTCAACACGATGCCTTGCTTTATGCCTTGGGCATCGTGCCACTCGATCTTGATAGGAAGGACCGAGTCAGTTGAAGACTTCAGTCGGGAAATTTCCTCCTCTTCGGCTGATTGATTTAGAGGAGCAAAATGAGGATAAAGAGCGAAGAGCATGATGAAAACAAGAGTCTGGCGATCATTGAGAGATTTACCTATTTTAGGAGCCGGAACCTCGGTTGGTGCTTCTTGACCACGTGAGCCCTGTGGGTTTTCGTCCGGCTGGTTTCTAGTCGGGGGATCCTGATTGGCAGTCGGGGCTGTTCTTCAACCGACTGGTTTCCAGCTGGGATGTCCTGGTTGGCAGTCGGGGGCTCTGCAGCAGGGACATCTTTGCTTGAGGATTCTGCTTCAGGAGCATCTTCATTCGGGACAAGGTCTTGAGTTTTTGGTTCTGCAGGCCTTGGCTTTTCTGACGCTACAGATGGATTGATGGCTTCAGCATGTCCGGTGGGATCAATATCTTGAGGTTTCCTGCAAGAAAGAAGATAAAGACAATTGAGTTGGAAGTGAAAAGAATTCTAGCGAGAAGCTGACTCTGGTTATGTGAGATACCTATTGGACCTCCTGATTTTAGGAGTGGACCTGGCTGTTGGTTTCGGAGGATTTATGTTAGATTGTGGAATCTGGACTTCTTCATCGTCCGAGTCATCAACGACCAGTCTCGTTTTACTCGCCCGCTTGTTGATATCTTCATTGGTGGCAGCCCTTTTTTCTTGAGGCTCAACCTTGATTTTGGGGCCGCCGGTTGGTTTTTTGGCAGCAGGCCGAGTTGGTATATCGTCATGGTACACCTTGTATGGCTTGGAGATAATAAGAGCGTTTGCCTGCAAGTAGAGTTTTTGAGATATATTGAAGGATGTGTGCAAGATTGAAAGAGTTTTGAAGACCCGAGTCGACTTACCGGAGGAGGAGGTCGGAACAAGTTGAACGAAGGAACCGACATCTTGTGGCTGCGATCTACTGTGATTCCAGAGGAGAAAATCTTGTACATGCGAGTGCACAAGGCCTGGTAACTTAGAGCATCGCGGTCCTCCCGATTGGGATCGCTTTCACCCTCATACTCGAACGCTGGCTTAGATCTTTCCTTGATGGGAGCCAGTCGGTTCTTGATGAAGTGTCGGGTGATTTGTTCTCCTTGGAGGCCTTTCTTCTTCATTTCAAGAATATTAGCCAGGAGGTTATTTGCTTCTACCCAATCTTGGTTCTCTGGTATTGCGCTCCAGTTAGCTCTTTGGATCGGTGGAAGGCCAACGAAGTCGGGCAAACTGGGATGGGGGTTCGAGATATAGAACCAGTTTGCGTGCCAGCCCTTGTTGGAGGATTTCAAGGGGAGAGAGAAGTAATCTCTGCGGAGAGTCCCGCGGAGTTGAAAGCCAGCCCCGCCGACGACGCAGGGGTCATCCTTGGTCGGGTGTGGCTTGACATAGAACATACGGCGAAATAGATTGAAATGGGGAAGGATGCCTAAAAATGCTTCGCACACGTGGATAAATATTGCAATGTGGAGGACAGAATTGGGATTCAAGTGATAAATTTGAAGGCCATAGTATTCGAGGATACCACGGAAGAAGTCGGAAGTGGGAAGACCCAATCCGCAATAGAAGAAAGAGGTGAAGACCACAATCTCACCGGTGTTTGGAGTGGGGAACTTCTCGCCGGCCGCTGGACGCCAGCCGATGATTTCTTTGGGCGGAAGAACTCCGTTCTTCACCATTTCCCGCAAGGTCAACTCTTTCACATCTGAGGTAGCCCATTGATCGAAAGGGATTTCTCTCTCTTCCGCCATGGATGCGAGTTGAGTGGAGTTGGATCTAGCACAGGAAATGGGGATTTTTTGAGGGGATGTTGGCAATTGGATGCGGATGATGGATTGTGGTGGAACTTGAGTTCTTTGATGGATGATTTTGCGTGAGCACGAGTTCTCGAATTCCTCAGCGCGGCTGATGAATAGGAGCGTGAAAAAGGGGAAAAATTTCGGGAAGATGAAGCGGCAGGGACGACGCTGGCGCTTTGAGAAAGATTTTAGGGTTTTTTGCTGGGTTTTCTCGTATTTGGGCCGAGCCCATGAGAAACTTGCGGCCCATCTTATGAGTATGGCTTGACATATGTCCATGAGGACTTAAGCAAATTTGCTCTGTCAATATGCGTATGTCTCATTGCCCGATGATTTTAAAATCCTTTCATACGGCAGTTACACAACTTGTTGAAGGTTGATATGATGCAACTTGAAAGGTGACAAACAGTAAAGTTTTTTTATAACTGTCCTGGTAACTTTTTTATAGGTTGCGGGAGCTGTTTGGTTTTTTATAAAGCATTTGATTTTTTATTTATCAATGCTGATTTGCCACCTTGGTGTGCTCTTTTTATCAAGACCAATATTATGGCAAGAGCTATTTAATATCTTGGTCATGTCTTTCAGATGACTGATAAATTTATTAATTCATATTTTATGTTCATGAGAATGGATTGAGTTGTATGTTCCGGGACGACTCGGGCATAACGACTCGGATAAGCATGAGCTTGCCGAGTGCTTGGATTTCTTATACACTATGCGTTGATTATAAGGTTATGTGTTATATGATCTTTTATGATTACTATTGGCTTAGGCTAGGCATTTATTTAACTCAGGAGAGTATGATTCATGTAGTTCTTGACTATATGTTTAGTTTATTTAACTAAACACATAGTCGGGGGCTACACCTAATTAGGTGCATCAGTCGATGCACCTAAATTTTTATGTTTGAACTTTTTTGAATTGATTTCAGCCCTTCACAGTCTTTTCTTGGTGCTGAAGCACTCGGGAGACTCAGGCAGAGGTGATGGAGGCACTCGGCAGTAGAGGCACTCGGCTAAGAAGTCACTCGGCCGCGTGTTATTCAAGTTTGAGGCCAAGTTATCTCATCAACTGCGAAGGTCTCGGGGGCTACTGTGGAGATTATGGGTACCGGATACCCTCATGGCTAGCTTATCCGACTTACTATAGGGGATAGGTTATGCTTCATGATTATGTAAACCGGCTGTGACTTGGGTATTACGTTACCATTGAGATAAGGTAACAGCCCATAGTCTATAGTTGGTAAGATTGAGGAGTCCGACTTAGAATAGAATAGGTCTCCGACTTGTAAACCCACCCTCTAGGACTATATAAGGAGGGTAGGGGCGTCCCTTGAGGGGGAGAGCCGAAGAAAGATACACGGACAAACAGAAAACTTGCGAGAGCCCCTATTGAAAGAGATCAAGAGATCAATAAACACTCGGCGGATCGAATCCCCGAAACAGGAGTAGGGTATTACCTCTCGTTAGAGAGGGCCTGAACCTGTCTAAACCCTTGTCCCGACTAACCCATTGTGTTTGGCACTTGACTGCTACCCCCAGATTGATATTGCCGAAACCAAGTTTCGACAGTTTGTCTACACATCGGACCAAGATTTTGAACTCCCCGACGATCTTCAGCTAAGCTTGATAAATGACGACATGGAGTCAAGGGAATTATTCATGATCGGCCTCACCCCGTGCCTATTCCCAGTAGGCATATTTCAGGGAAGAAGCACCAGCCTATCCTATGAGTTTTACAACCCAATGATAGCTGCTAGGCAATGCGGGCTCGGGCAACTCCCCATCAGCCTGTATCTTCATAAGCTCCTAGAGAGCAGAGGCACAGTTCCATCAGCGCTGATTATGAGCAAGGCGTTTGACATCGAGCTCCCAAATCTCGGCAATTGCGACCGGCTGCATCTGAACGCTTTCATCCACATCAATTTCCAAACATGGTGGCAAGAGTGGGCCGCTCACATTTTCCATCAATCGGCCAGATTTTATGTGACGGAGCTCATCCAAGGTATCAGCCCTCAAGTCCCAGATGAGCCGACTCCATCTGTGAGCAACAGTCGGCAGAATATTTTTTATGCTCAAGCCGTAGCCCCATCAGGATCAACCATCCTGGAGTCCGTCATCGGCCTAACTGCTCCAAAGATATCATCATTACTTCAGGGGCCGATGATTAAAGAAAAACCCAAGAGGAAAGCGCCAACCAAGGGCAAATCCCAAAAATCCGGCAAGAGGGCTAAAATTGACGACCAAGCCGATCTTGAAGAGCTGGACCCCTCCATGGAAGAATTCCTTGAAGAACAAGTGATGGAGGAGGAAGTCGATGCAGCGGTTGCCGATGCATATGAAGAAGAAGACCCATCGACTGAAACCACCCAGGAGCCATCGGCCGAAGCTGCTGAGATCCCACCAGCCGATGACCAAGATGATGCCCCGCAACCAAAAAGGACCAGACACGCAATTCGCAAGGTCAGTATAATCTCTTCTTTGTGTTTACATGATCCCCTTGTACTGTCATACTTTAACTTCATATCCTCTTCAGGCTGCGGCATCGTCTGTGTTGAAGGAGAGAACTTGATCGGCCCCTTTACCTAGAACCAAGAAAGCCACTCTACAACGGCGCGAACGGGCCAAGGCACGATTGAGGACTCCTTCTCCTTCTCCACCACCCTCTCCGACTGTCTCGGTAAGAGTTGATTTTTGCATTATCTTGCTATTTACATAACCCTATTTACCAATTTCCTGCTTTTTCAGCCTAGGGCTCCATCACCTTCCCCACATCGGCCAACCCCCTCGCCTACTGCGTCAACACAACAAAGGGAGGCCGATGAGAGCACCACCGATGCTCCAACACAGGTAACTAGGATTACTCTGATTCCCTTTCTGCCGGTTCCTGTTTAATGAGGCTGACCTTGACTCATGTTGATATTTGCAGAACCTAGCTGATATGTTCTCCTTTGATATCGGCCAGTTTCTTGATGATGAGGACAAGGAGCTACCCAGTACAGCCAGGGCACCAATCTCTGATGATCTGAAGAACCGGCTGACCGATATCGCCAATCGGCTGGAGTCCTCGCTGGAGTACTTGGTGGAAGATTGCACCCCCATCAGGGTCAGGGTACAAGAAATTCAAGACAAACTGCCTGAAGACCTGATGGAGGTCCTAACACCGACCATCTTCTTGGAGCAATACCGATTCAAGCTCAACAAGGCCAAAGAAAGACTCGCAGAGCGACGAGAGCGTGACCAACTGGAATCGGCTTTGTCCGCCAGCAAGGCCCAAGTTAACGCTGACAAGACCAAACTAGACGAGCTAGCGGTGGAGCCGATCGTCTTGCAAAACAGACTTGAAGAACCCCGTCGTCTCGAGGCAGCGCTAGAATCGAAGCTAGAAGCCACGCGTCAAGAAATCCAAGAAGTCAAAGCCGGGATAGCTGCATCACCTAAGGCCATAGAAGACCAGACGGAAAAGCTCAAGGCATCGGCCAAGTACCTTGCAACCCTGAGCAGATCGCTGAAGCCGATCCCAGGGTCGACGGCCGATGACGCCCAGGCTATAGAAGACATCGAACAGATTCGCCGTAAAGCCGTTGCAGCTATTGCAGACTTCATAGGGTGATGTAGCATATCTCGTCTTTATACTGTGTAAATACAAACTTCATCGGCCAAGCAGCCGAATTTGATCTGGAAATTCCAGTCTGAACATTACTTCGGAAATCCTCTTTGCAAACAAACATCCCTTTACTATAATCAATCTCATCGGCCAGAAAGCCGAATTCGATCTTACTCTGAAAAAGTAAATTCCTTGAAAAAATTCCGCGCTTGTATATATATATGCCCCCCAAATTTTAGAAGATGAGGGCTCATGTTGTAAAATTTGAACTAAGGGCGATAGTATATATCGGCCATCTAAAGACGATGCATAACACATCGGCTGTAATCATAAATCGACTGGAGGGCCGATCATGAGTCGATCCAGATGCTGGGATAATATCTCTTTAAGTACTTGCCATTAAGAGCTCGTCCATAAATCTCGCCGTCCAACCCCTTGAGCAAATAAGCATTGTGAGGAACACAGCGATGAATTTGAAAAGGACCTTCCCAATTAGGTGACCACTTGCCGAATTTATTATCTCTGGAACCAATCGGCATTATTAATTTCCATACAAGATCCCCTTCTTCAAATGACTTGGCGACAACTTTTTTGTTGTAATGACGAGCCACTCTATCTTTATCACGTTTGATCTTCTCTAAGGCCCGTAATCGGACGTGCGCCAAATCGTCTAACTCATCTACCATAAGATTATGGTACTCATCGGCTGTCAAGTCGTCTTGCAAGGCAATCCTCCTTGAGCCGATGTTGGTTTCCCACGGCAGTACAGCTTCATGTCCATAAACTAACTGATACGGAGGCACTTGAATTGCACCATGGCAAGCCATCCGATACGCCCAAAGGGAATTGGCCAGCGTTGTGTGCCATTGCCTCGGCTGTTCATTGATTTTCCTCTTGATTAACTTGATTAAGGTCTTATTAGAAGCCTCTGCCTGCCCATTAGCCTGTGCATAGTAAGGAGAAGAATTTAATAATTTAATGCCCATGCTGGCGGCAAACTGGACTGTCACACCCCGATTTTCGATCGGGATTAAAAATTACCTAATAATACATTTTCCAGAAATTAAATAAAATCAAAAGCAATTTAAACAAGTGAAATTAGCAAGGAAATCAAAAATTTCCTTTAAAAATCATGGCCGGAAATATTTTTGTAATATTCTCTGTGCCCTAAAGTACTCTCCAAAATTTTTCGTGAATTTTTGGAGCTAAAGAAATAATTTTAAGTCACAAACTTCATTTAATTGATTAAATAAAAAAAAAATTAAAAATGTCCCCTTTTTGTTTTGGGCCGTTTCCGGCCCAAAACTTCTCTCTCTCTCCCGTGGCCCACGCGGCTTCCTCCCCTCTTCGGCCCAGCCACCCGAGCCGCCACGCCTCTTCGCTCCTCGGCCCAAGGCGGCCCAAGCCGTCCCGCCTCCGCATCCCTCCTCCTCTCGGGCCGGCCCGAGGCCGTGGCCCAAGGCCGCCCGAGAGCCACTGCTGCCTCCCTCCGCCCCGGGCCACCGACAGGTGGGGCCCACGCCCGCCCATCGTCGCCGCCGCCCGCCCGGCTGCCGCGCCCGCTTCGCCGATTTCTCCGGCGAGAAATCTGCCCGCACCGGCCAAACCCTAGCCGGGCCCCCTTAAATTTTCCCCGCCCGCGCGCCGCTGCTCCTCGTTTTCCCCTTCGCCGCCGCCCCCAAACCCTAACCCTAGCGCCGCCGCCGTCGTCGTTTTCGTCGCCGCCGGTGAGCTCCGCCACCTCCTCTCTCTCTCCGTTCCCTCAGCGCCGCCGTGTGCACCGCCGTCGCCCGCGCACCGCCTTGCGTCGCCGCCCGTGTGCGTCGGCCGCCGCATCCGGCCACGGCCACGCCGCGGCTTCCCGGCCGCGCCTCTGGCTGGTCTCCGTCGCCGTTGCCGCCCGGGGAGCTCCTCTCTCTCTCCCGTTTTTCTTTTTTTCTTTCCCCCCGGAGCGCCGCCGCCGCCACAGCGCCTCCGCCGCCCTCGTGTCACCGCCTCGCGCCACCGCCCGGTCGCCGCCGCGCCGCCCGCGCCCGCGTCGTCGGGTGCCGCCGGTGGCCGCTCGCCGCCGCACCGCCGCCGCCGTGCCCTCACCGGGTCGGCCTAGGGTTTTGGCCGAACCCTAGCCGCCCACCCCGGCCTAGAGGCCGGTTCCCTTTTTTCCGGGCCGGCCCACCGCTCCCCCCGGCCCAGTGGCCGTTGGACCGTTTGGCCCATCTCCTCGTAAAAGTCCAATCTTGGTCCCTCGTCGCTCCTTTCTCCGTTGGGCCGCCGGCCCAAATGGTCCATTATCCTTTAAACACAAAAGTCTACTTCACGTCCCTCGGCCCTTTTAACTTTTTCCCGAGAAAAATCTAACTCATTTCCTCAAGTCCAGTTTACCTCCCTCTCAGCCTAATTTTCCCCTCTCCCCTGCAAAGTCCTTTCCACCTCCTTTTTCTCTCCTGCTCGCCGACACGTGGGCCCCTCTGTTTACTCCGATCCACACCCAGACCACGTGGCCGCCCGCGGCTTCGCCACGTTGGTGTCCACGTCGGCGCTACCTTCTCCCTTTCGCCCACCGTGGTCGCCTCGTCGGTGCCACGTGGTGCTTTTCCACCGTGGACTGTCCGCCCTTGACCCGTTGACACGTGGGACCCGCCGTTTCGGCGCCGTTTCCCTTTGATGATGTCAGCGTAGTCCTTTCCTTTGTAAAATTAGTTAATAATTGCGCAATAAATCGATTTAATTTTCAGAAATTCATTTAAATGGCTCAAAACTTCTAAAATTCATATCTAATTCATACGAACTCTGAATTGAGCCATTCAACTTGCAAAATTCATCTAAAATTGAGCTCTACATGTTTGTTTACTTTTTATGTACTATTTACTTGGTTTTTATTGGAGTTTTTCCTCGTTTTGCGTGCCAGCGTGTAGATTCCGTCGTTTCGGGAGTTTGCGCTCGCTAGGAAAAGAGTTCGGAAGATTGTTTGAAGAAGCAAGGCAAGTCACACAATTCCCCTTGAGCATGTTGTACCTATTTTACGAAATGTTTTACGTTTACAAATAAAGTGCATGTTTTGCTAATTACATGGAAATAGGGTTTACCTATCTGTTCGCTTGTGCCATGTTTACTTGTTAACCGTCCTTTGTTAACCTTGGGTGATAATTTGACTAGCCTAAGTCACTTATGTTGACTTTGCTAGAATTATATATGCTTAGCCATGCTTAATTACCACTAGCTCATTTAATGGGATAATTACACCTTTATTTTTAGCTGCTAGTTGAGCTGTGAGCTCGAAACATCTGACCTTGTTTCATTGGTCGTAATTATCCAACTAAAATATGACCTAATGGTGGGCTGTGGGTGCATGGTTTTGCTGGTCGCACCCATGGCAGTTAAGGACCGGTTCATGGGAAACCCTGGAAGAATAACAGTGCTCACCACAAGCAAGAATGGGCAACTGCTGGACTCGTAGCATAGCTCTTTCCTAGCCGATGTTCCCCAGAAAGGGTGGGCGTGATGGAGTCGGTTCGGCCGGCGATATACCGGTTGACCGGTTGCCGGATTCACCAAGGCACGAGGGGGGGCTGCCCACTGCCTTTTGAGGGGTGGGGGCGAAACCTGCGGTGTGGTGCGCTTGGTTAGGAGGAGTTATGCGAAAGGTCTTGTCACGATTTCCCCCTTTGCAGTATCGTGGTGATACTTCGGGGCATGGTAACATGTGTGGAATCGTGTCTTGTGGGTACAGTTGCGCACCTCTGATCAGAGTAAAACTATTCGAATAGCTGTACCCGCGGTTATGGGCGATCGACCAGATTCACCGTGATTAGTCCCACATGCTTAATTAATTTGACTTAATGAACTGGTGTAGTTCAGGTGGAATGGTTGGACCTGTTCAACGTGGTTGTAGCGTTGTTCAGTGGAGATTTAATATTGCTTTAATTAAATAACTGTTTTACTGTTTTAAAATGTAAAGGTTTTCAACCGCTTTTCTGCAAATAGCCACAAGCCTCCCTTTGTTTCCCCTGTGCACGTTTGCATCATTGGTGTGGCTTGTTGAGTACGGTGGTTGTACTCAATCATGCTATTTTTCCCCTTTTTCAGAAGTTTAGTACTTCTGAGTTGAAGATGAAGTTAGAGGACCAAGGCTCAGACCCCAGTTGAGTTTGCCTGTGGAGTGGAGCTGAAGCCCCGCTAGGATCGTCTCTTTCCGCTGCTGTTTTCTTTTTGTGTGAGGACTAAGTACCTCTGTTGTAAGTATTTATCGCTTTATTTACGTTTGGATCTGTTTATTGATTTGTCGTTTTGTGTACCCTGGTTGATGCCTGGACAGGGACTTAATACACAAAATGGTCTGGAAATTTGGGAAAATTTCTGGCCATGACAAGGACGAACTCATCGGATACGAAGATTGATCCCTGATCGGTGGTTATTGTCTGGGGTAACCCAAACCGATATATAATATATTCCTTGACAAACTAAATTGCATCTTTGGAATCAACCTTCTTAAGGGGGACGGCCTCAACCCATTTCGTGAAGTAATCTGTAGCCACCAAGATATATTTGTGTCCCTTGCTCGATGGCGGGTTAATCTGGCCGATCATATCCATTCCCCATCCACGAAATGGCCACGGTTTTATGATTGGATGCATAGCCGATGCCGGTGCTCTTTGAATTGCTCCAAACTTCTGACAATCCTGACATCCTTTATAATACTTGAAACAATCCTCTAGCATGGTTGGCCAAAAATATCCGACGCGCTTCAATAGCCATCTCATTTTATGGGCCGATTGATGGGTTCCACAAATCCCTTCATGTAATTCACTCATAACAGTTTTGGCCTCCTCAGGGCCTAGGCACTTGAGTAAGACACCATCAATCGTCCGATAATACAAGTCATCGTCCAGCAAGACATAATGTAAAACTTTATACTTCATTCTTCGTGACGCCGATTGAGAAGGATGTCTCAAATACTCAATGATATCAAACCTCCAATCATCGGCATGCACGAGAGCGATCTGAATCTGAACATCTTTAGCCATCGGCCTGTATCCCGATGCCCCCTGAGCTAAATCATTGGCCTCGAAGTTCTGCTTCCTGGGTATATGCCTCATCGTCACAATCTGAAAACCTTGTAGTAACTCCTTGCACTCCTCGTTGTAGACTCTGAGAATATCATTCTTGCACTCATACGCCCCAGAAAGTTGATTAATTACCAGTTGTGAATCACCAATGATTTCTATGGAATCGGCCTCGACTTCTCGTAATAACTGCAAGCCTTTAAGCACTGCTTCATACTCTGCTTGATTGTTAGTATAATAAGGCTTGATACTAAAAGCAAACTCAAAACTTGCCCCCCGAGGGGATATGATAACTAGGCCGATACCGCATCCATGTCTGCAGACGGATCCATCGAAATACAACGTCCATGGCACAATATCTGCATATGCAACTGACTCATCTCTGTGTTGAACAATGAAATCGGCCAGGGCTTGCTCTTTGATTGCTTTGGCCGACTCATACCTGAGATCAAACTCTGTTAAGGCGAAAATCCACTTCCCAATTCTTCCTTTTAACACAGGGGCCGATAACATGTATTTCATCACATCGGCCTTACTTACCATAATGCACTCATTGGAAAGTAAATAATGCCTCAACTTAATACATGAGAAATATAAGCACAAACAGAGTTTTTCCACCGGCGTGTACCTTGTCTCAGCGTCTAACATCCTCCTACTGAGATAAAAAATAACTCTTTCCTTACCATCAATATCTTGAACCAAGACTGAGCCGATGGATTTCTCATCGGCCGATAGGTACAGTCTGAACGGAACCCCTTTCTGTGGAGGGATTAGAACTGGTGGGGAGCTCAAATACTCCTTGATGTCGTCCAGCGCCTTCTGCTGCTTATCACCCCATATGAACTCTTCATCCTCTTTTATCTTCAATAACGGAGTGAACGGCTCTATTCTCCCTGACAGGTTCGATATAAAGCGCCGAACAAAATTGATCTTGCCAAGCAGAGATTGTAACTTGGTCTTGTTCGTCGGAGGTTTGATTTTCTTTATAGCATTGATATTCTTCTGTGTAATCTCGATTCCTCTTTCGTGGACCAAGAAACCCAGGAACTGACCGACCGATACTCCAAAGGCACACTTGTTAGGGTTCATTTTTAAACCATACTTCCTCGCTCTTTCGAGTACCTTGCGTAAATCGGCCAGGTGCATATCATATTCTCTTGACTTCACGACGACATCATCAATATAAACTTCAATCAAAGAGCCGATAAGATCATGAAAAATATAATTCATGGCCCTCTGATACGTAGCTCCAGCATTCTTCAAACCGAATGTCATGACAACCCATTCATATAGGCCGATTGCCCCTGGGCATCGGAAGGCTGTTTTGTGAACATCTTCTTCGGCCATGAAAATTTGGTTGTAGCCTGCGTTCCCATCCATGAAGCTGATAACCTTGTGCCCAGACGCGGCATCGACAAGCAAATCGGCCAGAGGCATAGGGTACTCGTCTTTCGGTGTTGCTTTGTTCAAGTCTCTGAAGTCAATACATACCCTAAGCTTGCCATTTTTCTTCATTACTGGAACTATGTTGGAGACCCATTCTACGTATCGGCAAGGTCTGATGAAGTTGACATCATAAAGTCGTGTAATTTCTGCCTTGATAGCTTCGTGCATATCGGCCTTAAATCTCCTAGGAGCTTTTTTAAACGGCCGATAGCCTGGTTTGATTGGTAGCCGATGTTCTACAATCGATCGGCTTAATCCTGGCATCCCATGATATTCCTATGCAAAACAATCCATGAATTCTTTCAACAGATCTATAAGATTACTCTTGTATTCCTTTGGCAGGTTAGCACTTAAGTACGTCGGCCTAGGCCTATCACCTATTCCTATATCAACCTCTTCAAGTTCATCGGCCGACGTAAAACCCTGTCCCAACTTGCCATCAAGCTCGTCCACCGCGTCATCTGTGTAGGGACTAGCTTGTTCATCTTCAACGGCGGATGGCGCATCTTTGCTAAAGTAACTGCTTGTCTTGATCTTCAATCGTCTCGATGTCGCAGTCAGTTACTTTGAGGAAATCGGCGTCCCAGACTCGCTCGGACAAGCAGTCGATTCCCTCCATCTCCCATACTGCGAGATCGGCATTGGCCACGTGTACCGACCGATCGGCCTGCACGATCTCGACCTGGTCCCCTTGCCATTGCATGAGGCATTGGTGCATTGTTGAAGGGACGCAACAGTTTGCGTGGATCCAATCCCATCCCAACAACAAGCTGTAGGAACCCTTTCCATCGAAGACGAAGAAGGTGGTGGGTATTGTCTTGTTGCCCATGGTGAGTTCTACGTTTAGGACCCCCTTCGCCTCGGACGCGTTGCCACCAAAGTCTTTCAACACCATGTTTGTCTTGATTAGATCTTCAGGTACCTTTCCAAGCTTCCTGAAGGTTGTGTATGGCATCAAATTGACCGCCGCGCCGCCGTCGACCAGCATCTTCGTCATCGGCCGCCCGTTGATGAATCCCTTGATGTATAACGGCCGCAAGTGCCTGTAGTTGTCGTCGACTGGCTTGTCAAATATGGCTTGATCTGGTGACAACTGTAGCCTAGCCGAAGATTGTTCATCGTCGGCCATTGCTTCATCGGCCGCCTGCACGCTGTACTCTGCTGGCAGTATAAAAACCATGTTAACAGGCGCCGATGTCGCTCGTTTACCTTTTGAAGCTGCAAAGGCCCGGGCTATATTGGAGGTGCCCTCATCGGCCGTGACCACCGTGGATTTTATCCTCCACTCTTTCTTGGTCTTGGCCCGCCGATGGGTTTTTGCCACCTGTTGCTCTTGGATTTGTTCTCTCCTCCTTAGCCTCTGAACCTGCCGTTTTTGTGTCTTAGTGAATACATCGCTTGGGCACCATTGAGGGTTCTGGACCTGTTCCTCGGCTTCGGTCTGTTGGTCTTGGTCCATTGGCCCTAACCTCTCATGAACAGATTTCCTTTGCTTGGCCGGCCGATGCGCTTGCCTGCTTGAGTTGCCCTAATAATAATCTTCTGCTCCGTTGCACGCAGGGCACTCCTGAATGGATGGCAACCTCATCCCCTCATTCCAGCAAAACCGAAAAAACTCGCACTCCCAATGTGGGTCGTAAGAGTTGTCTTGATCGACGTGGTTTTGAGTTTGTTCTTCCTGTCTCCGCTGGTATTTTCTAATCAGGCCCTCAGAGGTCTGATAAGGTCGCTTGCCGATCCGATGGGCACTGCCATCGGCCCTGTCCGTCCGCACCATGTTGACTGGGAACGGGTGTCCTTCAATCTTCATCGGCCACTTGGCATCATCGATTTTAATCCTGCCTTGCTCGATGGCCGATTGAATCTATTGTCTGAAGATCTTGCATTCATTTGTATGGTGTGAATAAGAGTTGTGCCACTTGCAATATCTCTGTTTCTTGATCTCTTCGGCCGATGGCAATACGTGACCTACTGGCAACTGAATTTGCTTTTCTTGCAACAGTAGGTCAAATATTTTATCGGCCTTGTTGATGTAGAAGTCGAATTTGTCTTCTTTGTCGCCCTTTTTTACCCATTGGCAATTTGTCGGCTTCCTCATCCGGGCCCACTCAGCCAGGTCGACATCAACATCTTCTTCGTTGTCGTCGTCGGAGGCATACTGATAAACTGTATTGATCTTTTTTGCAAATTTCTTAGCCTCTTGGAATCGTTGTTCGTGGGCCAACACCCGTTGTGAGGAGAACCTCTCGCTTATCGGCCCTAACAATCCTTGGAACGCCAAATCGACGAGCTGTGAATCGGTCAAGCTAAGGCTGTAGCATCTGTTCCTTATGTCCCTGAATCGTTGAATATACTCCGGGACCGATTCGTCGACTCGTTGCCTAATGGTGGTCAGGTCGGACAGTTTCATTTCTTGTACGCCGTTATAGAAATACCTATGAAACTGTTTCTCCAGATCTGTCTATCCTCTGATGGAATTGCAGGGTAAAGATGAAAACCACGTAAACGCAGACCCTGACAAGGACAGAGGGAAAAATCTCACCCTCAACGCCTCAATAGCCGATGCCTCCCCACACTGTGCTAGGAATCGGCTTACATGCTCGTAAGTCGAGACGTTGTCCTGCCCCGAAAACTTGGAGAAGTCCGGGATCTTGTATCGGCCTGGCAGTGGCACTCTGTCAAATTCCTCGGGGTACGGGTGCCGATACACTGTAGAATTCTCCTTGGGCTTCAAGCCAAACTGATCACGCATCACTTCGGCTATCATATCGGCCCAGTATCCTGCGGGCCGATGTGGGAGGTATTGCTGATACGATTGTTGCAAACCCTCTGCTTGATACTGCCTGGGGGAGTATGGCTAATAATGGTGATCAAGGTTCTGCGCGCCATACTGCCCTGTGGTGTGCTGCTGGTAGCCCTGTGGCGTATTGTAAACCACCTGTGGTGGAGGATTGTTGAAAACCGGGGCTTGCGACTGTTCGGCCGATGGCTGGTTGATATGAACTTGCTGCATCGGCTCGATCACTGGTTGCTTCCCCATGGTCCATTGTGCATACTGCTCCTCCGTGATTTGCTGAGGGCTCCCCCCTGTCTGCTTGGTAAGGACCAATGGCAGTGTTGTCGTTGGCTGCGCCGATGGGGGTGGCATCGGCGCTGTTGGCTGAGCCGTGCTCAGGTCGTTCCTCAAGGTCCGATAGGCAGGGAACTTATTTTCCGGTAAGAAAATCGGCCCTTGAGGCTTGTACTGGTGAATCGTCCCATCTAGGATCGATTTGACCGTATTGGTCAATGTATGCACCAGAATCCCCGACTGGTTGACTAGCGCAGAATGAACTGCGGAGTCAATCCTATCTTGTAACGTCGGCGCTGCAGTATCCTCGGTCTTGACGGCGTGGTCATGTGCCGCCGCTGACGTGCCAGCTCCATCTCCGGGACTCGGCATAACTACCTTGGATTTTTGGCTCAAGGTGCCTTGCCGAGTCCTAGAGTATGTTTGCAGGTACATATTCTGGAACTGCTCGACCAGATTTTCCATCTCAGCCTTCTGCTCTGCATTGAGCTGGTCGGTGGTCACAGGGACGATGTTCTCCTCGGAAATCTCGACCTGCTTCGACATCTTGAGGAGATCTTGTTGTTGTTGCTGGGTTTCCGTTGTTCTGTCTCACCGGGCGTGCCAAAAGTGTGTTGGCGAAACACAGCTTTTGGCAAACGGTGGAGCGTGGTCTCTCTGGAAGTGAAGTTGAAAATCGATGTCCCACCAGGCGTGCCAAAAGCGTGTTGGCGCAGAATTTAGACCCGTCCAGCAACCAAACGGGTTCCGCGTTTCCACAGCGGCCTAGGAGATCTGCTTAACTCCAGTGCAGGTCCAAATTGGCTTGCCTAGTCGTGCGCAGAGCGTGCCAGTTGATTTGATCTGCAATCAACAAGAAACAAGTAAACCATGTCAGAAAACAATGGTCGATTGGCCGATAGGCCGATGTCACATTGTGTCACGCCCGGAAATTCACAAGTAATTTCCGAACTAATTTGTGCATACAATCCTCGTCCAGGAATCAGCCGAGGTACACAAATCGACAATTTAATATAGAGAATCATCAAAATAATAACGATACATACTTACAAAAAAATAAAGAAAACAGCAGCGGACAAACGATCTAACGATGGCTTCAACTCCACTCCCACAGGCAGCTCAACTGGGGTATAAGCCAAACGTCTTCTCTTTCTGAATCCTTTTTCTTCAACTGAGGTTTGATGATTATTGCAAAGTGAGTACATGGAATACTCAACAAGACACACGGCAAGTATGCAAGTGCAATGGATACCAAAGAATGGCATAATATAAGGTTCATTTGCGAAAACAGCATTTGGCAAAGAGTTGAGAATTTTTTAAAACAGTAGAGTAATTAATTAAACAGTATTAATCAACACTGAACAACATCCCGTGTTGTACAGGCCCAAACCACCACTGAACAACCATGCCCGGTTGCACAGATCCAACCTCCAATCCAGGAATTAGCCATTCCATACCAGGAGCTAAACCAATTATCACCATATATCACATTATTATTATAGATGAACAAGTGGGACTAATCACGAAAAACATTGTTAGGCTCGCCCATAACCGCGGGCACGGCTATTCGAATAGTTTTACTCTGGCCAGAGGTGTACAAATTTACCCACAAGACACAGCCTCAACATCATGTCAACCATGCGTCGCGATACTGCAAAAGTACCCGAATAGAGACTGTGACAGTACCCCCAACATAACACAACGCAGAGCAGTGCACCATTCCCGGATCATAGTCACCCCCTTTAGCCAAGGTATGGACTCCCCAGCGACCCCCATGGACTTATCGCCATTTCACAGTCTGGTGCGCCGCTAAGAACCATGTTATACCAAGGATAAAGCCGTTGCCCACGCTGGCTTGTGGTTAGTACGGTTAATGCTTCACAACAGTAGCTCGCGAACCGGTCCTTAATTGTCATGAGCACAACTATCCAGACCTCAAACCATGTGCTCACAACCCACCATTAATCAAGTTTTAGTTAGACAAATTAATTAACTAATCACGATTAACCATCGTGAGCTACCATTAAATATCCATCATTAAATAATAGTGAAGCATTAGTTATCCCAATAGTGTGCTAATGTTTCTAAGCATGACTAAGCAATTATAACTAATTTCTAGTTGAACCAATATATATAAAGTCCAACTAGTCAAATTATAACCCAAGGTATCAAGGAATAGGGTAATCAATGCAAATTGGCCATACAAAGAATAGGTTCACATCACCCAATGACATTCGAAAATAAATGCGTATTTGAAATAAATGGAGAATTTAAATATAGGATCAACATGCTCAAAGGATTGTGTTTGGGATCTGTGTGACTTGCCTTGCAAACAAGCGTCTTTAACTCGTCTTCAGGAACTTCTCCAACGAACGAACGATCTTTCGAAACGACTGAAAACTAAACCTAGAACGCAAAACGAGGAACACTAATAAAAACCAAATAAACAGTACAAATAAATCACACAAATGGGTTGAGCCTAAATTAAGGTGAATGTAGAGACTTGAACGGCCTCATTCCCACTTTATATGAATTAGTTATGATTTTTACAATATTTAATCCAATTAAAGCCTATTAAAGAAATGTTATTCCAAACTAATTAAACAATTTACAAATAATTTATAACTGACAGAAAAGATTAAAAACATCCTCCAGAAAAGATTGGATCAACTTTGATGGATGACATATAGCAAAAAGGATCAATATGTCATTGATAACGAAGGGTTAATCTGGACGGCTAGGATTAAACTCGATCTAAGGATTCAAAGGTGACTGTCATGCAAGCAAAAGGGCCAAGGTGGCAGCCAACGAGGCAGACGACGTGGCGTGCCACGCGAGATCGTCGACCGGTGGCTCGGGACAACGGTGACAACGACAAACGACGGCACGACAGCGGAAACGGAGGGCACCGGAAGAAAGAGCATGAGACGACGAACCTTACAAACACTTACGCGACGACGGACGGCGAAGGAAGATGCCGATGGCGAGCTCCGGGAGACGGCAAGGTTCGGGTCGATGGTGGCGATGGCGCTCCAGCGATCTTCGGCGAAGAAGAGATGGTGGATGGGCTTCTCCTTGCAGCTGCGAATCCAATGGAGGTGGTAGCGAAGCTTAGCGACGACGGGAAGAGCAGCAGGGCTTTGCTGGAGATCAAAACACGGCGGCAAGCTCGGCCTTCATGGTGACGGGTACTTCCGGAGGGATAAGGCGCAAGGCAACCGGTGGCCGGGCTAGCCCTCATCCTTGCGATGCCGATGGAGGCGACGGCGCAAGGTGGCGTCGACCAGGGCAACGGCGCAAGGTGGCTGGAGCGGCGGCCGAAGGTGGAGAGAGAGGGAGATCACGGGGAGAGGGTTTCGGGTGGCGGCAAGCTTGGGCAAGGGGGTGGAAACCGAAGAGGAGGCCGAGGGGATCCTATTTATAGGCGCAAGAGGTCGAGTCCGGGCCCAAGACGGCTAAGGCGGCGCCGGGAAAAACTAGGTTCGGTTTGGAGAGATAAACTCAAGTTCGAGCTCGATTTCGCGTCGGATTCAAAGGGATAAACTCCGATTCTTGGGGGAAACGGAAGAGGAGGATAAGGGAAATATTTCCCCTCAACCAATTGAACACGGGGATGAACGGATGCGCCGGATTTGGAGGGGAAATGGCGGCTTGGGGATTGGCTGGAGCTCTGTCCCGAGCTAGAAGATGACACTGTAGCGAGAGGGAGGTAAAACAGACTTCTGGGTAAAAGGGCCGGCATGAAAAAGAAAAAGAAAAGGAAGGAAGGGAGGCAAAGTAGACTTTTTGAGGTAAAGATAGGAGCTGTGGATTCGGGCTGGACCAGCAATAGAGAAGAGCCAAACTTTCTCAGATTCGGCCCAAACCTGGAAGGAGACTTAAATTACTTTTTTCCAATTAAATAATTGTTGAAATGATCTTCCGTTTATTAAAAATACTTTCAGTGCTCAAATAATTCCAAAAAAAATCCTGAAAATACTTGGACACTTAAAGTATTTACTAAAATTATAACCAGACCATTAAATGATTAATTTATTATTTACATAATTTCTGAAATGTTCTTTGTATTATTAAAATTAGTATTTGAGCTCCGAAAAATCCGAGAAAATTCCAGAGAGTGTAATTAACCATGAAGAATTTAATAAAAATTAAATTCAGCCATGTTTAATTTAGGAAATTTCATTTGCCACATCAACTTCACTTGTAAATTAATGAACATTTAATATAAATTCTAGAAATAATTTATTAAATAATTTATAAATCCCTGAAATGAAAATCAGGGTGTGACAGATCTAACCCCCTTACAAAGAATCTCGTCCCGAGATTCGGAACGGCTAGAAAGAAAGAGGCGTAGATAAACTGCAGTCCATCTTATTCCATTACTTTCATAATTATTTTAAAGGTCAAAGGAAAACTACTACTGCTTTGAAACTTGCGACTGAGCTATCTCACTTGAGGACGCAACCGGCACTGCATTGGCTCCTGTGACAACATTGTGGCTACTGACGCTTCGGCTTCAGACACTCTCTTGCGAAGTGACCTGGCTCATAGCAGTTGAAACACACAAGCTGCTTCTTTTCATTATTGTTGTCTTCTTGAGACTGATCCTGCTGAATTGGCTCTGGTTGAGTAGCTTGCTCATTGCTTACTTCATTACTTGTATTGTTAACTAAGTCAATTTCACTGCCGTTGTTAAACTGTTGTGACTGTTCTTGTGATGAAGAAGACGATCCTTCAATTTGAAGTGGCTTGATACGTTGCCTTTGGATGCTACCTTGTGCTTCTTTGAAAACAAACATTCTTCTCTTGCGGTTATCCATCATGTTCTGCTTATCTTCCTGGCGAATAGCTTTGCCAACTAACTTTTGAAAATCAGCATAGTCACCAGAGATTAACTTAACTGACAACTCATCATTTAGTCCTTCCAATAATTTCTCCTGCCTTTCTTCATCAGTACGTATATCTTCTGGAGCATAACGGACCAAACGATTGAACTCATGAAGATACTCTGTCACAGTGCGATCCCTTTGCTTCAGTGTTCTGAACTCACGCCTCTTCAAAGCAACAACTCCTGCAGGTATATGCGTCTTCTTGAATTCTTCAGTGAACTCTACCCATGTGATTGGTTGTCCTTCTGCTCTGTTTATCCGGAAATGATCCCACCATTCTGAAGCAGGTCCTTGCAACTGATGTGAAGCAAACATGACTTTCTCCTGATCAGTGCACTGGAGCAGTTCCAACTTCTTCTCGATAGTATGCAGCCAATCACCAGCTTCAACAGGGTTGGTAGTGCTAGAGAAGGTAGGTGGCCTCACACGAAGAAACTCTGTCAAGTTGTTCTGCGGCTGAGCAGCATGCGCATTGTTGTTCCCTTGGTTTAGCTGATTCTACATCTGCTGCATCATCATTGTCATAAGTTGAGTCTGGTTGGCTAGAACTTGAGCGAGTGTTGAGTTCTCTTCATTGTTATTGTTTTCACTTTCACTGGCACGAGTGTTCACCATCTGTTGCGGATTTGGAAAAAGGATAGAAGGGATGGGGTTACACTAAAGATGAGATCTTAACCATGTTACCACTGATCTGGTGTGGGTAATCTATTATATTGTTCAAGTTGATTAAGCAAACAACCTAGTACAGTTACACGCTCATCAATGGCCTACATCAATGACGAGAATGTAACCATACCTACACACAAGCAAACAACAAACGTTCTGCCCTGCAAAGGTCACTTTGGTGGATGGGGTTCTAAGGTAGGATCCAAACTTTACTCCGTCCTGACACTTTAGTCCGACCATCGTCTCCTTGTTTCTCGATCCACTTGAATTGACTTCCGTATGTAAATAGTATCGAATCTTCGAGTTTCTCCAACAAGTTTAACAACTATTCAAGTTGAAAGAGAAAGGGAGAGATTGATAAAATGATTTGCAAAGAATTCTGGAGAAGGAAGAAAGGAAAAATTTTCACAAATTTTTCAGAAAATTTGTCCTTAATGTTTGATCATTTGGCTTATCCTACAGTCAAGATGGCTCTGATACCAACTTGTCACGCCCGGAAATTCACAAGTAATTTCCGAACTAATTTGTGCATACAATCCTCGTCCAGGAATCAGCCGAGGTACACAAATCGACAATTTAATATAGAGAATCATCAAAATAATAACGATACATACTTACAAAAAAATAAAGAAAACAGCAGCGGACAAACGATCTAACGATGGCTTCAACTCCACTCCCACAGGCAGCTCAACTGGGGTATAAGCCAAACGTCTTCTCCTTCTGAATCCTTTTTCTTCAACTGAGGTTTGATGATTATTGCAAAGTGAGTACATGGAATACTCAACAAGACACACGGCAAGTATGCAAGTGCAATGGATACCAAAGAATGGCATAATATAAGGTTCATTTGCGAAAACAGCATTTGGCAAAGAGTTGAGAATTTTTAAAACAGTAGAGTAATTAATNACCAATCACTGCACAACACACCAATGCTGCACAGGCCCAACCAAACCTGAACAACCAATCTTGGTCGTACAAATCAAACCTCCAAACCGGAATTAACCATTCCATATGAGTTAAGAAATTATCATCATTTATCACATTATCACATTCCCTCCATTAATGAACACTGTGAGACTTAATCACGAAAAACATTGTTAGGCTCGCCCATAACCGCGGGCACGGCTATTCGAATAGTTTTACTCTGGCCAGAGGTGTACAAATTTACCCACAAGACACAGCCCCACAACATGTTGCCATGCCCTCAGTACCACCACGGTACCTCGATAAGGAGCTGTGACAGTACCCCTCACATAACACAATTCAAAATAGTGCACCGTTCCCGGATCATAGTCACCCCCTTTAACCAAGGTATGGACTCCCCAGCGACCCCCATGGACTTATCGCCACTTCACAGTCTGGTGCCCCACAATGAACCATACTATACAAAAGATAAAGCCGTTGCCCACGCTGGCTTGTGGTTAGTACGGTTAATGCTTCACAACAGTAGCTCGCGAACCGGTCCTTAATTGTCATGAGCACAACTATCCAGACCTCAAACCATGTGCTCACAACCCACCATTAATCAAGTTTTAGTTAGACAAATTAATTAACTAATCACGATTAACCATCGTGAGCTACCATTAAATATCCATCATTAAATAATAGTGAAGCATTAGTTATCCCAATAGTGTGCTAATGTTTCTAAGCATGACTAAGCAATTATAACTAATTTCTAGTTGAACCAATATATATAAAGTCCAACTAGTCAAATTATAACCCAAGGTATCAAGGAATAGGGTAATCAATGCAAATTGGCCATACAAAGAATAGGTTCACATCACCCAATGACATTCGAAAATAAATGCGTATTTGAAATAAATGGAGAATTTAAATATAGGATCAACATGCTCAAAGGATTGTGTTTGGGATCTGTGTGACTTGCCTTGCAAACAAGCGTCTTTAACTCGTCTTCAGGAACTTCTCCAACGAACGAACGATCTTTCGAAACGACTGAAAACTAAACCTAGAACGCAAAACGAGGAACACTAATAAAAACCAAATAAACAGTACAAATAAATCACACAAATGGGTTGAGCCTAAATTAAGGTGAATGTAGAGACTTGAACGGCCTCATTCCCACTTTATATGAATTAGTTATGATTTTTACAATATTTAATCCAATTAAAGCCTATTAAAGAAATGTTATTCCAAACTAATTAAACAATTTACAAATAATTTATAACTGACAGAAAAGATTAAAAACATCCTCCAGAAAAGATTGGATCAACTTTGATGGATGACATATAGCAAAAAGGATCAATATGTCATTGATAACGAAGGGTTAATCTGGACGGCTAGGATTAAACTCGATCTAAGGATTCAAAGGTGACTGTCATGCAAGCAAAAGGGCCAAGGTGGCAGCCAACGAGGCAGACGACGTGGCGTGCCACGCGAGATCGTCGACCGGTGGCTCGGGACAACGGTGACAACGACAAACGACGGCACGACAGCGGAAACGGAGGGCACCGGAAGAAAGAGCATGAGACGACGAACCTTACCAACACTTACGCGACGACGGACGGCGAAGGAAGATGCCGATGGCGAGCTCCGGGAGACGGCAAGGTTCGGGTCGATGGTGGCGATGGCGCTCCAGCGATCTTCGGCGAAGAAGAGATGGTGGATGGGCTTCTCCTTGCAGCTGCGAATCCAATGGAGGTGGTGGCGAAGCTTAGCGACGACGGGAAGAGCAGCAGGGCTTTGCTGGAGATCAAAACACGGCGGCAAGCTCGGCCTTCATGGTGACGGGTACTTCCGGAGGGATAAGGCGCAAGGCAACCGGTGGCCGGGCTAGCCCTCATCCTTGCGATGCCGATGGAGGCGACGGCGCAAGGCGGCGTCGACCAGGGCAACGGCGCAAGGTGGCTGGAGCGGCGGCCGAAGGTGGAGAGAGAGGGAGATCACGGGGAGAGGGTTTCGGGTGGCGGCAAGCTTGGGCAAGGGGGTGGAAACCGAAGAGGAGGCCGAGGGGATCCTATTTATAGGCGCAAGAGGTCGAGTCCGGGCCCAAGACGGCTAAGGCGGCGCCGGGAAAAACTAGGTTCGGTTTGGAGAGATAAACTCAAGTTCGAGCTCGATTCCGCGTGGGATTCAAAGGGATAAACTCCGATTCTTGGGGGAAACGGAAGAGGTGGATAAGGGAAATATTTCCCCTGAACCAATTGAACACGGGGATGAACGGATGCGCCGGATTTGGAGGGGAAATGGCGGCTTGGGGCTTGGCTGGAGCTCTGTCCCGAGCTAGAAGATGACACTGTAGCGAGAGGGAGGTAAAACAGACTTCTGGGTAAAAGGGCCGGCATGAAAAAGAAAAAGAAAAGGAAGGAAGGGAGGCAAAGTAGACTTTTTGAGGTAAAGATAGGAGCTGTGGATTCGGGCTGGACCAGCAACAGAGAAGAGCCAAACTTTCTCAGATTCGGCCCAAACCTGGAAGGAGACTTAAATTACTTTTTTCCAATTAAATAATTGTTGAAATGATCTTCCGTTTATTAAAAATACTTTCAGTGCTCAAATAATTCCAAGAAAAATCCTGAAAATACTTGGACACTTAAAGTATTTAATAAAATTATAATCAGATCCTTTAATGATTAATTTATTTTTTTAATATTTACTGAAATGTTATTTGTATTATTAAAATTAGTATTTGAGCTCCGAAAAATCCGAGAAAATTCCAGAGAGTGTAATTAACCATGAAGAATTTAATAAAAATTAAATTCAGCCATGTTTAATTTAGGAAATTTCATTTGCCACATCAACTTCACTTGTAAATTAATGAACATTTAATATAAATTCTAGAAATAATTTATTAAATAATTTATAAACCCTTGAAACGAAAATCAGGGTGTGACAACATAGGAATAGGTGATAGGCCTAGGCCGACGTATGTAAGTGCTAACCTGCTAAGGGAATATAAGAATAATTTGATAAATCTTTTGAAAGAATTCATGGATTGTTTTGCTTGGGAATACCATGAGATGCCAGGATTAAGCCGATCGATCGTAGAACATCGGTTGCCTATCAAACCAGGGTATCGGCCATTTAAACAAGCTCTTAGGAGATTTAAGGCCGATATGCACGAAGCTATCAAGGCAGAAATCACAAGACTTTACGATGCCAACTTTATCAGACCCTGCCGATACGCGGAGTGGGTCTCCAACATAGTTCCAGTGATGAAGAAAAATGGCAAGCTCAGGGTGTGTATCAATTTCAGAGATCTAAACAAAGCAACACCGAAGGACGAGTACCCTATGCCGTTGGCCAATTTGCTAGTTGATCCTGCGTCTCGACACAAGGTTATCATCTTCATGGATGGGAACGCAAGCTACAACCAGATTTTCATGGCCGAGGAAGATATCCACAAGACAGCCTTCTGGTGTCCGGGGGCAATCGGCCTGTACGAGTGGGTTGTTATGACCTTCGGCTTGAAAAACGCTGGGGCTACTTATCAGAGAGCCATGAATTATATTTTTCATGATCTTATTGGCTCTTTGATTGAAGTGTACATCGATGATGTCATCGTAAAGTCAAGAGAGTATGATATGCACTTGGCCGATTTACGCAAGGTACTTGAAAGAGCAAGGAAGTATGGTCTCAAAATGAACCCTAACAAGTGTGCCTTTGGCGTATCGGCCGGTCAGTTTTTGGGTTTCTTGGTCCACGAAAGAGGAATCGAGATTACGCAGAAGAATATCGACGCTATAAAGAAGATCACGCCTCCGACGAACAAGACCAAGTTACAATCTCTGCTCGGCAAGATTAATTTTGTCCGGCGCTTTATATCGAACCTGTCAGGAAGAATAGAGCCGTTCACTCCGTTATTGAAGATAAAAGACGATCAAGAGTTTACATGGGGTGACAAGCAGCAAAAGGCGCTGGACGACATCAAAGAATATTTGAGCTCCCCACCAGTTCTAATTCCTCCACAGAAGGGAGTTCCGTTCAGGCTGTACCTATCGACCGATTAGAAGTCTATCGGCTCAGTTTTGGTTCAGGATATTGATGGCAAAGAGCGGGTTATTTTCTATCTCAGCAGGAGGTTGCTGGATGCCGAAACAAGGTACACGCCAGTGGAGAAACTATGTTTGTGCTTATATTTTTCATGTACTAAATTGAGGCATTATTTACTTTCCAATGAGTGCATTGTGGTAAGTAAGGCCGATGTGATGAAATACATGTTATCAGCCCCCGTGTTGAAAGGAAGAATTGGGAAGTGGATTTTTGCCCTAACAGAGTTCGACTTACGGTATGAATCGGCCAAAGCGATCAAGGGACAAGCCTGGCCGATTTTATTGTTCAGCATAGAGATGATTCAATTGTATATTCAGATATTGTGCCTTGGACATTGTATTTTGATGGGTCTGTTTGCAGACATGGATGCAATATCGGCCTAGTCATCATATCCCCTCGGGGGGCAAGCTTCGAATTTGCTTTTACTATCAAGCCTTATTATACTAATAATCAAGCAGAGTATGAGGCTGTTCTCAAAGGTTTGCAGTTATTACAAGAGGTTGAGGCCGATTCCGTAGAGATCATTGGTGATTCACAGTTGGTCATTATTCAGCTTTCTGGGAGTATGAATGCAAGAATGATATTCTTAGAGTTTACAATGAGGAGTGCAAGGAGTTGTTACAAGCTTTTAAGATTGTGACGATGAGGCATATACCTAGGAAGCAGAACTTCGAGGCCAACAATGTTAGAGGATTGTTTCAAGTATTATAAAGGATGCCAAGATTGTCAGAAATTTGGAGCAATTCAGAGAGCACTGGCATCGGCTATGCATCCAATCATAAAGCCATGGCTGTTTCGTGGATGGGGAATAGATATGATCGGCCAGATAAACCCGCCATCAAGCAAGGGACACAAATATATACTGGTGGCTACAGATTACTTCACAAAGTGGGTTGAGGCCGTTCCCCTTAAGAAGGTTGATTCCAAGGATGCAATTCAATTTGTCAAAGAGCATATAATATATCGGTTTGGACTACCACAGACTTTGACTACAGATCAGGGATCAATCTTCGTGTCCGATGAGTTTGTCGAGTTTGCTGAAAGCATGGGTATCAAGCTATTGAATCCTTCTCCATATTATACACAAGCTAATGGGCAGGCAGAAGCTTCCAACAAGACTTTAATCAAGTTAATCAAGAGAAAAATTGATGAACAGCCGAGACGGTGGCGTACCACGCTGGCCGATTCCCTTTGGGCGTATCGGATGGCTTGTCATGGTGCAACTCAGGTGCCGCCTTATCAGCTGGTTTATGGGCATGAAGCTGTGCTGCCGTGGGAGACCAACATCGGCTCCAGGAGGATTGCCTTGCAAGACGACTTGACAGCCGATAAGTACCATAATCTTATGGTCGATGAGCTGGATGACTTGGCACATGTCCGATTGAGGGCATTAGAGAAAATAAAGCGCGATAAAGATTGAGTTGCTCGTCATTATAATAAAAAAGTTGTTGCCAAGTCGTTTGAAGAAGGGGATCTTGTTTGGAAATTAATAATGCCGATTGGTTCTAGAGATAATAAATTCGGCAAGTGGTCACCTAATTGGGAAGGTCCTTTTCAGATTCATCGATGTGTTCCCCGTAATGCTTATCTGCTCAGAGGATTAGATGAAGAAGTTTATGGCAGAGCTCTTAACGGCAAATACTTAAAGAAATATTATCCAAGCGTATGGATCGACTCATGATCGGCCTTCCAGCCGATTTATGATAATAGCCGATGTGGTATACATCGTCTTTAGATGGCCGATATGCATTATCGCCCTTAGTTCAAATTTTACAACATGAGTCCTCATCTTCCAAAATTTAGGGGGCATCTATATATACAGGCACAAAATCACAAAATTCTTCAAGTTTATCAAGATTGGTTCAAGTTTATGGACTTTAAAAAACTTTTTCAAGCTTGGGCTATTTCAGATTTGTTCAGATCAGATTCGGCTGATTGGCTGATGAGATTTATGTTAGTCAAGGCAAAAGGTTATCAGTTTACAAGAAGGACAAAATATATTACATCACCCTATGAAGTTTTCAATAGCTGCAATGGCCCTACGACAGATTTGATCAATGTCTTCTATGGCTTGGGCGTCATCGGCCATCGACCCTGGAATCGGTTTTAAGGATTTGCTCAGGGTTGCCAAGTACTTGGCCGATGCCTTCAGTTTCGCCGTCTGGTCCTCTATGGCCTTTGGCAATGCAGCTATCCTAGCCTTGACTTCTTGGATTTCTTTGCGAGTTGCTTCCAGCTTGGACACGAGATCTGCTTCGAGGCGGTGAAGTTCTTCGAGTCTATTGTTCAAGACAATCGGCTCAACGGCCAGTTCGTCTAGCTTGGTTTTATCAGAATTGACTTGAGCTTTGCTGGCGGTTAAGGCCGATTCCAAGCTCTCACGTTCCCGCCTCTCCGCGATTCTTTCTTTAGCCTTCTGAAGCTTGAAGCGATATTGTTCCAAGAAGATGGCCGGTGTTAGGATTTCCATCAGGTTTTCAGGCAATTGATCTTCAATTTCTTGTACTCTGCTCCTGATGGGATTGCAGTCCTCCACCAAGTACTCCAATGACGACTCCAGCCGCTTGACAATGTCGGACAGCCGGTTCTTTAGATCGTCAGAGATTGACGCCTTGGCCGTGACAGGTGGCTCTTGGTCCTCGTTATCAAGAAATTGGCCGATGTCAAAAGAGAACATATCGGCTAAGTTCTGCGAACAACAAGATGGGGAAGGGTTAGCTCGGTCAAATAAAAATCAGCAAAGGGGATCAAAATGACCTTGGTTACCTGTGTTGGAGCATCGGTGGTGCTTGCATCGGCTTCCTTTTACTGTCTTGAAATGGTGGGTGAAGGCGTGGGCCGATGTGGTGCGGGCGATGGAGCACGCGGCTGAAGAGGGATGAGCAAGGATGATCAGATCTCTATCATTAAAAGAATAAAACAAAAAAGATCAACTCTTACCTAAGCACTCGGAGAGGGTGGTGGAGAAGGAGAAGGAGTTCTTAATCGGGCCTTGGTTTGTTCGCGCCTTTGCAAGGTTGTTTTCTTAGTTCTTAAAGGGGCCGATTGAGTTCTCTCCTTGAGCACAGATGACGCAGCAGCCTGAAAAGGATATCAAATTATAGCATACCAACAGAAGGGGATTGCGTAGATTCAGTAAAGGAAATGCGCTAACCTTGCGGACTGCATGTCTGGTTTTCCTTGGTTGGGCGGCAACGACTTGGTCATCGGCCGATGGGATTGTAGTGGTCTTGGCTGATGGTTCTTTAGCGGTTTCGGCTGATGGATTTTCTTCTTCAGCTAGATCGGCAGCAGCTGCATCGACCTCCTCCTTCATTACTTGTTCATCGAGGAATTCTTCTACGGAGGGGTCCAGTTCTACAGGATCGGCCTGGTCGGTAGCCTTGGACTTTTTCACAGGTTTGTGGGGCTTGTCCCTTGCTGGCGCCTTCCTTTTGATGGCTTCTTTGGCTATCGGCCCCTGGAGCAGTGATGAGAACTTTGGGGCAGTAAGGCCGATAGTCGATTCCATGACAGAGTTACCCGATGGAGCCAAGACCATTGCGTATGATATCTTTTGTCCACTGTTGCTTACAGATGGAATTGGACCATCGGGGACTTGAGGGCTGATATCTTGGATGAGCTCTGTTAAGTGAAATCTAGCCGATTGATGGAAGATATGAGCAGCCCATTCTTGCCACCATGCCTGAAAGCTGATATGGATGAAGGCGCTTAGATGCAATCGGTCACAGTCACCCAGATTTGGGACTTCAATCTCTAGTTCTTTGCTCATGACCAGCACTGATGAAACCGTGCCTCTGCTCTCTAGGAGTTTATGGAAATATAAATTGATGGGAAGTTGTCCAAGCCCGCACTGTCTAGCAGCCACCATGGGATTGTAGAATTCATAGGACAGGCTGGTGCTTCTTCCTTGGAATATGCCTACTGGGAGCAGGCATGGGGTGATGCTGATCATAAATGATTCCCGTGACTCCATGTCGTCATTCACCAGGTCCAAGTGGAGATCGTCAGGGAGTTCAAAATCCTGGTCTGAGGTGTAGATGAACATGTCCATCTTAATTGATGGGGGGCCGGTGTAGAATCGGATGAACCATGTGGACATGTCTTCGGCCGATTGATCTGCTCCAGGATAGACAGAGGCCGCTTCTCCAAAAGACATGCATCTTCTGGTTCTGGGATCTTCGTGATCGACATACTTTGAGGGGAAGCAGGAGTCCGATAGTGGAGGCCGATCGACTATGGTGTTGGTGTGAATAGTTAACCAGAGTTGGACAAACCACCATGGTCCTCCATGCGCCACCGTGTGCTTCAGCATCAGATCTTGGGTGGCAGAGTGAAGCAGCCGATAGACGGCTCCCAGGAGATATCGGCCGAGGGGGATTTGTTTCTTATCAACCAAAGCTTGCGCCAAGTGTTGGCAATTTAGAGTGGGGCCGCAGGTTGATCCACAGAAAACAAATCTTTCCAACCATAGCGTCAGGAAGGCCACCTGTTCTCTCTCTGAGACTGATCCTTGTTCCATATGCTCAGAGATATATCCAGACCAGCCTCCAATTTTCTTGGTTTTCAATTTATGGCCGCTGTTTGCCAGGAGGCTGAAAGGATTGATCTCGGACTGGATGTCTAGTCCTGTTAGCAGCTTGACGTCAATCAAAGTTGGGGTCAACGGACCTTGCTTGAACAGGAAAGCGTTCAAGGTGCTGGACCAAAAGTAGGTGGCCGTTGACATAAGTGGTTCGTTTTTGTTGGTATCGGCCAGGAATAAGGTAATGCATTGGCCGATTCCTATTTCATCCCAGTGAACCTGTTTGGATGCAGCAATCCTCTTGTGCCAGGTTCTGTACCCATTGAGCTTCGACGGCCAGGATCTGAAAGTGTGCTTCCACGAAGAAACATTGGGCTTGGCTTGTTGGAAGAGGACTCTGTTTGTCTCGGTGTTTATTAGCCAGGTTGGGTCGCAATTGCCCATGGGGCCTAGCAGGAATCGGTATGATTTGTCATTGGTCGGGATCAAATTTTGATTTTTGAAGACCTATGTCATAAGAACAACGATGAAGAATGAGACCCGGGGGGCAAGAGCAGGAACCCTAATTTGAAGAACTCGGCGAGAAAATGAAAATGCGAAGGGGCTGGCTTACTACAGGGATCTCGGAGGCATAAAATGGAGCGGAAGCCATTGTTGTTGTCGAAGAGGTCGCCGTTGAGGGGGTTGATGCCGATGGGACGCCGAGGGGTCGTCGGAGTTGAAGAAAGCGAGTGGTTACTAAATCGGCGGCGGAGGGTTGCGAATCTAGATCTGCGCAGTTTTCAGACGAACCCTAGCAAAGAAGTCGATGGGTTCTTCGGAGCTAATTCCGCCACATTATATAATGAAGCGGAATTGGGGGGCATGTGTTAACAGTAGATTTTTGTAATCGGCTCGGAGAAGGGAGAAGAAACCGACGCGGAGAGAAGGGCTGGATTCGAGTCAGACCAGGTTTCGTATCGGACTGGGAGAGGCGTTACCAGGAAGAGCGTATCGGCCGATACGGATTCAATATGGTCATCGGCCGATAGAGGTTGGAAATTGACAGAGTCAGCGTGGGCTTGGTCTGGGCTCGAGATAAACTTCAAGGTGGTTGCCAAATAGAGATAAGGCTCGGTTTTAGGCAATTGTATCTTGTAAACCAAGTAGGTTTAGATCTAATTTTTGGCAAGAGTCTGCCGCAAAGACTTGTTTGTTAATTAGAGATAAGATCGTGTCCTACACGGACCGTGTTGTAATTTCGGGTATAAATATCCCGGTAGTTTGTACGTAGAAACTAGCTCAATCAATCACACAATCAACCAAGTTTAATCTAGCTTCGGCGCAGTTCTTGCTTCCCCAGAGCAGAGGTAAGAACTCGTACCCGATGATCTACATCGTCGGGGCTAGCGTGTCGCTTTAGGCACATTAAGCCCTGGCGATGTGATCGTCATTTGTCGTGTGTTAGCTAATCTTGATGCGGTTTCCTAATTCTATCTCGCCGGTGGCTAACTCGTTTTAGGGTTTATTGCCAACGATGATCGAATTAGCTTGCTCGTCTAGATTATCTAAGGCATCTACCATCCCCAAAAGCGATCGACGACTTGATTTTCTTTGTGTTAACTCTCGATCTACACTCTGAGTTGCTATCGACCTTAGTCCTGTTTCGAGGTTTAACCCAAAGCCTGTTTTCTGATCGTAATTAAGGATAGCATCGGGGTTTCAGCCGGTCTTATCTAATGCATGTGATCGGTTATGTTCTTGCATGTGTTTGCCACTTATACAGGCGGATTGGTGAATATAAGCATATCGGTTACAGGGTATTCTTAGGATCTCTCTGTGATTAGTATATTTATATTGGCCGATTGGCTTGTATAAGTTCGCACTAGAGTTTTAGCTAGTGTATTTATCTTTATGCAACCCTCATCGGCCGATTCTAGTAATTTGCTATAAACATATTAACATGGGCCGATGGGATTAGATCTGTTTCATCAGTTACATCATATTATTACTTCAAGTAAGCCGATATAGCTTTGCCCTATCGGCCAGGCCTCCATGATGCAGCATCGGCCTATCAGCCGATCGGCCATCGTTTCTCACATGGTTTATTTGTTTATTCTTGTTGATTGCAGATCAAATCAACTGGCACGCCCTGCACGCACCTAGGCAAGCCATTCGACTTGCACTGGAGTTAAGCAGACCTCCCAGGCCGCCGTGGAAACGTGGAACCCGTTTTGTTGCGAGGCGGGTCTAAATTCTACGCCAACACCATCATGCAGGTGGTCGGGGCGTCGGGGGATCGGGCCCCCCGAGGCCATGATGGTGCGGGCGGCAGCCGCAGAGGGGACCAATCTACCCCCGGAGGAGGCCATGCTTCTGGGCCCCGCGGCAGGGGTTCAGGGGGCAGCCGCCCTGCCGACGCCAAGGGGAAAAGGAAGCAGGAGGCGACGCCTCCTCCATCTCCTCCCCGAAGGGGCGGGGCGGTGCGTGTCAGCGGCAGGCGCCCGGAGGACGCCGCACCGACGCCCCAGCCCGAGGGGGAGCGGAAGAAGAAGCGGCTCCGCAAGATGGGGAAGACCGAGCCGTGCAGGGGGAGCCTCACCACGCCCCCGTAGTGGTCGTTCAGCCGGCCACCCCGCAGGTTCGACCTCTCACCCACAGCGACCACACTCTTATTCCGACGAGGAGGAGGACGGCGACGACGGTGCCGACGACGACAGCGACGGCGAGGCCGACGACCCGGGCGCGTCGGAGTGAGCCCCCAGGCCCCCGCGTATCTTAATTTTTTTATTCCTTCATCTTCTGAGGCCTTTGAGCCAATGCTTGTACAAACTGGCTTCATTTTATCTGCAATCAAACAAGATTTTAATTTCTATGTTAGCTATGCTTGCTATATGCGCGCGATAAGGATGGTCTGTGTCGCGATCCTTTTGTATCTTGGCTTGAGCGAGGGCTCGTGCTCGGGCCCCAGCCTCAAGCGGCGCGGGTCAGAGCTAGTGCCTGGGGAGATCCGCATGTCGAGACTGGCCATGTCGGGAGCGCGGTGACCGAGGGTTATGGGGACCCGATTGTGGGCCATTGCCGATTCCCCCCCGGAGTTCGCCGCACCCCGGGGCACGACTCGGTTCTGGGCCCCGTTTGGCGGTTTTAGACGACCCGGGCTACCGAGGGCAAGGTCGAGCACGAGCAGACTGACTCAAGTCAAGACTTTTCAAAAGGAAACGATAACACAAGCGCGGTCCTTAGGAAATTGAAAATGCTTGTTATTGATGTGCTAGGAAAGAAATAAACAAGTATGTGCATGAGGGAGCCCCCGGCCAACCCTGCGTGCCCGAGGAGGGCGCGGGGTTGGCCTGAGCCCGAGGTACGACACCCGACCCCCTTATGGGTAGATGCGGCGAAGATGCTCGATGTTCCACAGGTTAGACAGCTCTGTGCCGTCGCCCGTGGCTAATCGAACCGAGCCCGGCCGGGGGACACCGATCACTCGATACGGACCCTCCCACATTGGCGAGAGTTTGCTCAGTCCAGCACGCGTTTGGACGCGGCGTAGGACGAGATCGTCGACGCAGAGTGATCGGGCCCGAACATGGCGCTGATGGTAGCGCCGCAGGCTTTGCTAGTAGCGCGCGGCTCGGAGGGCCGCGTGCCGCCTTGGCTCTTCCAGGTAGTCGAGGTCGCCTCGGCGAAGCTGATCTTGATCAGCCTCGCAATACATGGTGGCCCGAGGGGACCTTAGGGTGAGCTCGGATGGGAGGACCGCCTCCGCGCCGTAAACGAGGAAGAAAGGCGTTTCCCCTGTCGCCCGGCTTGGAGTGGTTCGGTTCGCCCAGAGCACCGCTGGCAGCTCCTCGATCCACGAGTCGCCATGCTTCTTGAGGATGTTGAAGGTCTTGGTCTTAAGGCCCTTGAGGATTTTTGCGTTGGCGCGCTCCACCTGGCCGTTGCTTCTGGGGTGGGCGGGTGAGGCAAAATAGAGCTTGATGCCCATGTCTTCGCTGTAGTCGCCGAAGAGCTCACTAGTGAACTGGGTGCCATTGTCCGTAATGATACGGTTAGGCACCCCGAACCGAGCAGTGATGCCCTTTATGAATTTTAGCGCCGAGTGCTTGTCGATCGTGATGACCGGATAAGCCTCGGGCCACTTAGTGAACTTGTCGATTGCGACATACAGGTACTCGAACCCGCCCGGGGCTTTCCTGAAGGGACCCAGGATATCCAGCCCCCAGACGGTAAACGGCCATGAAAGAGGTATGGTCTGTAGGGCTTGAGCCGCTGATGCGTTTGCTTGGCGTGAAACTGGCATGCCCTGCATCGTCGGACCAGGTCCGCTGCGTTGTGGAGCGCCGTCGGCCAATAGAAACCCTGGCGAAAGGCCTTGCCGACCAAGGTGCGCGAGGCGGAGTGGGCTCCGCACTCGCCTTCATGGACATCGACAAGAAGCTCGATGCCCTGTTCCCGAGGAATGCACTTCAGGAGGACTCCATTGGCCCCGCGCTGGTAGAGGGTCACTTCCACCAGCACGTAGCGCTTGGAGATGCGATTGACGCGTTCACTCCCTTCGTGGTCCTCGGGTAGAGTCTGATCTTTGAGGAACGCCTAGATCTCAGTCATCCAGGCGATCAATCTTGGGGGGCCAGGCTCAGCCCCCCCGGGTCCCGAGGCCTGGACTCCGACGGGCCTCGGGGGCCATGCAGGCGCGTCCATCTCCCCTTGGGGGTCAGGTCACGCCGACGGCTGGGCCAGCCTTTCTTCAAAGGCGCCCGGTGGGGTCGGGGCTCACGATGAAGTGAGCCTCGAGAGTTCATCGGCGACCATGTTATCCTATCTAGGCACGTGCCGAAGTTCTAACCCGTCGAAATGGCGCTCCATACGCCGCACCTCGCGGACGTAGGCGTCCATCTACGGGTCGGAGCACCGGTACTCCTTGGAGACCTGATTAACGACTAACTGGGAGTCGCCTAGAACCAGGAGGCGGCGGATCCCCATTCCAGCCGCCACTCTGAGTCCCGCAAGGAGTCCCTCGTACTCCGCCATGTTGTTGGTTGCCTGGAAATCTAGGCGAACCAAGTATCTGAGGACGTCTCCGCTCGACGAGGTCAAGGTGACCCCTGCGCCGGCGCCCTAAAGGGCCAGGGATCCGTCGAACTACATCACCCAGTAGGTGGCGTGAGGCAGCTGCGAGGGGCTCGTGTTGGCCTCAGGGGCGGAGAGTCCGAGATCGGGCTCGCGAGCCGGGGTCCACTCCGCCACGAAGTCGGCGAGGGCCTGGCTCTTGAGCGCGTGGCATGGTTCAAAGCACAAATCGAATTCGAAGAGTTCGATTGCCCATTTTACCACCCGTCCAGTACCCTCTCGGTTGCGCAAGATTTGGTCGAGGGGGTAGAACGTGACCATCGTGACCCGATGCGCCTGGAAATAATGGCGCAGCTTCCTCGAGGCCATCAGAATCGCGTAAAGCATCTTCTGGGCCTGAGGGTATCGAGTCTTAGCATCCCGCAGCGCCTCACTAACGAAGTAGATGGGCCGCTGCACCTTTCGGCGGGGCCTATGCACTTCGTTGAGGGCACCGTTCCCGGGGCACTCGTCATCAGAGGGGCCTTGCCGGGCCCACTTGGCTTCTGTGCCGACGACCTTGGGGTCGGAGGGCGTCGGGCACGGCCTTCCCGCAGTGGCCCCGGGGCCTTCCTGGGGGTCGGGAGCGTCCGGCACCGTCGAACGAGCAGGCAGAGGGCCACATTCAGTCGTCAGGGGCCTTAGGCCGCCGTCCAGCTCGGGGGCCTCTCCTCCCTTCTCTGTCTCGGGTCGGGTCGACACAGGGTGGGGGCGCGCGGGCCGAGGGCTGTCCTCGTCGTGCTCCAGAACCAACGCCGCGCTGACTACCTGCGGGGTTGCCGCCAAGTAGAGTAGCAACGGCTCATCTGGCTCCGAGGCGACCAAGATCGGGGAGGAACTGAGGTATGCCTTCAACTGGGTGAGGGCCCGCTCAGCCTTCTCCGTCCAAGTAAACAGCCCGGAGCGCTTAAGGAGCTTAAATAGGGGCAGCGCGTTCTCCCCCAGCCTCGATATGAATCGGCTTAAGGCAGGCATGCATCCGGTGACGCATTGCACGTCCTTAAGCTTGCTGGGGGGGGCGCATCCGCTCTATAGCTCGTATCTTCTCGGGGTTGGCCTCGATGCCTCGGGCAGAGATCAAGAACCCGAGAAGCTTGCCCGCAGGCACACCGAACACACACTTTTCGGGGTTCAGTTTTATGCGGGCGGAGCGGAGACTTTTGAAAGTCTCCGCTAAATCCGAGAGCAAGGTCTCTTGGTTGCATGTTTTTACAACCAAGTCATCGACGTAGGCCTCAACATTGTGTCCTATCTGACTACCCAAAGAAATACGAGTAGTACGCTGAAAAGTAGGACCTGCATTCTTTAACCCGAAGGGTATGGTTGTATAACAATAAGTTCCTACAGGGGTAATGAATGCAGTTTTTTCCTCATCCTCCCTAGCCATGCGAACCTGATGATATCCTGAGTATGCATCTAGAAAACACAAAAGGTCGCACCCCGCGGTGGAGTTGACAATTTGATCTATGCATGGTAGGGGATAAGGGTCCTTAGGACATGCCTTGTTGAGGTTGGTGTAGTCGATGCACATCCGGAGCTTGCCGTTCGCCTTGGGGACGACGACCGGGTTCGCGAGCCACTCCGGATGGATGACCTCACGGATGAATCCGGCCTCCAAAAGCCGCGCCACTTCTTCACGGATGAAGGCTTGGTGCTCCGGGGCCTGCCGCCGCACCTTCTGCTGGACGGGCCTTGCGTCCGGCCGCACGGCAAGACGGTGCTCAATCACCTTCCTGGGGACCCCGGGCATGTCCGTCGGTCTCCACGCGAAGACGTCGGCGTTTGCCCGCAGGAAGGAGACGAGCGCGTCTTCCTATTTGTCGTCCAAGAGACCACCAATCCGGGTGGTCTTGGACGGGCCGTCGCCCAGGACGACCTCCTTCACCGGGACCTCGTCGCCTGAGGCCATCCGCTGCCTCGGGGCGGGTGAGGTGGAGGCGCTGAGCTTCTCGTCACCGCCCACGGGCTTAGACACCGCAGCGAGGCGGTCCGCGCGCTGCTCCATACAAGCGAGCGCGACTTTGAGGTCACCGTGGACGGTGATGGGGCCACTTGGGCCCAACATCTTCATCTGGAGATAGGCGTAGTGGGTGGCCGCCATGAACTTCACCAACGCGGGCCTTCCCAGGACCGCGTTGTAGGGCAGATTGAGGTTCGCCACATCAAAGTCCACCCGCTCGGTGCAGAAGTTGGCGGGACCACCAAAGGTGACCGGGAGGTCGATGTGACCTAGCGGCCAGGTGTGCCCCGGCGTGACGCCGATGATCGGCTGGGACGGCCGGAGCTCCATCCCCGGGGCCTTGATAGCATCAAAAGCCGCGGGGGAGAGGATGTTGAGAGCTGCGCCACCGTCTATCAGGACGCGCCCCAACTTCACATTGCAGACGGTGGGGGAGACCACCATCGCGATCTGTCCTCCCCGGGCAATGCATGCGGGTGGTCGGTCCGGTCAAAGGTAAGGGTGACCTCCGACCAACGTGCCCGCCGCGTCGCCTCATGGGTAGGGACCGCGGCCAAAAGCTCTCGCTTCATGGCCTTGAGGCTCCGGCGAGAAGCCTGAGCGCACGCTCCCCCATCAACGGTGGCGACGGTGGCCTCGGGCTCCTGAAAGCCCAGGTCATCGTCGCCATCGTCGACGTCCTCAGCGGGGGCCTTCTGCTTGGCCTCACTTCGTCGGTTGCCGGTGGGAGTCACCGGGGCTTTGCCCTCACGGCGTTCCTGCCTCCTCTCCTCCTCCCACTTCCTCGTTCTCTCAGCCATGCTTTTGACCGCGCGGCAGTCGGCGAGGTCGTGGAGGGAGGTGTTGTGCATAGTGCACCATCTGCCGACCGGGCGCTCCCTGCCGGGAGCGCCAGCCTCCTTCTTTTTGTCGCCCACGGGCCTCCCCTTTTGGGGGGCCCGCGAAGCGCCCTCAATGGCGAGGACGTGACCCTCGTCGTCGGAACGGGTTGACCTTTTCTTCCTCCTCCTGTCCCACCGCCCTGAACGAGCGGCGGACTCGGGGGCAACCGTGTTGGTGCAGAATTTGGACCCGTCCCACAACAAAACGGGTTCCGCGTTACCACGGCGGCCTGGGAGATCTGCTTAACTCCAGTGCAGGTCCAAATTGGCTTGCCTAGTCATGCGCAGAGCGTGCCAGTTGATTTGATCTGCAATCAACAAGAAACAAGCAAACCATATCAGAAAACAATGGTCGATCGGCCGATAGGCCGATGTCACATTGTTATAGCCCAGCCGATAGGGCAAAGCTGTATCGGCTTATTCAATTATAATAAGCAAATTGACAAGATTTAATCTCATCGGCCTATGCCAGAATCGTGTGACAGATTAATGAAATTAGCCGATGAGGGTTTCATGAGGATAACTGCACTATCTATTACTCTAGTGTAGACTTATACAAGTCAATCGGCTAACATAAATACACCAACCACAAAAAAGCCTTTTAAAAAGAAACACTCTGTAATCGATATGTTTATATTCGTCAATCCACATATATAAGTGGCAAACACATGCAAAAACCTAAATAATCACATGCATTAGATAAGACCGGCCGAAACCCCGGCGCTATCCTTAATTACAATCGAAAACAGGCTTCGTGTTAGATCTCGAAACAGGACTAAGGTCGATAGCAACTCAAAGTGTGAATCAAGACTTAACACAAAGAAAATAAAGCCGTCAATTGCTTTTGGGGATGGTAAATGCATCAAATAATCTAACCAAGCATAACAATTAAACTGTCGTCGGCAATAAACCCTAAAACGAATATACTGCTGGCGAAGCATAATTAAGATGCCTGTCAAGATTACTCAAAACACGATAGACGACGATCACATCATCGAGGCTTAACGTGCCTAAAGCGATATGCTAGCCCCGACGATGCCAATCGTCGGGGACGAGTTCTTACCTTTGCTCTGGGAAGGCAAGAACTCGTCAAGATCAACCTCTTACGAGGGTTGGCGATGCGCCGAAAGTAGATTGAATTGGTTGTATATTTTGATTGATTGAGAGAGAGAGTCTATGTACAAACTATCGGGATATTTATACCCGAGGTTACAACAGAACCCTTGTAGGGCACGATCTTATCTACAACTAACAAACAAGTCCTTGCGGCAGACTTAAGCCACAGATTAGATCTAAACTACTTAATTACAAGATACAATTGCCTAAAACCGAGCTTTATCTCTATTTGGCAACTTCCTTGAAGCTTATTCCGAGCCCAGACCAAGCCCACATTGACGCTGTCAACTCACAACCCGTATCGGCCCACGACCAAACCGAATCCGTATCGGCCGATACGCTCTCTATAGCAACACCTCCCCAGTCCGATACGGTTACCGGGTCCGATACGAAGCCTCGTCTGATTCCAACTCAATCCTTCCTCTCTGCTTCGGTTTCCTCTTTTCTCTCCAAGTCGATTACCAAAATCCGTCGTTAACACATGCCCCCCAATTCCGCTTCATTATATAATGTGGCGGAATTAGCTCCAAGGAACCCATCGACTTCTTTGTTAGGTCTAATCTAAAAACCACACAGATCTAGATTCGAATCCTTCCGCCGCCGATTCAACAAACCCTTCGCGTTTCTCAACTCCGGCGACCCCTCGGCGTTCCATCAACATCGACCCCCTTCACAGCGACCCCTTCAACGACAACAATGGCCTCCGCCCCGTTCTACGCCTCCGAGATCCCTGCGGTAAGTCAATTCCTTCAAAATCCACATTATTGCTTTTTTTTCCGCCGATCTCTCCAAGTTAGGGTTTTTACTCTCTGCCCCCCCGGGTCTTATATTTTCATCGTCCTTCTCATGATCTAGGTCTTCAAAAACCAAATCTTGATCCCTACCGACGACAAATCTCATCGCTTTCTGCTAGGCCCCATGGGCGATCACGACCCGACTTGGCTAATCAATGCCGAGACAGACAGAATCCCCTTTAGGCAAGCCAAGCCCAATGTGTCTTCATGGAAACATACTTTCAGGTCCTGGCCATCCAAGCTTAACGGATACAGAACCTGGCATAAGAGGATTGCTGCTGCCAAACAAGTCTACTGGGACGAGATCGGGATCGGCCAATGCATCGCTCTGTCCCTGGCCGATACCAAAAAGAACGAACCACTCATGTCGGCCGCCAGCTACTTTTGGTCCAATACCTTGAACGCCTTTATGTTCAAACAAGGTCCGATGACCCCCACCCTGATCGACGTCAAGATACTAACAGGGTTGGACATTAACTCCGAGATCAACCCCTTCAGCCTCCTAATACATAGCAGCCACAAGTTGAAAACTAAAAAGATTGGAGGTTGGTCTGGGTTCATCTCTGAACACATGGAATAGGGATCGGTCTCGGAACGAGAACATGTAGCCTTCCTGACATTATGGTTGGAGAGATTTGTTTTTTGTGGATCGACCTGCGGCCCCACTACAAACTGTCAACACTTGGCTCAGGCTTTGGTCGACAAGAAACAAATCCCCTTGGGCCGATACCTTTTGGGAGCTGTCTATCGGCTGCTTCATACCTCCACACAAGATTTGACATTAAAACAGACTGTAGCCCATGGAGGACCATGGTGGTTTGTTCAGCTCTGGCTCACCATCCATACCAACCCCATGGTCAATCGGTCCCCGTTATCGGACTCCTGCCTCCCCTCCAAATACGCTGATCATGAAGACCCCAGGACCAGAAGATGCATGTCCTATGGGGAAGCAGCTTCCGTCTACCCAGGCACAGACCAATCGGCCGAGGATATGGCTACATGGTTCATCCGCTTCTTCACTGGCCCTCCATCGGCCAGGATGGAAATGTTTGTCTACACATCGGACCGAGACTTCGAACTCCCTGACGATCTTCAACTGAGTTTGATAAATGATGATTCAGAGTCAAGGGAATTGTTCATGATCGGCCTCACCCCATGCCTGCTCCCAATAGGCCTATTTCAAGGAAGAAGCACCAGCCTGTCTTACGAATTTTATTATCCAATGGTGGCCGCTAGACAGTGCGGGCTTGGACAGCTTCCTGTGAGTTTGCATCTTCATAAGCTCTTAGAAAGCAGAGGCACGGTTCCATCGGCGCTGGTCATGAGCAAAGCGATGGAAATCGAACTCCCAAATCTCAGCGATTGTGACCGATTGCATCTGAGCGCCTTTGTTCATATCAGTTTCCAGACATGGTGGCAAGAATGGGCTGCTCATATTTTCCATCAATCGGCCAGATTCTTTGTGACGGGCCTTATCAAAAACATCAGCCCTCAGGTTCCCGATGGTCCGATTCCGGCTGTGAGCAACAGTGGGCGAGACATCTTCTATCATCAAGCCCTAGCCCCGTCAGGATCAACTGTCATGGAGTCAATCATCGGCCTTACTGCCCCAAAAGTGGCGTCGCTTCTCCAAGGTCCGATGCCTAAAGAAAACCCCAAGAGGAAAGCGCCGGCCAAAAGCAAATCGCAGAAAGCCAGCAAGAAGGCTAAAACCGATGACCAGGCCGATGCCGAAGAGCTAGACCCCTCCCTGGAAGAATTCCTTGATGAACAAATGATGGAGGAGGAAGTTGATGCGGCAGCGGCCGATGCACATGAAGAAGAGAACCCATCGGCCGAAACCACCAAGGAGCCATCGGCCGAAGCTACTGAGATCCCGCCAGCCGATGACCCAAGCGATGCCCCCCAACCAAAGAGGATCAGACATGCAGTTCGCAAGGTCAATGTAATCCTTTTTTTGTGTTTACACAATCCCCTTGTAATGTCATACTTTAACTTCATATCCTCTTCAGGCCGCGGCGTCATCTATATTGAAGGAGAGAACTCGATCGGCCCCTTCACCCAGAACCAAGAAAGCCACCTTACAACGGCGCGAACGAGCCAAGGCACGATTGAGGACTCCTTCTCCTTCTCCACCACCCTCTCCGACTGTCTCGGTAAGAGTTGATTTTCGCATTATCTTGCTATTTAGATAACCCTATTTACCAATTTCTTGCTTTTCAGCCTAGGGCTCCATCACCTTCAACACATCGGCCAACCCCCTCACCTACTGCCTCAACACAGCAAAGGAAGGCCAATGCGAGCACCACTGATGCTCCAACACAGGTAACCACGATTACCCTGATCCCCTTTCTGCCGATTCCTGATTAACGAGGCTAACCTCGACCCATATTGATATTTGCAGAACCTAGCCGATATGTTTTCTTTTGATATCGGACAGTTTCTTGATGATGAGGACAAGGAGCCACCCACCACAGCCAAGGCGTCAATTTCTGATGATCTAAAGAATCGACTGACCGACATCGCCAATCGGCTGGAGTCCTCGTTGGAGTACTTGGTGGAAGATTGCACCCCCATCAGGGTTAGGGTACAAGAAATTCAGGATGACCTGCCCGAAAGCCTGATGGAGATTCTCACACCGGCCATCTTCTTGGAGCAATACCGATTCAAGCTCAACAAGGCAAAAAAAAGACTCGCAGAGCGACGAGAGCGTGAGCAACTGGAATCGGCCCTGTCCGCTAGCAGGGCTCAAGTCAATGCTAACAAGACCAAGTTGGACGAGCTAGCAGTGGAGCCGATTGTCTTGAAGCACAGACTCGAAGAACTCCGTCGTCTCAAAGCAGAGCTCGAATCGAAGCTGGAAACCACGCGCCGCGAAATCCAAGAAGTTGAAGCCGGGATAGCTGCATCACCCAAGGCTATCGAAGACCAGACGGCAAAGCTCAAGGCATCGGCCAAGTATATTGCCACCCTGAGTAAGTCATTGAAGCCAATCCCAGGGTCGACGGCCGATGACGCCCAAGCTATAGAAGATATTGAACAAATCCGCCATAGAGCCATTGCAGCTATTGCAGACTTTATAGGGTGATGTAACCTATTTCTTCTTTTTACCGTATAAACGCAAACCTTATCGGCCACGTAGCCGAATTTGATCTGAAAATTCTAGTGTGAAAATTGTTTCTGAAATCCATCCTGCAAACAGATGTCCCTTTACCAATCAGTCTCATCGGCCAGAAAGCCGAATTCGATCTTACTCTGAAGAAGAAAATTCCTTAAAAAATTCCGCGCTTGTATATATATGTATGCCCCCCAAATTTTAGAAGATGAGGGCTCATGTTGTAAAATTTGAACTAAGGGCGATAGTATGTATCGGCCATCTAAAGACGATGCATAACACATCGGCTGTAATCATAAATCGGCTGGAGGGCCGATCATGAGTCGATCCAGACGCTAGGATAATATTTCTTCAAGTACTTGCCATTAAGAGCTCGTCCATAAATCTCGCCATCCAACCCCTTGAGCAAATAAGCATTGCGAGGAACACAACGATGAATTTGAAAAGGACCTTCCCAATTAGGTGACCACTTGCCGAATTTATTATCTCTGGAACCAATCGGCATTATTAATTTCCATACAAGATCCCCTTCTTCAAACGACTTGGCGACAACTTTTTTGTTGTAATGACGAGCCACTCTATCTTTATCACGTTTGATCTTCTCTAGGGCCCGTAATCGGACATGCGCCAAATCGTCTAACTCATCCACCATAAGATTATGGTACTCATCGGCTGTCAAGTCGTCTTGCAAAGCAATCCTTCTTGAGCCGATGTTGGTTTCCCACGGCAGCACCGCTTCATGTCCATAAACCAGCTGATACGGAGGCACTTGAATTGCACCATGGCAAGCCATCCGATACGCCCAAAGGGAATCGGCCAGCGTTGTGTGCCATTGCCTCGGCTGTACGTCGATTTTCCTCTTGATTAACTTGATTAAAGTCTTATTAGAAGCCTCTGCCTGTCCATTAGCTTGCACGTAGTAAGGAGAAGAATTTAAAAATTTAATGCCCATGCTATCGGCAAACTGGACGAACTCATCGAACACGAAGATTGATCCTTGATCGATGGTTATCGTCTGAGGTAACCCAAACCGATATATAATATATTCCTTGACAAACTGAATTGCATCTTTGGAATCAACCTTCTTAAGGGGAACGGCCTCAATCCACTTTGTGAAGTAATCGATAGCCACCAAGATATATTTGTGTCCCTTGCTCGACGGCGGGTTAATCTGGCCGATCATATCTATTCCCCATCCACGAAACGGCCACGGCTTTATGATGGGATGCATAGCCGATGCCGGTGCTCTTTGAATTGCTCCGAACTTCTGACAATCCTGACATCCTTTATAATACTTGAAACAATCCTCTAGCATGGTTGGCCAAAAATACCCAATGCGTTTCAACAGCCATCTCATTTTATGGGCCGATTGATGTGTTCCACAAATCCCTTCATGGACCTCACTCATAACGAATTTGGCCTCCTCAGGACCTAGGCACTTGAGCAAGACACCATCAATCGTCCGATGGTATAAATCATCATCTAACAGGACATACTGCAATACTTTGTATTTCATCTTTCGTGACGCCGATTGGGAAGGATTCTTCAAATAATCAATGATAGCAAATCTCCAATCATCGGCGTCCACGGTGGCGATTTGAACTCGTGCATCCTTGGCCATCGGCCAGTATCCCGATGCCCCCTGAGCCAGGTCATTGGCCTCGAAGTTTTGCTTCCTGGGTATATGCCTCATCGTTACGATCTTGAATGCCTGAAGCAACACCTTGCACTCTTCATTGTAGACTTTGAGGATGTCATCTTTGCATTCATACTCTCCAGAAAGTTGATAAATTACCAGTTGTGAGTCACCAATGATCTCTACGGAATCGGCCTCGACTTCTTGTAATAACTGCAAGCCTTTAAGCACCGCTTCGTACTCTGCTTGATTGTTAGTATAATAAGGCTTGATAGTAAAAGCAAACTCAAAGCTTGCCCCCTGAGGGGATATGATAACTAGGCCGATTCCACATCCATGTCTGCAGACGGATCCATCGAAATACAAGGTCCATGGCACGATATCTGCATATGCAACTGACTCGTCTCTGTGTTGAACAATGAAATCGGCCAGGGCTTGTGCTTTGACTGCTTTGGCCGATTCATATCTGAGGTCAAACTCTGTTAAGGCAAAAATCCACTTCCCAATTCGTCCTTTTAACACAGGGGCCGATAACATGTATTTCATCACATCGGCCTTACTTACCACAATACACTCGTTGGAAAGTAAATAATGCCTCAATTTAGTACATGAAAAATATAAGCACAAACATAATTTCTCCACCGGTGTGTACCTTGTCTAAGCGTCTAACATCCTCCTACTGAGATAAAAAATAGCTCTTTCCTTACCATCAATATTCTGAACCAAGACTGAGCCGATGGATTTCTCATCGGCCGATAGGTACAATCTGAACGGAACCCCTCTCTGTGGAGGGATTAGAACTGGCGGAGAAGTTAAATACTCCTTGATATCGTCCAGCGCCTTCTGCTGCCTATCACCCCATACGAAATCTTCATCCTCTTTTATCTTCAATAACGGAGTAAACGGCTCTATTCTTCCTGACAGGTTCGATATAAAGCGCCGAACAAAATTGATCTTGCCGAGCAGAGATTGTAACTTGGTCTTGTTCGTCGGAGGTTTGATTTTCTTTATAGCATCGATATTCTTCTGTGTAATCTCGATTCCTCTTTCGTGGACCAAGAAACCCAGGAACTGACCGGCCGATACGCCAAAGGCACACTTGTTAGGGTTTATTTTTAAGCCATACTTCCTCGCTCTTTCAAGTACCTTGCGTAAATCGGCTAAGTGCATATCATATTCTCGTGACTTCACGACGACATCATCAATGTAAACTTCAATCAAAGAGCCGATGAGATCATGAAAAATATAATTCATGGCCCTCTGATACGTAGCTCCAGCATTCTTCAAACTGAATGTCATGACAACCGATTCATATAGGCCGATTGCCCCTGGGCATCGGAAGGCTGTTTTGTGAACATCTTCTTCGGCCATGAAAATTTGGTTGTAGCCTGCGTTCCCATCCATGAAGCTTATAACCTTGTGTCCAGACGCGGCATCGACCAGCAAATCGGCCAGAGGCATAGGGTACTCGTCTTTTGGTGTTGCTTTGTTCAAGTCTCTGAAGTCAATACATACCCTAAGCTTGCCATTTTTCTTCACTACTGGAACTATGTTGGAGACCCACTCTGCGTATCGATAAGGTCTGATGAAGTTGGCATCGTAAAGTCGTGTGATCTCTGCCTTGATAGCTTCATGCATATTGGCCTTGAATCTCCTAGGAGCTTGTTTAAACGGCCGATAGCCTGGTTTGATTGGTAGCCGATGTTCTACAATCGATCGGCTTAATCCTGGCATTTCATGATATTCCCATGCAAAACAATCCATGAATTCTTTCAACAGATTTATAAGATTACTCTTGTATTCCTTTGGCAGGTTAGCACTTATGTACGTCGGCCTAGGCTTATCACCTATCCCTATATCAATCTCTTCAAGTTCATCGGCCGACGTAAAACCGTGTCCCAACTTGCCATCTAGCTCGTCCACCGCATCATCTGTGTAGGGACTAGCTTGTTCATCTTCAACGGCGGACGGCGCTTCTCTGCTAAAGTAACTGCTTGTCTTGATCTTCGATCGTCTCGATGTTGCAGTCAGTTACTTTGAGGAAATCGGCGTCCCAGACTCGTCTGGACAAGCAGTCGATTCCCTCCATCTCCCATACTGCGAGATTGGCATTGGCCACGTGTACTGTCCGATCGGCCTGCACGATCTCAACCTGGTCCCCTTGCCATTGCATGAGGCATTGGTGCATTGTTGAAGGGACGCAACAGTTTGCGTGGATCCAATCCCGTCCCAACAACAAGCTGTAGGAACCCTTTCCATCGAAGACGAAGAAGGTGGTGGGTATTGTTTTGCTGCCTATGGTGAGTTCCACGTTTAGTACCCCCTTCGCTTCGGACGCGTTGCCACCGAAGTCCTTTAATACCATGTTGGTCTTGATAAGGTCTTCAGGCACCTTCCCGAGCTTCCTGAAGGTTGTGTATGGCATTAAATTGACCGCCGCGCCGCCATCGACCAGCATCTTCGTCATCAGCCGCCCATTGATGAATCCCTTGATGTATAACGGCCGCAAGTGTCTGTAGCTAGCGTCACCTGGCTTGTCGAAGATGGCTTGATCTGGTGACAACTGTAGCCTAGCCGAAGATTGTTCATCGTCGGCCACTGCTTCATCGGCCGCCTGCACGCTGTACTCTGCTGGCAGTATAAAAACCATGTTAACAGGTGCCGATGTCGCTCGTTTACCTTTTGAAGCCGCAGAGGCCCGGGCTGTATTGGAGGTGCCCTCATCGGCCATGACCACCGTGGATTTTATCCTCCACTCTTTCTTGGTCTTGGCCGGCCGATGGGTTACTGCCACCTGTTGCTATTGGATTTGTTCTTTTCTCCTTAGCCTCTGAACCCGCCGTTTTTGTGTCTTAGTGAATACATCGCTTGGGCACCATTGAGGGTTCTGGACCTGTTCCTCGGCTTCGGTCTGTTGGTCTTGGTGCATCGGGCCTAACCTCTCATGAACAGATTTCCTTTGCTTGGCCGGCCGATGCGCTTGCATGCTTGAGCTGCCCTGATAAGAATCTTCTGCACCATTGCATGCAGGGCACTCCTGGATAGATGGCAACCTCATTCCCTCATTCCAGCAGAACCGAAAAAACTCGCACTCCCAATGCGGGTTGTAGGAGTTGTCTTGATCGGCGTAGTCTTGAGCTTGTTCTTCCTGCCGCCGCTGGTATTTTCTAATCAGGCCCTCAGAGGTCTGATAAGGTCGCTTGCCGGTCCGATGGGCACTGCCATCGGCCTTGTCCACCCGCATCATGTTGACTGGGAACGGGTGTCCTTCGATCTTCATCGGCTGCTTGGCATCATCGATTTTAATCCTGCCTTGCTCGATGGCCGATTGGATCTGTTGTCTGAAGATCTTGCATTCCTTTGTATGGTGTGAATAAGAATTGTGCCACTTGCAATATCTCCGTTTCTTGATCTCTTCGGCCGATGGCAATATATGACCCACTGGCAACTGGATTTGCTTTTCTTGCAACAGTAGATCAAATATCTTATCGGCCTTGTTGATGTCGAAGTCATATTTATCTTCCTTGTCGCCCTTCTTAGCCCATTGGCAAGTTGTCGGCTTTCTCATCCGAGCCCATTCGGCCAGGTCGACATCAACATCTTCCTCGTCGTCGTCATCGGAGGCATACTGATAAACTGTGTTGATTTTCTTGACAAACTTCTTTGCCTCCTGGAATCGTTGTTCGTGGGCCGATATGCGTTGTGCTAGCTGAGCTAGGCTGTCAAATTCCTGCGAGGAGAACCTCTTGCGTATCGGCCCTAGCAATCCTTGAAATGCCAAATCGGCCAACTGGGAATCAGTCAAGCTGAGGTTGTAACACCTGTTCCTTATGTCTCTAAATCTCTGGATATACTCTGGGACCGATTCATCCACTCGTTGCCTGATGGCAGTTAGATCGGACAGTTTCATCTCTTGTACGCCATTGTAGAAATACCTGTGAAACTGTTTCTCCAGATCTATCCATCCTCTGATGGAATTGCAGGGTAAAGATGAAAACCACGTGAATGCAGACCCTGATAAGGATAGAGGGAAAAACCTCACCCTCAACGCCTCGATAGCAGATGCCTCCCCGCACTGTGCTAGGAATCGGCTGACATGCTCGTACGTCGAGACATTGTCCTGCCCCGAAAACTTTGAAAAGTCCGGAATCTTGTATCAGCCTGGCAATGGCACTCTGTCAAATTCCTCGGGATACGGGTGCCGATACACTGTAGAGTTTTCCTTGGGCTTCAAGCCGAACTGATCTCGCATCACTTCAGCTATCATATCGGCCCAGTATCCTGCGGGCCGATGTGGGAGGTCTTGCTGATATGATTGCTGCAAGCCCTCTGCTTGATACTGCCTGGGGGAGTACGGCTGGTAGTGGTGATCAAGATTTTGCGTGCCGTACTGCCCTGCGGTGTGCTGCTGGTAGCCTTGTGGCACATTGTATGCAGCTTGAGGTGGAGGATTGCTGAACACCGGGGCTTGTGGCTGTCCGGCCGATGGTTGGTGAACCGGAACTTGCTGCATCGGCTCGATCACTGGTTGCTTCCCCTTGGTCCATTGAGCATATTGCTCCCCCGTAATGTGTTGAGGGCTCTCCCTGTCTGATTGGTGAGGACCAGTGACAGTGTTGTTGTTGGCTGCGCCGATGGGAGTGGCATCGGCACTGTCGGCTGAGCCGTGCTTAGGTCGTTCCTCAGGGTCTGATAGGCAGGGAACTTATTTTCTGGAAAGAAAATCGGTCCCTGAGGCTTGTACTGGTGAATCGACCCATCTAGGATCGATTTGACCATATTGGTCAATGTGTTCACCAGGATCCCCAATTGGTTGACTAGCGCAGAATGAACTGCGGAGTCAATCCTATCTTGCAACGTTGGCGCTGCAGTATCTTTAGTCTTGACGGTGTGGTCATGTGCCGCCGCTGACGTGCTAGCTCCCTCTCCAGGACTTGGCATAACTACCTTGGATTTTTGGATCAAGGTGCCTTGCTGAGTCCTAGAATATGTTTGCAGGTACATATTCTGGAACTGCTCGACCAGATTTTCCATCTCAGCCTTCTGCTCTGCATTGAGCTGGTCGGCGGTTACTGGGACGATGTTCTCCTCGGAAATCTCTACCTGCTTCGACATCTTGAGAAGATTTACTGCTATTGCAGAGTTTGCGTTCTTGGTCCCACTAGAAGTGAAGTTGAAAATAGAGGTCCCACTGGGCGTGCCAAAAGCGTGTTGGCGCAGAATTTGGACCCGTCCCACAACAAAACGGGTTCCGCGTTACCACGGCGGCCTGGGAGATGTGCTTAACTCCAGTGCAGGTCCAAATTGGCTTGCCTAGTCGTGCGCAGAGCGTGCCAGTTGATTTGATCTGCAATCAACAAGAAACAAGCAAACCATATCAGAAAACAATGGTCGATCGGCCGATAGACCGATGTCACATTGTTATAGCCCAGCCGATAGGGCAAAGCTGTATCGGCTTACTCAATTATAATAAGCAAATTCACAAGATTTAATCTCATCGGCCTATGCCAGAATCGTGTGACAGATTAATGAAATTAGTCGATGAGGGTTTCATGAGGATAACTGCACTATCTATTACTCTAGTGTAGACTTATACAAGTCAATCGGCTAACATAAAAACACCAACCACAAAAAAGCCTTTTAAAAAGAAACACTCTGTAATCGATATGTTTATATTCGTCAATCCACATATATAAGTGGCAAACACATGCAAAAACCTAAATAATCACATGCATTAGATAAGACTGGCTGAAACCTCGGCGCTATCCTTAATTACAATCGAAAACAGGCTTCGTGTTAGATCTCGAAACAGGACTAAGGTCGATAGCAACTCAAAATGTGAATCGAGACTTAACACAAAGAAAATAAAGCCGTCGATTGCTTTTGGGGATGGTAAATGCATCAAATAATCTAACCAAGCATAACAATTAAACTATCGTCGGCAATAAACCCTAAAACGAATATACTGCCGGCGAAGCATAATTAAGACGCCTGTCAAGATTAGTCAAAACACGATAGACGACGATCACATCATCGAGGCTTAACGTGCCTAAAGCGACATGCTAGCCCCGACGATGCCAATCGTCGGGGACGAGTTCTTACCTTTGCTCTGGGAAGGCAAGAACTCGTCAAGATCAACCTCTTACGAGGGTTGGCGATGCGCCGAAAGTAGATTGAATTAGTTGTATATTTTGATTGATTGAGAGAGAGAGTCTATGTACAAACTATCAGGATATTTATACCCGAGGTTACAACAGAACCCTTGTAGGGCACGATCTTATCTACAACTAACAAACAAGTCCTTGCGGCAGACTTAAGCCACAGATTAGATCAAAACTACTTAATTTACAAGATACAATTGCCTAAAACCGAGTTTTATCTCTATTTGGCAACTTCCTTGAAGCTTATTACGAGCCCAGACCAAGCCCACATTGACGCTGTCAACTCACAACCCGTATCGGCCCACGACCAAAACGAATCCGTATCGGCCGATACCCTCTCTATAGCAACACCTCCCCAGTCCGATACGGTTACCGGGTCCGATACGAAGCCTGGTCCGATTCCAACTCAATCCTTCCTCTCTGCTTCGGTTTCCTCTTTTCTCTCCAAGTCGATTAGCAAAATCCGTCGTTAACAAGCCGGAGCCGCCGCTCCAGAGCCGGAGGAGTTCCAGGTCCAGGCCTCCTCCTTGCGAGCCACACGGTCCGCGAGCTCGAAAAGCTGCGCGGTGGTCTGGGGCTCCTTGGAGGCGATCTTTTCGAGCATGCGGTTGTGCCGCACACCCCCCCTGAATGCGTAGATAACCGCATGTGCGGGGATGCAAGGTATGGTGTTGCGGACTTGACAGAACCGCTGGATGTACAAGCGGAGAGACTCGTCGTCCCTCCGCTGTACCGCGTGCAAGGCCACCTCTTCGCCTGGGCGCGGATACGTGCCTTGGAAGTTCGTGGTGAACTGCTGGCACAAGTCCTCCCAGGAGTGAACCGACGCAGGTGGCAGATTCATTAGCCAACCCCGCGCCTGGCCCTTTAGGGCCATGGGAAAAAAGTTCGCCATGACCCTGTCGTCACCCCCCGTGGTTTCTATTCCAGTCGTGTAGATTTGGAGAAACTCAGCGGGGTTGACGCTTCCGTCATATTTTTCGGTGATGGTGGGCCGGAACCTCGGGGGCCAACGGACATTCCGAAGGCTCGCCATGAAGGCTCGACAGCCGGCACCACCAACCGGGGACACGGGCGGCCGGCCCCCGTGACCGGAATGGAGCGGCGCCCCAGAGGAGGAGGCACCTTCCGTTGCATGGGCGGCGCGACGAGCGTCGCGCCGGCGCTCGATATCGAACCGGGCATCTGGCCCCCCATGCATATTTTCATGAGTTGGAGGCGTTGACGAGGGAACCGCGAACGAACGGCGTGTGTCGGCCGTCGCCCGTCGTGCCCTCCGCCTCGATGACGTGGAGCCGGCGGTGGCAGCGCCAGAGGTCCCGGTGGCGGAAGACCGCCTGCTGGTGCCCAGGCGCTGCTGCGCCGTCATGACCAGGTTGGCCACGTCATCCAGCCAACGTTGGGCTGGGGTCTCTGGATCGGGGACGATGGGCGGGTGACGCAAGAGCGCGCCCGCAGCCTGGAGCGCGCCCTGGGACGTGCCGCCATCACCATAGGTAAGGCGACGACGCAATCCGCCTCGCCGTCCTCCTCCATCGCCTGCGGGCGGCGAGGTTGTGGATCCCTCCACTTCCTCAGGCGCCTTCCCCCGCCCAAGGTTCCGGCGGGAGGGGGACGACAAGGTGAGAACCCGATGGCGCGGGTTCTGCTCCCCGCCATCACCGCTGGCACTCAAAGAAGGATCGTACGCCACTGCCTCTTCGGCCATAGGGCTGACCTGGCAAAGCTTGGCGCACACGAAAGGAGATGGGGGCTCAGAAAAACACGCGCGCGCCCCCTACCTGGCGCGCCAGATGACAGAGGGTGAAACTCCTCACCCGGAGATCATGCAGGTCCCCCTTTGCCGGTTCAGCTGGGGGCGCAAGGTGAAATTCTTTGCCCCTGATTTGTGGGATCTCAGCGAGAAAAAACGCGTGGACGCAGGCGGTTTAGACAGGTTCGGGCCGCTAAGAAGCATAATACCCTACTCTTGTGTTCTGGTAGATCTGAGAGTGTGATGGGATTCAGAGAGAGTCTAGCCCCCAGACCAAGTCAGCCAGAGTCCTCCTCCCTCTCTCCTAGGCCTGGGCCTCCTTTTATATGACAAGGGGCTACCACACGGGCCACGAGCTGCCTAAGAAAGAAAACATTCTTTTACATTTAGGGCTATCCTACTGCCGGAAGCAGCCTCTGACGGACGTCGCAGCACGCCTCTGACGGACGCCGCAGCGCGCCTCTGCTTGGCCAGTCGACCCATCCGGGGGACGCCCATTTCAACTTTCATTAAATGGCGGGCGACTTTCTCGTCTCGCCTGCGCCGGAATCGGGAAAGCATCTGACCGGGGCTGACATACCAACTACAGGAGTTGGCACGCCAACTCCGGCTGAGAGACAAGAGACAGAGGGCTCTCATCATTCCGACGGGATGGGGCGAGGCGTGCTGCAGGCCGCCTGGCGCCACCTAACCGCGATCTGACTGGTCTGTGATCGGTCACTCGCTGTGACCGGTCACGGACCGGATATACACGCGCCACGCCGCATTAAATGCGGCGTAGTGCGCTTGTCTGAACTGCCATAAATGCGGTTAGGTGAGCTCTGCCATGCTCACCTAACCTGCACACATGGCACCAAAACCACAGGGGGTCGGGGCGTCCCAGCCCTCGGTGCAAAAACGAGAGCGGCCCGACCCCGGGGGGAAACCGGGAGGGCAATCGCCACGTCACCCTCGGGCCCGACCCCTCCGGGGGAACGAGCCACGTGGATCCCTGTGGCCGCCCTTCCCTTTGGTCTCGACACCCCCGGTCCCATGTCACCGACATCCGTTATCCGCCGAACTTTTCGGTTGAGACCGGAACATCCAATCCTATACTGGAAGTTTTGATTTGAACCGAAAGTTCTCATCATTCTAATATGCTATGAAGTTGTGATAATTTTTAGGAACGCCTATTCACCCCCTATAGGTGACATCAAGGTCCTTTCACACTCAAAGAACCAAATTTTTGAATATAGGATTTTAATAAAATATATTTTTCGACGGGGCAAAAAAAATCAGGGCGTTATACTCAGGTGGTTTGGTTGGGCCTGTTCAATATGGTTTAGCATAGTTCAGTGGAGATTTAGTCTTGCCTTAATAAATCCGCTATTTTACTGTTTTAAACTATAAATGTTTACAACTGCCTTTATGCAAGTAGCCACAAACCTCCCCTTTGTCTCCCCTTGCACGTCTGCATCATTAGTGTGGCTTGCTGAGTATGGTGGTTGTATTCAACCTTGCTATTATTTTCTTTTTTTAGAAGTGTAGTGCCTCTGTGTTGAAGACGGTGTTAGAGGACCAAGGCTCATACCCCAGTTAAGTTTTTGCCTTTGGAGTAGAGCTGAATCCCCGCTAGGATCGTCCTCTTTTCTACTGCTGATGTTTTTTTTTGGTGCGAGGATTAAGTGCCTCTTTTGTAAGTATTTACACTTTATTTATGTTTGGATCTGTATATTAATTTTTTATTTTGTGTACTGTGGCTTAATTTCTAGATAGGGGATTTATACACAAAATAGTGTAGAAATTTGGCTAAATTTTTAGGTGTGGCAGTGGGAGATGACAATGACCTCCACTAGAGGGAGCCAGCTCCGTGCGGGGCTAGCAGAATGACGAGCTCAATGGAGAGTCAGCGCGGAGGACGAGCTCGATGACGCCGGAGAGGAGGCAACAGTCGGCGCAGAGGACAAGCTCGACGCCGCTAGAAAGAGGGCAACAGTCGGCGTAGAGGACGAGCTCGACGGTAGATCCAGACAGAGGCCGACGCATCAAGTCAGCGTGGACGACAAGCTCAACGGTGCTAGAGAGAGGGCAACAGTCGGCGCAGAGGACGAACTCGACGGCGGATCCAAACAGAGGGCGGCGCATCAAGTTAGCACGGAGGATGAGCTTAAAGGCGCCGAAGAGGGGACGACAATTGGTGTTGAGGACAAGCTTGACGGCAGATCTAGACAGACCGATGCATCAAGTTAGCACGGAGGATGAGCTTGATGACACCGGAGAGAGGACGGCAGTCGATGTGGAGATCGAGCTCGACGATGGATCTAGAAGGAGGCCGACGCATCCACGCAATGGACGACGACACTGGTGGGATGTGGCGATGGCTAGGGAAGTGAGGCGAAGGCTGGAACGCTCCTTCGCTAGATGTCGCTAGCGGCAAATGGCAGTGGCACGCAGCCATGGATGACTATCGCAATGGAGGAGGAGGTCGCGCAGCTGTGGATAGCCTTTGCTCGAGGAAGAGTGTTAGTGTCAAGGATGAGGCATACCTCCTATATATGAGTTCATGGTATACGGAGATACCATATACCTAATAGTATACGAGAAAGTATCCTTTGGTTAAGGAAATACAGCGAATAAAGAAGGAAATTATCTGCCTGGAATAGAAGGTGTTCCGGATAAGGAAGGAGAAGCAGAGTCCTACTCGGACACTACAAGGACTACTCGGATTGTATCCATACTTGTCTCCCTAGTTCTACTTGGACAAGGGACATCCAAGGGTATAAGTACAAGACCCCCTAGGAGGAGAGGGGATAGAGACCAACAGAAGGCAAGTCTAGACCAACCCAATCTAGAGCCACAAACACCAACATGAGGGATTTAGAGCTACCTCCAATCTCGTCGAGTTCATGTTCGAGGAAGAAGACTACACTAGCCGCTGACTATGTGTGACAGCTCCATGCCGCCAAGCTGACATCGACTAGATTAGATCATCCTAGATATTGTACTCGTATGGTATTGATGCTTCAGGTAGGGGATTTGGTGCTTCATGCGCTAGGTAGAGGACTTGGTGCTTCAAGGTTTTGACGAGATGAGTTCAAGAGCTGGATTTTCCGACGAGGGCTTCTATGACTGTCTTGGCCTGGGAGATCCAACCTAGCCCGTGTTCACTTATGTCCAAGTCGGAACCATCATCTTACCGGTGTTCACTGCCGTCCCAATCTCACCCCCTTGGCTTACGCCAAGAACGAGGCCATGACAACGGAACAAGCGAACATGATTCTTGCAACGGCCATCTCTTTGGCAAATACCAAGAACGAGGTGCCGACAACCAAATCTACTGGCGGGCTTCCAAAAATGGCTAATTTCCCGGCTCCTACAGAGAACTAGACGCCTATAAGGAAATTCGCCGAAAAGGACTTCAACACATGGTGTCCGATCCACAAACACTCTTTGACAACTTCGGCTTTGGGAGATACGACCCGACCGGAGTGCATTCTCCTATGGAGTGGGACCCTCATCATCTCAATTTTTGTGAAGACATTGTCACTGTGGAGTTTTCGACAAGGGATACTTCAACGACTTTGGCTCTGGGATATATGACCCGACCAGAGTACGTCGCCGCCAACAATTCCATCTATTGAGAACCCTCAAATTTCAAGACATCGGCGCCACGGAGAACAACGGTTTGATATTGTCGACCATGAGACCTCGGTCTGTGCCGACTACTCCAGGGCTGACATTGCCGTCATGGAAAACAACAGTTCAATATCGTTGACCACGAGGCTTCAATCCAGGTCGACTACTTTTGAGTTGGTTAGCATCACTAGTCAAGGTAATTAGTATATTGATTTTTCAAATTGATCCACTGATTTTGTAGATACATCCGGCATGTGTCTACAAAGGTATGCAATCTTTCATACGATTCACCGTACCTATTTCCAATTCTATAATTTATTATGTTTACCTCGAGCAGTTTTTATACAATATGTGTTGTGCAAGCGTTTCCTATGTTAGGTTGACTATGGTCTAATACTGTGGGCTTGCTTTGTTTCTTCTATATAAATCATGCTTGTTTACGGTATACATAGTACTTGATATTCAAATCTCAATCTGCTCATTATATCCTGACAATGCTAGAAAAAGTTATGCAGCTTTCTGAGTACACACTCGATATTGTCTGTTATATATATTTTCTTCTAGAAAAATATTTTCAGGAAATAATCCAACGTCCGCTTGGACATCGAGTACCCTAGGAGGCAGAGGTCAAGTAAAGAATGTTCTCGAACAAACGAGGAGTTGTTGGACCAAACCTACCAACAAAGACCGACGACCTATCTCACATCTAGTATCGGTCACGATTTGGTCTATTTGTGAAAAGGTTGTTGCTACAATTTCCTCGCAAACATTGTCAGCTTGATTACCCGGCATGATTGCGAATAGACATCCGATAAGCTTATAAGTTGGGTATATGAAGTCATGCTGGCCACATGACATACACATGTAATAACCAACTGAAACGCCCCTAAAAGTGATCGATATATGACTACACACCTGGTCCTCGACCAACATTGTAGCGATCCTCCCACCACCTCTGCGAGTGATCGAGTATGACTACATACCTAGTCCTCGGCCAGCCTTGTAGCGATTCTCCCACCACCTCTACAAGTGGTCGAGTACGACTACACACTTGATCCTCGAGCAGTGTTATAGCGATTCTCCCACCACCGATGCGAGTGGTTGAGTACAACTACACACCTAGTCCTCGACCAGTGTTGTAGCGATCCTCCCACTATCTTTGTGAGTGGTCAAGTACGACTACACACCTGGTCCTCGGCCAGCGTTGTAACAATTCTCCCACCATTTCTACGAGTGGTAGAGTACGACTACACACCTGGTCCTCGGCCAGCGTTATAGCAATCCTTCCACCACCGTTGTGAGCGATCGAGTACGACTACACACCTAGTCCTCGCCTAGCGTTGTAGTGATCCTCCCACCACCTTTGCGAGTGGTCGAGTACGACTACACACCTGATCCTTGGCTAGTGTTCCAGCATTGTAGCGATCCTTCCACCAACTCTACGAGTGGTTGAGTATGACTACATACCTGGTCCTCGACCAGCGTTGTAGCAATTCTCCCACCAACTCTACAAGTGGTCCAGTACGATTACACACGTAGTCCTCACTCGACCAGCGTGTGTAGCAATCCTACTATCCCCATCCATTAATCTATGTAAGTTTTTATACAAATCAAATGTGCAATATTTATCCGTTGATCCTCTTTCTCATATCGCTACTAGTTGAAGTCATTTCTTATCGTCCTGTTACCGGGTTCCCTGAACCTTTGCCGAGGACACTTGGTACTATTGGACTAGTCAGGCTGCTAAGAATCAAACGACCATGTCATACTAGTCATGTCAGAGTATCCACTATAACATATTAACTAGCCATATAATTGAGAATTGGTTTTCCCAACTTCATGGCTGAGGGTTAAGAATTTGCTTCTTCACCTTAGTTTGTTATGTGATTCAAGTTGTTTTTGTGGAAATTGTTCCATAAAACCAGTTGGGGGCTAGGAAGAGTACACAAACTCCGTTCAGTTAAGAGCAGCTCTAGTGAGAGTACTCATTCATTGATTTAAAATATTTTCAATTCATATCACTCCTAAGCGTTCGCTTGGGGGCTTGTTGTCTAATAATTTGTTCTGAGAATTGATTTCAGGAAAATTGAATATCAAAGCAATTGACCTTCTTGAGTAAAAGAGACTAGTTGGAGGCTTATAGTAGTCTACATCTTGTTTGACTAAATAAAGCTCAAACCGACAATTTTAATACTCAATTAACAGACATATACTAGTATCAAGGCAAATAGTAGTCGAAATTTATTTTTGACTAGATGGACGTCGGATTAGTGAATTCAAGTTCAAAGTCGAGTTCTCGGTCCAGGAGAAGAGGACCTTGTCGCGTACTCTGCGCATACTCGACTATTCGAGAATGGTTGACTGAGTTCGACAAGGGTTAATTAGAAGATATTTGATTAAAAACGATGTAACATGATCACATATCTTGTATGGATCTGAGAACCTACACAAGGAGAAAGAAATATTGAACAAAGAGATGGTTTATTCGTTGAGATGATATTTTCTGACCTCAATCCAAATTCAAACAATGGTCACGTTCTCTATCATGGCCAGGAAAGATGACTTGCCGGCAATTTCATGCCTACTTGATATTCCGAGAACAGCTAGATGATTCTGACAATGATGGATTTTCGGGCTACATGGTCGAGAATGCTAGTACGATCATTTGCATTGAGGTCGGGGGCTACTGTCAGTGTTAAGGATAAGGCATACCATATATCTTATAGTATACGAGAAGGTATCCTTTGGTTAAGGAAATACGATGAATAAAGAAGAAAATTATCTTCCCAGAATATAAGGTGTTCTGGATAAGAAAGGATCGGAGTCCTACTCGGACACTATAAGGACTACTCAAATTGTATCCATACTTGTCTCTCTAGTTTTACTTGGACAAGGGACATTCGAGGATATAAAGACAAGACTCTCTAGGAGGAGAGGGGATAGAGACCAACGGAAGGCAAGCCTAGACAAACCCAATCTGGAGCCACAAAGACGAACATAAGGGATCTAGAGTTACCTCCAATCTTGTCGAGTTCATGTTCGAGGAAGAAGACTACACTAGCCGCCGACTACGTGTGATAGCTCCATGTGGCCAAGTCGACGTCCACTAGATTAGATCATCCCAGATACTTGTCTCCCTAGTTCTACTTGGACAAGGAAACATTTGAGAGTATAAATACAAGAACCTCTAGGAGGTGGGGGAGAGGCTAATGGAAGCCAATACAGATCTAGACCAATTGAAGACAAGCCTAGACGAACCCAATTTAGAGCCACAAAGGCCGACATGAGGGATCTAGAGCTACCACCAATCTCGTCGAGTTCATGTTCGAAAAAGAAGACTACACTAGCCGTCGACTACGTGTGACAGTTCCATGCTGCCAAAGCCGATGTCGACTAGATTAGATCATCCTAGATATTGTACTTGTGTTATATTGATATATAAAGACAACACCGGCTTCGGCCAACAGGAGTAAGGCTATTACCTGTCAGTTAAGGGGCCCGAACCTATATAAAGATCCTTGTCTCCCGTCTCTTTTACCTTAATCTCGTGTATACCTTGGTACCAACCATTCTTGTACTCTACAAATACCGTCTACGGGTATAGCTTGTCGAGAGAGAGAGTGCGGAGATGGAAGAGGGAGGGATGGAATACCGGTGTGGGGTCTATGTTTGGCTGGCCAAGTTTGACCAATGAGGAAATGAGTTTGGCCACCCGAATGGGTTGTCTGTCTGATTGGCAAGGTTGTTGGAGTGCTTTTTTTCTTAATTGCCAAATTTTGTCTCAAAGAGTGGGATAGAGAGGTGGTTGAAGATGCTCTTAGAGGTGGAAATTAAGCCGGTTAGTATAATTTTAGCTACTGATCCTTTGGTTCCAAAATATAAATCAAGTTGGTTGGTGTAATTTTATCTCCTACTCCCTCCATTCTAAAATATAAGGATTCTTATGTATTTTCTAAAATATATTTGGATGAAGCAATGCTTATATTTTGAAATAGAGTGAGTATAATATGGCCTGCAAGCTTCTCATCCTACGCTTGTTGTCTTATTAAAAGTAATTTAAGGGTCCCTCAAAACACGTGATAAGAAAAACAAAAAAATAGAAAACACATAAGAGATTAAGAGGATCTGATAACATGAAACAAGCAAACAAGAAAGTTTGCAAGAGGTTAGATCTCTTACTTATTTTCTTATGAAATTGAGCCACATGAATTCAGTCCTATGAAAAATTTCATATCCTTTCACATAAATAAAAGGGTTCGATAGAAAAAATTCCTTAGGAAATTGATCCTCCAAAATTTTTATGACAATCCTCCAATTCAAAGGCCCACTAAATTTCAAATCTTAACTCAAGTTGATTTTAGGGTCTTGTTTTCTGCATAGTATTTTCTATGCATTGGCTCTAAACCGGTAGGAACATAGATATAAAAAAGTTCCGCTGATAAATTATTTTAGGGTAAATACGTTCTTGCCCTTACTTTCCTGGTTGTGATTTTACTCTTGTTTTTTTTTGAGGATTTGCTATTTTGGCCCTGGTTTTTTTAAACAAACCAGCCGATTGTTCTTGTCCTATTAACTCAAGTTAACGTATTTGTCCTTACTTTTGTACACTACTTGTGTATTTGCTCCTCCTTTGAGACCAACCATTTCGGCATGGACGTTGGACATGTTTCGAAATGATTTTTCACGTATTTCAAATCTACAATGAATTTTGACAAACTTTCACAAAGTTTGACAATTATGAAAAAATTTCAGAAATAATTTTGATAGAATTTCGGCAATAATAATTTCAGCAATAATTTTGACATAATTTTAACAATAATTTGTGCATCACAACACTCACCATTGCAAGGAAATCTGGATCTTTTTGAATGCCAGTACAGAAATATGCATCTGAAACAAATCCTTTCGGCATTCGTTTATCTTCAGAGCAGAGAGAGAGAGTGCACAATTTGAGTCGAAATGAACGGGATTGCATTGGACGAAACTTGTATGTACGATTGATATTACACTCACATTAATATATCAGAGTCGAATCTTGACCGAGAAGAATCTTGACAGAAAGAGCGGAAACAAATAAAGGGCTCATTCACTTTATTATCATTTTCAATTATACAGAATATAAAATTTTATTGTTACCAAAATTTACCAAAACAAATAAAGGCCTCCGTCGTCAGGGGAGGTGACTTTCCGCCAGGCTGCCTCTGTCCCGCCGCCGCCTGCTCGCTGCAGATGTCACCGCGTCTACTCACCGTCTCTCCGCCATCGCCTGCTCATCTCTCCGGGTTTTGCGATGATGAATGGATAGGTTATGGCGGTGCTTCCGCTTGGGTGACCGAGCTCGAGGGAGAAAATCAGGTCTCATAAAAAAAATCTAGTACGAGATGTAATACATCCTATAATTTATTTTATTTTTTATGAGGCAGAGATCGAATGAGTAACTCTATTCAGATTGATCGGCCGCTGATGTGTGGCAGAGGGTTCGGATAGCATTCCTTTCTTCTACAGAACCATTCCCAGCTAATTAATCCTTTCTTTTTTAATGATAACTAATCCTTTCTTTAGACCCCTTTGAAAGACAGAAATGTTAAAGAACATGAACAGAAAAACATAAGATTTTGATATGATATAAATGCAAAACAGAAGATCATAAAATATAGAAAAAAATATAAATAACCATTTGAATAAATATACATGCATGGAGCCATTATTTCTTCTTCACCAAAGAATCTTAATCGCCAGCAGTTTGCTTGTTCTTCCTAGATGACTGTCTTCTGTTCTGACGTCCCAGCTCTTATTATGCCACAACGTATTCCAGAATCTCCATTATAGTTTAATCACCAAAGGTGAGCTGAAACAAGGTAAAACTAATTAAAACATAAATGGTAAGAAAATTAAGAAATATGTAAGAATTAATTTCAAATATATGGAGACAAGAGAAATCCTATTAAGGACTTACTAGTAGCACCCAATGCGTGCACACGTTGCACACAATTGGAAACAAGTGATGAAGTGAAGAAGTATGAAGACAGCTGGTAATTCATATCCCAGATGAAGCATAGATGGCAGTAGACGGGAATTTCAAGTCATAGTAAGAAATAAGGTTTTGACCTGGAATTTCATGCAACCTTATAGAGGCATGGATAGTCCAATTTTCTTCATGCTGATAGAATCGACATGGATTAAAAATCAGATTGTAAACTCATGGTAAATTTAAATTACAGAATGAGAAAGCATACCAAATAAATAGATTGCTTGATGTACATACAGAAAGAATCCACATAAATTATAGATAACTGTTATATATGCTGTGCAGGTGAATTACGTGTCATAAGTCACTCATAACAAATACAATAGCTGGCACATGATGATTGGTGAGTAAGAGTCCAAGAGAATAGGGTGAAATGGATTGGGGAAGTTTGAACATTGTATGACTTACAATCCATCAAATGGAGATTTCTAAAGGAACTTCATTCTAAAACAAAGTATAAATTTAGGTTTGAAATTGTGCCAAAAAGAAATGGTGTGGTTGATGTGTTCTACTGCAAAAGAGCAAGAACAATAAACTATCCGAGAATATAAAATTTAGCATGAAAATATTGCACACTTACCAAGTCTTTTTGAGTAAAATGTGACAATTATAGATCGAGCATATCTTTGGATCATCAGGCTGGTATGTCTGATAAAACACATCGGAACAGCCGTTGATGACAAGGACCCACAGGTTCGGGGGCATGACTGGGAGCGACTGAAGGAGAGGAGTGTTCTGCAGAAGCAAGCTCCGAAGAGCATGCCATTCATGCATGTTAGGCAGAGACTTCAATAGTTGCCCGTTCTTTATTTCTACATGCTCTAGGCAAGATCTATTTTGTAAGAACCATTCTGCAGGCAACTCAGCCATTTTTGATCTGTTTAATATGACAAGTCTTTTAGTAAGGCACAAATTCCTTAATGGACTGAAATCAAGTAACAGATGGTCATCAATTTCAAGTGTTTCAAGCTTAAGAGAAGAACTTCGAATTTGAACTGGTGGAAGACTTGATGACGAAGCAGTAACCAACTTGGCACAACTCTCTATCCTCAGTACTTTAAGATGAGAAAGAGCATGTAGTCCACCCAAGGATGACAACCCTTTACACTCAATGATTTTAATCCTCTCCAATTTAGACATCCTTTGAAAATCTTCTTCATCAGGAAGGGAGATCAAACTGTGGCAACGAACCAGGCTTAAGACAGTGAGAAATTTGCAATGTTCCTCTTGTATGAAACACCCATCTAGAGAAGCCAAATTTTCGCAAGATTCGATATTCAAAATAGAGAGCCCTGACTCCATCATAGATACATTTCTTAGCCACCCGCTATCACACATGTTTGGCAGACTAGACATTCCAACTCTATATATGTTCAAATGCCGCAGACTAAAAGGTAAACCCGGTAGCTCTTTTAGGGCCAAGCAGTCCTTTACAACAAAAGTGATAAGATCAGGAGGCAGTCCATCAGGATTGGTGCCTATGGATCCATCCATGCCAGTACTGCAGGATGATCCAGCAATGTATTTCAATTTTGGTAGGCGCATCAGAAACAGATGCTTCAGTTTCCGTAGATATCCAATTTTAGGGAGTTTACCCCATTCCACACATCCATCAAGCTTCAGATATACCAAATTTTTAAGGTATGCAGATTCCATCCACGATGGAGGTTTAGTGCCATTATAACCAGAAATAACTAAATGCGTGAGATTACTAACAGGAACAAGCTTATTAAGGATTCTATCATCGAGACTACCTTGATCAGCAGACCATTCCAAAGACAATACCTTCATATCCGATTTCTCATGCAGTTGTGCAGCAGATGCTTCACTGTGATTAGTGACATTTTGGACATCAAGCACAATGACTTTTTGGAGCTTCTTTAAATCCTTCAGCTCAGTTATTGTGTGGCCAGCTTCCGTTTTCACACTGAACCCATTCAATTCTCGAAGGGTAGTCAGGCTACCAATGTAAGGGATCCTGGACAGTGTACTTTTAGGAAGATACAGTTTCTGCAAGTGAGGTAGGTTAATATAAATAGAGCTACTTGTGTTTTCTTTCTCTATCTTCAGGATCTGAAGGACCTCCAGGTGGTAGAGCTTAAACAATTTGCTCAGATTAGGTTCCTCGGTAGCAGACAGATAGATGTACCTCAAGTGCTCAAGCTCAGCAATAGCACTATTCATACAAAACCAACCATTTCCACATAGCTTTAAGAGTCGCAAGCTTGTCCTGCCTTTGATGGATTCCTTAAGATCATTTGCAAGCTCTTGCTGGATGGAGCTTTCCTCATTTGCTATGACAAGAGTGCGCAGGTACTTGCACTTGGAAATAATATTGATGGTTTCAGCATTTATACCTTCAACATACATGTGCCGCACTGTTGGTGGTATGTTAGTATTGCGGCCTGTGGCTTTCAATCTTGAACATTCCCCAGCGGAGACAGAGCATGCCAATTCATACATCCAATGATGCAGGACATAGTAGTCTTTAGAAGGATCGACAGTCAGTTCTCTGGGTACAAGTGAAAAGAACGATTTTTGTGACAGAATATTGAAGTACTCTCTAGCGATATCCTCCCTGTTCTTTACACCATCCTCTCTTTGCAATATCAGCCCTGAACTCACCCACATCTCAACCATGTCTTCTATCTTGAACTTGTGATGAGGTGGAAATATGCTGCAGTACTGGAAGCAGACCTGCACTTCATTAGTCAGATTTTGATAACTCTGTCTGAGAACTTCCATGATTTTTGTGTCAACTTCATCAAGTTGGTGAATGTCATGATTTAAGATTTTGTTCCATCTGGCATGGTCTGTGTTTCCTTGTAACTGCTGACCAATTACTTTTGCGACCAAAGGGCATCCATTTAGCTTTTTGGCAATCTGTTCACCAATCAATTGAAGCTCGACATGGTCACTGGGAGTAAAGTCACCAAACACGTGATAATTGAAGAGATTCGAAGTGTTTTCTTCATCTAAACCCCCCAGTTCCAAACATTTATATGTATCTGACGACATCTGGCGTTTAACAGCATTAGCCACTGACCTCATTCGGGTTGTGAGTAGGATTCTACCTCCAACTAGGGCATTGTTTCTAATTGGACCTAAAAATTGTTCCCATCGCTCATTTTCTGCATCCTCCCATGCATCATCTAAGACCATTAGAAATCTTTTAGTCATAAACTGTTTAGAAAGATTCTGCAGGGTGTCCAAGGCATCAGCACTAGCTTTGTACTGGTTGAATGATTCCAAGATCTTCCTCACCAACACTTTGGGATCAAAGATCTTTGATACATGCACCCATATGATCTTGTTACCAAAATGGTCCTGAACCTTCTTATCTTGGCAGACAAACTGGGCAAGGGTTGTTTTCCCCATACCACCAGCACCAACAATCGCACACACTGAGAGCTTGTGATCTGTACGATTTGGAGTTTGAACACCGAGCCATCTGACTATTTCATCCTTTTCCTTGAGCCGGCCAAATACAGTTGTTGTCAACTCTCTTGCGGTCTCCCATCTGCTGGCCAAATCTTGGATGTTCTCTTGACCATGAGAGTACGAGTTAGCATGTGTGGCCAGGAGGGATCTCCCTGCGTTGTCAAGGACAGCATCTAACTTCTTGAGTGCATCTTTCAGACTCTCTGTTGCTCTACTGGAGTCAGCAACATGGAATTTCCTGCTGATGCTACTGACAACGGATGACATGCTCACCTTATTGCGACTATCGGTACGGGTCTTGAGGTCCAAGTACTCCATTGAATCGAGCGCATCTTCGGCCTCCTGGATGGCATCCCTGAGCTGCCAAACCACCTCAGACAACCCTGGATTGCTCGGCGTCTTCTGCTGATTGACAGCGTAGAGGATCGCTTCAACAGTTGGCAGCTTCTGCTGCAGCCTCTTGCGCAGATCTCCATCGGCGGCCGAAATGCGATTCAGAGCCTTGTTGACAAGGTAGGTGATGGCCGGCTGCGCCACAGCCTTCGCAGCGAAGAAAGCTGCAGGTTCCGCCATGTTGATCCAAGAGATTTGGTTAGATCAGGCAGGAGAGGCGAGGTGCTAATCTTCTCTTGGGTTCAATGCTCCCTCAGTATGCCCGTGGAAGAGGATCTGGAGCAGGAAGCTGGCCGATAGACTGCTATTGGGGTAAGATACAAGCTCAGTGGTGTTGGACTGAGTCAGGCTCAGGGATCAGTTCTGACGAGGAAGCCTACCTGACGTGCGGGCCACTAGTCAAATGTGCAAAATTGGTAGTAATTCCTAGTCTGTTGGTTCGGAACTCGAAAATTCCAAACAGTTCTGCAATGTAGGTGTTGCTTTCAACTCCAAACTTAATTCAGCACCCCGCCACTTGAAAAAAAAAATATAAAAATTCTACCAAATTGCGAGATATCTGCGATGCCGATGCAGCTATCAATGGTATTAATGACGATCCACCAATTGATGAAAAATTGGAAAATATCACGAAGCAGCGGAGCAACTACCCACGCTCCTCGCACATAAGAAGAGGGGCCCTCACTATCACCATCAAGGCTATATCATATCATAGATCCTCAAGACTCATCTTTATCAAGGCTATATCATATCATAGATCCCTAAGACTCGTAAAGACGACGATGAATGCTGCAAAAGCCATGGATGTGGCCCCTGATGGTGAGAGAAATTTCATCACCACCGCTTCCCCCTCCCTAGCCTTGACTACCCGGATCTACGAGGTAATTAAGCTTGTGGCGAACCTGCGTCAGGCCGTACGTAACCGGCGATGCCCTCCCGGCCTCCGCCGCCGACGCCGATCGGGCGTTCCATCCGCCGCATATCCTCCTCCTGCTCTTGGTTCGCGTCGTTTATTGCGGTGGGTGGGTCCATAGTGTCGGTCTGTACTCACGGCGGCATTTTAGTTGACCACTTTTAGGCTTTTAGGGCTTTGTTTTTCACCTCATCTTTCCAACTCATCACTTTTTTTTTCGCACGTACGTTTTTCAAACTACTAAACGGTGTGTTTTTTTACAAAAAAATTTCTATACAAAAGTTGCTTAAAAAATCAAATTAATCCATTTTTTAAAAAAAAATTAGCTAATACTTAATTAATCACGCGCTAATGTACCGTTCCATTTTCTGTATGCACTGTGTTCTGGAACACACGGAAACAAACACACCCTTAAGAGCTTACTTTAGTGCAGCTAAATTTTGGTTTGATTTGTATTCTTATCAAATTTGATTTGATGACAATGTTTTTATGAAAAGGAATTTCTAAAACTATCAAATTTTGATAAGGTGATAATATGAGATTATGTTTAGGGTTGAAAGTAGTAGAAAACTGCTTAAGCCCAAAAAAACTCAACTGTTTTGCACTTGCTTGAAAGTAGTCAATGTATTCTAATTTCCCATCTGAAAGAACAGTGGACATACTGTAAAACAATACTACTGATTAGCATGTCCATAACAACGTAAACATGGAGTTATGGACAACAGCGGACATATGAAAGTTGGATTTGGATAATATCTACTTCATCCATTTCAAAATATAAAAAATTTTAATTAAATAAAACACATCCTAATAAGCGTAGTACAAATCTAGTATTAAAATATGTTACATTCAACCAAATCTCTTATATTCTAGGAAAAAGAAAGTATAAAGGAATGAGATCACACATATTAATAGCTAGAATAAGTTCATTTGAGGTCTCTTAACTTAACAACGAATTCGATTTTCATCCTTGAACCGCAATACCATATACAATGGTCCCTCAACTATCAAAACCGGTGTAATATAGGTCTCAAGGCGGTTTGAACAGTGGTTTTAGCTGATGTGACGCCTACGTGGCTAAGTTGACTTGGTCTTCATCTGACGTGGCATTGACGTGACACATAAAACAAAATTTAACAATTTAAAAAGTAAAACAAAATATGTGAGCCCATATGTCAGTCAAACAACAAGATTAAAAAAATAATGAAACCCACGTGTCAGTGCGACCACTTCCTCCACCTCATCCTCTCTCTTCTCTGTCTCCTCCCCTTCTTTCTTGCTTTCTTCCTCCTCTCTCTCCCTCTCTCTTGCTTTTCTCCTCTCTTCTTCTCGATTCCTCCTCCCGTCCTTTGCTCCTCTTCCTCCTTCCCACATGTGCGCGCCCGGGAGGGAGTGAGGCGTGGCGACAGTGACCGGCCGGGAGAGGTGGCAGCAGAGGCGAAGAGGGTGAAGTGAGAGTGGTCAACGTTGGCGTCGGACGCGTTCAAGATTCCTGGTGCTCATACTCTCTTCATCAGATCATCCAGCACAACAATGGCACTTCTATTAAGCTCAGATACACTGGAGTTGTACGATAAGCACACGGCTTCTAAGGCGAAATCCAACGCCTGAAACTCAAATGGAAGCTCATGGTCGGCAACTTCTTCCTCATTCAAACAGCGAACATGTCGAGCAAGCTTGTTGTCTTGGTTATTCATATGCACATGATTAGAGGCATCATCAACATCCAGACTATTCAGTGGGAAATGTTTCCCTAATTTCTTCACGAAAGGGAGAACCTAAGCAAGAGGTTCCAGCACCAACACTTCGTCAGCTGCTACTGTTGAAAATATAAGCACATAATGATTTAATTTATTTCATAAATAAATCATGACATTGCAGATAAAAACTAACATAATCGCATTATTCGATCTACACATGATGTGCGCAATGGTGTCCCGATCTTTCGATGAGAGGATAAGTCGATTAGATGAAGCGACATTGGCGATCCAACTACAACTATCCAAGAACGTTGCGTCTTAGCAATCGTTACACCAACTCCAGAGGCAGTCGTGAATCTCGACGGATGCACGATCAGCCCAACCACGAGGGTATTTGTTCTTGCAAGCAATCAAGAACTAGAAAGAACAAGATGAACAAGCAACTCAATTTATGAATTAAAGATGTAGGATTGAATCAGCAAAAGTATCAAAGGTGGGGTTCCGTAACGAGCAAACCGACGATCTAACCGATCACGGGATTACACGGCAAAGTAGCGAAGCTAAACTTTAATCTACACAAAACCCGAGAAACCCTAAAAGGGTACCTAGCTATTTAAAGGGGTGTTGGGGTCGTCCTCTTACCTTGGGACGTGTCCCTAGTGGACCCAACTTGATACACAGCCCATCGGGCCCAAATAAGGTGACGCAGCATCTTTGACAGAAAAGAACTCGGTAGTAAAACAATGATTGCGGTTGCTACAGAACAGATATGGACATGAGGCTGGATCCATTTGAAAGTAGACTTGATAAGCTTTTCATGAAGTACTTGCATGCCCAAAACGGAGTATGTATGAAGTCGTGACGGTCGTCACAAGTCAGTACTGTTTTGCAGTCCGAATCCAGCCTGCGCGAATATGTTTCCTTTTGGGTCCTGCCCATCATTCCTAACCAAAACAAGATTTCTATGGTCTAAATAAGATGGACAAGGAGATAAGAACGAACTTACCTAGTAGTTTATTTGGCGTGCACGAGCGCGAGTAATTGAACCAAAAATCTGTTGTCATTGTGTAGGCGTGGATGTATCGATTGCGTTGATGTCCTCATCAACACATGTAAACTAGACAGTAAAACATGAACAAATCAAATACGCGAAACATGTTGGATATGTATCGAGAGTTATGGAAGTTCGGCTGCACAGCGGGAAGGACTCGCGGTACCGGGCGTTGACGACGGCGCGCTGCACCCGAGCGAAGAGGAAGACGAGCCGTTGTGGACGAACAGCAAGCAGTCGCGCGAAGCGCTTCCCAAAAACCTTATTGTCGCCTTTTCCCAGTGTAGGACGTCGAAGGCGAAGGTTCCGGAGACCTGCTCTCCCGATCACCGGTGCACGCTGGCAAGCGGAACGGAGTAGACTACAAGCGATGGCGCAGTACAGCGGAGGAGACAAACCCTACATTTCACGTATTTTGCGCGAAGGCAGTGGTTCGGTTTATATAGAGATATCAGGATGCTTGATCAGGGCACTTGCATGATCTCCACTTCGCGTAACCGAAACGGATAAGTCGCACATACCAGATTATTCGGTGTGTTTCCAAAAACTAGGTTTCCAAAAATAAAACCGAATTTTTGCAGCAAAACAAAACTGCAAAAGGAGACCACATCCGCGCATGTCGCGTGCGCACCGCTTGGCCTGGCCTAGCCAGGCGAGGCGAGCGAGCGCATGCGTTTGTTCCTCTTGTTCTCTCCACCACACATGCCTCAAGTGGATAGAAGAGCATCCTCCCTTATAAGGAGGTCTCCCTCTCCTAGAATAGACAACGTGGTACTAAACTCCCCATGCATGCCATCCCATGAGGTGGACTTTTATGATTTTTCAAAGAATTAATCTTCATATGGGCATTAGCCATATATCAATTCCAACAATCCCCCACCAAATCTCAAAATCCCACAGAGATTTGCCTTTTTCTAATGTACTCTTTATATACCAGCGGTTCGATGGAGACCGGTTAAGGTTAAACGTCCACCTAGAACTCCTAGCTACACTTACTCACAACTTGAACAATGGACTACGCCTTTAATTGTAACTCTTGTGCAAGCAAGTTTCAGTCAAAGTCTTATATGGTACTAGGCCGTTAGTAGACTACCCCTCGGATGGAGCGTATAAGTCATACTCGTTGGTCTCTTAGTAAGCTTCCTAGAAGATTCACCCCAAATCTCCATAGACTGCAACCAACAGTCAAGCTCACATACGTACGTTCTTTCAAGAATGCTCTGCAGGATAGCATCTTCGCTAATTAAAGCCAACAGAACACATTAAGGCTTAGCCAACCTGCCTTGCAGCTCATGAGAGTACACGCATCTTCACTTAGAGAGGGTTTTAGAAAAGTACTCTCCACTAGTTAACTAATGGCTTGTTCTTCTTAGGTCCTAATTCACGTGATCTCCGATCACATAGGTTGGGTTACCACCATAGGATAACTCACATGGGTTTCATACCCATCTCCTTCGATGCATTGTCTATCACATTCCGTGATAGTCCCTTTGTGAAGGGATCTGCCAGGTTTCTAGCTGTTTGGATGTAATCCAATGTTATAACCCTGGAGTTTCTCAATTTTCTAACAGACTTCAATCGTCTTTTCACATGTCTAGATGATTTCATATTATTCTTAGAACTGTTTACCTTGACAATTACCGTTTGATTGTCACAGTTCATAAGGATAGCCAGCACCGGTTTTTCAACCACAGGCAGATCCATCAGTAGATCACGTAGCCATTCTGCCTCAACAGTAGCAATGTCTAGTGCCGTAAGCTCTGCTTCCATGGTTGACCTCGTCAAAATGGTCTGTTTGCAAGACCTCCATGAAACAGCACCACCACCCAGTGTGAAAACATATCCACTAGTGGCTTTGATCTCATCAACATCGGAGATTCAATTTGAATCACTATATCCCTCAAGTACCGCAGGATACCCAGAATAGTGAAACCCCAAGTCCATAGTACCTCTTAGATAGTGCATCACTCGCTCAAGCGCACGCCAGTGATCATCTCCCGGATTAGAGGTAAACCGGCTCAACTTGCTCACAGCAAAGGAGATGTCAGGCCTAGTTGCACTAGCTAGGTACATAAGTGAGCCAATGATTTGGGATTACTCCAATTGATTTCTAGCAATTCTCTTGTTCTTACGAAGTAACAAGCTAGGATCATAAGGTGTTAGAGAAGGTTTGCCATCAAGGTAGCCAAAGCGACTCAAGATTTTCTCCACATAACGAGACTGTAAGAGTGTAATCTCATTCTCACCTCTAACTAGCCTAATGTTTAAGATAACATCAGTTACTCCCAAATCCTTCATATCGAAATTTTAAGACAAGAATGATTTAACCTCATTAATCACCTCAAGATTTGTCCAAAATATAAGTATGTCATCAACATACAAGCACAGAATAACTCCCTCACCCCCACCATGGCGATAGAATACACATTTATTTACCTCATTGACTGTGAAACCTATAGATGTTAATGTTCTATCAAATTTCTTATGCCATTGCTTAGGAGCTTGTTTCAGACCATACAAAGACTTCAAGAGTTTGCACACCTTGCCTTCTTGACCTTTCACTACAAACCCATCAGGCTGATCCATATAGATCTCCTCATCCAGCTCTCCGTTAAGAAAAGCTGTCTTAACGTCCATTTGATGAACGAGAAGACTATGTGAGGCTGCTAGGGAAAATAGCACACAGATTGTGGTCAATCTAGCAACAGGTGAGTAAGTGTCTAAGAAGTCTTCGTCTTTTTTCTAAGTATAGCCCTTTGCAACAGGCCGAGCCTTGTACTTTTCAATAGTACCGTCAGGCCTAAGCTTCTTATTGAACACCCACTTGCACCCCACGGGTTTACATCCATAGGGTTGTTCTATCACCTCCCAAGTTTTGTTAGTGATAATGGAATCCAATTTACTACGGACAGCCTCCTTCTAGTAGTCTGCATCAGGAGATGCATATGCTTCTGAAATTGACTTAGGAGTATCATCCACGAGGTACACAGTGAAATCATCACCACAGGATTTACCGTCCTTTGTCTCTTGCTCCTCCAAGGAGCTTCACTGTCATCCTCCTTAGTGACATGTTCATGTGTATTTTCAGGTTGTTCTGGTGGTGTGATTAAGCTGGGAATTATTTCAGAAGATTGACTAGAAGTGTCATGTGTATCCTTCATTGGAAAAAAGCTCTCAAAGAAGGTAGCATCACAAGACTCCATAACTGTACCAACATGCATGTCAGGTACCTCAAATTTAACTATTAAAAATCTATAGGTAATGCTATGGTGAGCATATCTCAGAAATACACAATCCACTATCTTAGGTCCAAGCTTGCGCTTCTTTGTTATTGGTACATTGACTTTCGCCAAACACCCCCATGTACGCAAGTAAGAAAGTGATGGTTTTCTCCCAATCTATACATCGTATGGTGTTTTGTCCTTGTTTCTGTTAGGAACTCTGTTTAACACATGATTCGAGGTCAACAATTCCTCCCCCACCATGCCTTAGGTAGTCCCGCTGTATCCAACATTGCATTAACCAAGTTAGTTAGTGTGTGTTCTTCCTTTCGGCAATCCCATTAGACTCAGGAGAATAGGGAGACGTCCTCTCATGTTTGATGCCATGTTCCTCACAAAACAAGTCAAATTCATTTGAGAAAAACTCTCCACCACTATCAGACCTAAGTCTTTTTATCTTCCTGTCAAGCTGGTTTTCAACTTCTGCCTTATAAATTTTAAAATAGTCTAGAGCCTCATCTTTCGTTTTCAACAAATACACATAGCAAAATATGAAAGTATCATCGATTAACATCATGAAATATCGTTTTTCACCCTTCATCAACACCCCATTCATTTCACAAAAATCTGAATGTAGGAGTTCTAAAGGTGCCAAGTTTCTCTCCTCGGTAGCCTTGTGAGGCTTGCGATGTTGCTTTGATTGCACACAACTATAGCACTTGGAACCTTTGACAATGGAAAATTTAGAAATTAAACACATACTGGAAAGCCGAGACATCAAGCCAAAATTAGTATGATATAAATGTGAGTGCCAAACATTAGCCTCATCATCCATACTACCACAAATATGATTCACAGACTTATTGCAGAAATCAGAAAGGAAAAAACGGAACAAGCCTCCGCACTCATAGCATTTACCAATAAAATATCCATGTTTAGACACGACTACTTTATTAGACTCAAAAACCAACTTAAATCCGTCTCTACATAGACAAGAGCCACTAACGAGATTCTTGTCGATAGTAGGGACATGCTACACGTTCTTCAGCTGCACGATCTTTTCGAAGTAAACTTCAGATCTACCGTGCCAACACCATGAACAGAAGCATGTAACCCCATTCCCCATTAGAACGGAGGAATCCCGTGCGACCTGATAAGAAGAAAACAACGAGATATTAGCACAAACATGTACATTGGCCCCTGTATCAACCCACTAGTTTGTAGACTGATTAACTGAGAAAATATTGGGTAAATTACCATACCCGCTTGCATCTCTAGTGTTGCCAATGGTCACATTGGCAGACTTAGAAGTCTGCCCTACAGGTGCCTTCATCTCCTTGCATTGTGGACACTTCTTGACCAGATGACCAAGCAAGCCACACACATAGCAAGTTCTCTCATCCTGGTTCGGATTGTTGTTCTTCTTCTTCTGCTTAAAGTTGGTGGTCTGCTAGGGTTTGTATTTCCCTTTGTTCTTGTTCTGGGCCTTGTGCACGACATTGGCACTAGAGTGCCTACCATCGCCCTTAGACATGGCGTCTTTTTCCTAAGCTTTCTCCTCAACATCAAGAGACGCTATTAATCCCTCAACGGAGTACTCTTGTCTCTTGTGTTTGAGTGTAGTGCCAAAACTTCTCCAAGAGGGAGGTAGTTTCGCGATAATGCACCCAACCACAAAATTGTCGGGTAAGATGCACTTAAGGAGTTCGAGTTCCTTTGCCATGGTTTGTATTTCACGAGCCTGCTCAACTACAGAATGGTTGTCAACCATCCTGTAGTCATGAAACTGCTCCGTGACATACAGATCATTGCTAGCGTCAGTAGCACCGAATTTGGTATTCAGTGCATCCCACAACTCCTTAGCGTCAGTCATGTGCATATACACCTTGACCAGACAATCTACAAGAACGCTAAGAATGCATCCCACAATGAGATTAGTGGCCTCCTCGAATTCTTGCTGCTTTTCAGCAGTAAGAACTCCTTCAGGTTTGCCATTACTAACCTAGAAGCATTTCATAACCATCAGCCACAGAGTGACCCTGATCTGCCATCTCTTGAAGTGCACACCGGTGAATTTATCTGGCCTCAGTGCCTCGGCAAAACCAACCATATTAAAACCACAGTGCCTATAATAAGACTATTGGATTATTGAAAATATAAGCACATAGTGATTTAGTTTATTCCATAAATAAATCATGGCATTGTAGATGTAAACTAACATAATCGCATTATTAGATCTACATATGTAAACTAGATAGTAAAACATGAACATATCAAATACGCGAAACATGTTTGATGCGTACTGAGAGTTATGGAAATTTGGCTGCTCAGCGGGAAGGACTCACGGTACGGGGCATTGACGACGGTGCGCAATACCCGAGCGAAGAGGAAAATGAGCCGTTATGGACGAACAGAAGCAACCGTGTGAAGCGCTTTCCAAAAAGCCTATTGCCGCCTTCTCTCGGCGCAGGACGTTGAAGGCGAAGGTTCCGGAGACCTGCTCTCCCGATCGCCGGTGCATGTCGACAAGCGGGACGGAGTAGACTACGAGCAACGGCGCAGTACAGTGGAGGAGACAAACCCTAGATTGATTTTGCATATTTTGCGTGAAGGCAGCGGTTCGGTTTATATAGAGATATCAGGACGCTTGATCAGGGCGCCTGCACGATCTCCACTTCACGTAACTGAACCGGATAAGTCACACGTAACTTATCCGGACTCCAAGCCACTCCACGTACTGAATTATATGGTGTGTTTCCAAAAACTAGGTTTCCAAAAACAAAACCGAATTTTTGCAGCAAGACAAAACTACAAAAGGAGACCGCATCTGTGCAAGGATGAGGAACCAATTTTGGTAGACCGTTCACCCGCATGTCGCGTACGCGCGTCGCCTGGCCTAGCCAGGCGAGGTGAGCGAGCGCGTACGTTTGTTCCTCTTGTTCTCTCCACCACACATGCCTCAAGTGGCTAGGAGAGCATCCTCCCTTATAAGGAGGTTTCCCTCTCCTAGAATAGGCAAGGTGGCACTAAATTCCCCATGCATGCTATCCCATGAGGTGGGCTTTTGTTATTTTTCAAAGAATTAATCTTCATATGGGCCTTAGCCCATATATCAATTCCAACAGTTACCATTGCTCTAACAAATTCCAGATTGATTACCATAGCCTTCTTCCTCGCTGCAAAATCAAAACCAAAAACATTAAAGTGATTCTAATGGTGAATCTTCATCTACATGCTCTTGAGCAATGGGCAGATCAATCGCACTACAAGGGATCAAAATTTGACAGCAATTGCAACAGCAGCAGCTCACCGAGGATGCTAGGGGAGCCACAGAAGAGGGGGCCGAGGACGCGGAGGTCACGCGTCGGCAAGCCAGAGCGGCAGGCAATGAAGGCCTTATCGCACATGATCATCTCATAGCTGCCTCACCGGTCCAGCCGCATCTACAGTTGGGTGGTCACCACCTTCCTCTTGCTATTGCCCTTGCCCATCACATGGGCCGGCGGCACGAGGAGGGGAGGCCTTGATCGGGAGAGGGCACGGTGTACGGATCGGCAATGCCTGGAAGCCGGAGGGGATGAGAATAGGGTGGCTGTAATGACGACGGAGAGGAACGCGCAGGAGAGGCAACGGCGACGCAGGTCACCATTGCGGAGACAACGGTGATGGATGCGGTTTTGGACGCGACAATGAAGAGTGTGAGCACCATGAATCTTGAGCGTGTCTGGAGCATGTCCAACACCGACGCTGACCCCTCTTGCTCCACCCTCTTCGCCTCCGCCGCCACCTCTCCCGGCCGGTCGTTGTCGCCGTGCCTCACTCTCTCTCGGGGCACACGCATATAGGGAGGAGGAAGAGGAGCGAAGGACAAGAGTAGGAATCGAGAAGAAGAGAGGAGGAGAAAAGCAAGAGAGAGGGAGAGAGAGGAGGAAGAAAGCAAGAGAGAAGAAGAGGAGATATAGAAGAGAGAGGATGAGGTGGAGGAAGTGGTTCCACCAACATATGGGTCCTATTATTTTTTAATCTTATGGTTTGACTGACATATGTGCCCACATATTTTGTTTTACTTTTTAAATTGTTAAATTTTGCTTCATGTGTCACGTCAATGTCACGTCAGATGAAGACCGAGTCAAATTAGCCACGTAGGCGTCACGTCAGCTGAAACCACTGTCCAAACTGCCTTGGGACCTATATTGCACCGGTTTTAACAGTTAAGGGACCCGTTGTATCTGGTATTACGATTCAAGGACAAAAATCGAACTCGCTGTCAAGTTAAGGGACTTCAAATGAACTTGTTCCTTAATAGCTAGACTGATCTAGATGAAGGGGGTCTATTTGGGCCAGCCTAAAATATGGCCCTTCAGGCCCAAAGGGCGAAACCATTTAGGCTGAAGGGTTAATTGGATCTATACCATTATAAATTCTTTGGTTTTGAAATTTGTCATTACAATTTGTGTGTTTGTAATGATGCCATTATAATTTTGTAGCTATTCAAGATATACCACTGCTTACCTTTTCGGTGTAGCTATAAAAATTTTTGGACCAAATTACCCCTTTCTTCTACCTTCTTTTCCTACTTCCTTTCCCCTCACCCTTCTCCTATTTCCGATGAACTCCGGCCACCATGGCCACCTCTCCACCTCTGTCCCCACATCAGCCTCCTCCCCCTTTCTTCTCACTGTCGTCGTGAGATTCCCTCGCTGTCAGATTTGGACCTCTGCCGCCTGCCCTAGGTTGTTGCCCACCCATGGTCGCCACTAGATTTCATCACCGGTAATCGCCAAGCACCTACTCTGCCGCTCTTCTGCACTGGGCAAGGTGAATCTAACAACAAGGAGTCACTGGGGCATGCATGCTCGAGATACCGGTGCCAAATCCCGAGCCCCATCGCTGAAGCCGCGCCTCTGCGCTTTGCTTCCATCTCCAAGAGAGGTGCACCGCTAGGGATCTGGAGGGGGGGGGAGAGAGAGAGAAAGAAAGATACCACTCGAGCTCCCCAGCCACGGATTCGGAAGCATCACCATGCCTGATTTCGCCGTCAGAAGCGCCGCCGCGATCAAGCTCTAGTTGGCCTTCCTGAAGACTTCAGGAATGTCACGACGCCTTGCTCTCTGCTTGGCCTTGGCTATGGCCCCTCACCAGCAACCTTGAGCGATGAGCTACGTGCTGCAGCATCAGGCACCGCCATGTTCTTCTGGCTTGGGGAAGGAACAGGGCTAGAACACGCCCTTTGCACTGCATATTTGCAGCCTAAGGTTTCTTCAGTGGGATGGAAGGAGATGATGAGGGTATTTTTGTCTAATACATGTAAAATACATATGTCAATGGCACCAATACAATTACAAATAAAAGATAGTGACATCGTTGCAAATACGTAAATTATAATGGCATATTTGATAAACCAAAAAATTACAATGGCATAGATCTAATTAATTAACTCTTAAAGGGTGAAAGAGCTAGTGCTATAGTGCTATGCATTGCTTTCGGTTGCTGGGACAAATTTGAAGAGGTTTCCACTTGCTGCATTTGCATTTAGTCTGACAGCAAATCGATTGGAAGGATTGCTGGAGCCATCATCGACGAACTGCATCTGATCATCAATGCCGCTCGTGCCAGCAAGTTCAACTTTATGTTAAGTATATGCAATGTTTTGAAGTATAAATGGCTAGAGCCTAGAAGAGAAGAAGCATCGCAAAAATGCTTCATAAAAAACCACTTTAAACTTCTGCTCCCCGTTGTTAACACCTAATTTGGCACCTAGACATGAAATATGAAAACATTGTCAAAGTTTGAAAAGAACCGGGTTTTCTTCATAGGACCGGTTTGACCGCTGCCTTTGGGATGGTCTGACCGATGGTGTGGGACCGGTTTGACCAGTGGCTTGTGGCTGGTCAGACTGGCTGAGTCCGGGTCAAATTTCATCGTGTCTCAAGTTTTCTTACTTGGGGAGGCATTTTTTTCGAGTTCTATTCGGTCTCTAGCTACCCCGAGTTAGATGTAGAGGAGGTTTTGTAGGAGGCAAGACTAACCCTTGATAAGGGTTAAGGTCGGTTCAAATGAGACATCAATCTACTTTCAACATAATTAGTCAATTGAATCATTTTTTTCAATATCGCATTTACTTTTTGTCTGATTCTAGCCTAGTTTTCATCTATCTTTGACGGTTTGCACTGAAAGCCGTTCGTCTTTATCGCGAGAGTGCGATTACCCCTTTGTAGGTTTGTCCCAAAAACCTTTTGTTCGTTCACAAAATGGGTGTTTATCTCTATTTCACCTAAATCGGCTCTGCTAACCGATTTGTTTTTACAAAACCCATTTTGGTTTGATTTGGTTCAGATCAAAGTGGTTAGTGACTCTGTATCACCACAAAGTATTAGATGTTTCGATCTTTTTTTGCGACATGTCCAAAAAAGTTGCCAACACCCATCTTGCTTTGCATCCCAATGTTTGGTCTCATGCGCCTCCAAGCTGAATGACAGTAATACACCGCTGGCGAACTCATCTTTAGTCCCGATTTGCAACCTCTTTTAGTCTCATGGGTATGCAACCAGAGCTAACAATCCGGGACTAAAGATGGTAGCACCACGTGGCTGGTGCTTCCATCTTTAGCATCGGTTGGTGTTACCAACTGGTGCTAAAGATAATTTTTCTTTTTTTTAATGCTTTATATTGTTTGCTGCATGTTTATATATATGCATATATATATGTATAAATATATATATATATATATATTTATATATATTCATGTATATATATATATGCAAATACAAACATATATATATATATATATATATATATACGTATAGACATGTACATATATAAGTAAATACATACACATAAGATTAATATATTTTTGTATAGCATCACGTATATATAATTGCTAGTATATATTACTTATATACAATGGGAATTTACTTATAAACATGTACGATCGTTGTTAATTTCTAATGTTTCATTATATATTACAAACTAGGACAATTCATCTCGAGGAATGGGTCTTTCGTCGTCGTGGAATTCCCCCGCCGGATTAACTATTTCATCCATAAAAAATCCCATGAGTTGTTCTTGAACAACCTTGATGTAATCCTCTTGGGGGAGTTGGTCATTCATCCACAAAATCTATCGTTTTCAAAAAAAATGAGATATGAATATATTAAATCAATGAGAAGAGTGTAAATAATATACATGTAGGTATTTACGTACATCGATATCCTTATCAGTGTTAATGGTGTGTGCCATGCGGTGAATAAATTCACAAACATAGTAGCCGTATAAGTTGGTCCCCTATTCCTGTCATAAACACTAAAGGAGAAATGAACTTATGAAATATTTCTAATATCGAATAAATGAGATTTATAATTTTGGACCATGTACGTACCGGAAAGTTCATCCGCACTAACAATTCTTCCTTGAATTCCCCACGAACATTTGCACGTAATCTTGCCCATACCCTGCAGTTGCAAACAAATTAATGACGCTTTGATCCACATAGTAGTTATAACAGCAATCATAACGAGAGTACTAGCGAATCACATTACCTGTTAATCATGTCAATGATATCGTCGAAAACATCCCTATTTTTGCGCATAGAGTCCATGACAATAATCTAGCCTGTGGTAATCTCTATGACAAAGAGGACCCAGTGAAATTAGCAGAATTCGTGAAATATGATATACATATCAATTTATAAAAATGAGAAGGAAGTTGCTACAACAACCGGTAAAAACTCACTTTGTGTTGTATGGCAATAGTATATACTCCTTGAAATGTTGCTGCACCAGGAATTTGTAAATGTTATTCTTGGTTTCCACTGGCCAGCGTTCTAAGGTCTTCTCGTTGATTATGTACGGGTCCATGAAAGCGCACTTGAAGTACCCTTCTTTCCTGCATCTCTGAATCTCTATTCTACGGCGAAAAAAGACGTTAAATTTTTTATGTCACATACGAGGGGCAAATGAATGACATTAAATTAAATGACACTTACAAAACCCAGCAACTCATAACAGAGACGTCAAGGGCGTCTTGATGGTATACGTCATAGCAATCGCCCCACCGTATCCACATATCGTATGTTCCACGGAAGAAATGTTCATTTCTAACCCTTGCCGTGAACATCCTCCTACTCTTAGCTGATTGATCCATGTACCATTCATGGAATCAGTGCATCTGTGTAGAGAGGCTTGGAGACCAACTCTGGCTTGACATGTGGTTTGCCGAGTATGTACTGTGTTTAAGTTCTGCGCTCTCTATAGGGGCCGTCCCCAGCAGTTGCTCCTTGCTCATATTTGTATCAGCCATAAATTGTTGTAAACTGAAGTCGTAGTCCGTTGGCATTGGCTCAACCATTTGTTTCTTTTGCGTTCCGAGCTGGGGGACAGTCTTTGCCTTTGTCTTTCTTTTTCCAAAAGACTTTTGAACCAAGTGGTCATAGTCTGATAGTACGGTCTTTTTCGTAGGTTCGCTCATTTTCTAAAAGAAGGCCTTAGTTACCGGGTCTATTAGAATCTTCTTCTCTGGAACCCGTGGCCTAAAGTGATCCTACACTTGCTTTCTGACAATCTCGTCAATCTCCTCGTCTGTCCTATCATACGTTCTTTTCTTCACAGTGGGTAGTTTTGGCTCGTCAAGTGTGTGCTTCTTCTTTTGTTGTGTGGACTTTGATGGCGCTGGACGAGGTGGAAAAGACCGCTTGGTACTTGCAGTTGCTTGCGGCATTGAAAAGGGAGGAGATTGTGTAGGCGGCAGAGACGATGCGGGTGGCGAAGACCACAGTTGCAGAGGAGACGGTGCAGGTGGAGGACACCGCGGTTGTGAAGGAGATGGTGCTGGCGGAGGAGACCGCGGTTGCGATGGAGACCGAGGCTATGGTGGTAGAGATGTAGGAACGGACGCCGCTACTCGCCTGGGAAGCACGATGTAGCGCTTGCACCATAGTATAATGGCGTATGTTGTCTCTCCTAGTTTCGTCTCCCCGTCTCCTCCGAGGATTTCTAGCTCGAGATCCTCAAAGCCTGGGACCACCAGCTCAACTTCGACCTTTGAGTACCGAGGTAGAATTAGTCTACAATGGTACATCCCATCTTGCTGCACTTGTATGGCCATGCCCTCCGCCACCTTCACGACAATTGAGGTTAATTAGTAATTAACATATGCACAAACATTCGCAATTTACAAGCCAGATATCATAAAACTACGAGCATACCTTGATTGATATGTTCCTGAATGGAATATGCAGCTCACACGGTGTCCACTCCGTGATTTCATCCACGGGGCAGGGTGGTTCATCGACAGCTGGCCCTGCTGCAGCGTCGATGCTATGTTTCCCTATTTGCACTGTAGAAGCGTAGCTGCTTCGATTGCCTGAGGGGCTCACCATGACGTGAGGAACAGATGGTTGGGTCTGCTGGCTCCACTGTTCACTTAAGCGTTGGTCCACCTGTCTTGCCACCTCTTCTTGCAACCGTGCGTCCTGAATCGCTATCTTCAATTCAAGATCTGCCAATTTCGTATCTGTATCTCTCTTGCTCCTCATGCAACTCCGGTACGTGTGGATGTCCTCTTTAAACCCATACTTCCATGGAACCATGTCTTTTCCGCGTGTTCGTCTTGGGTGCTTCGGATTTTCCAATGCGAGCGTAAGCTCGTCCTTTTCTCTGTTCGGATGGAATCTTTCCTCAGAAGACGCCTCTAGGGCATCCACGAGATAGTGAGCTGCTTGGCGTATGTCATCGCCAAATATCAGGGAGCTATTACTGGGATTCAGTGTTCCCCCATGAGCACATTACCAATGTTTTGATCGTTCAGGCCAATCAACTGTGGCCAAAACGATTCCTTCTCTGGCTAGAGTATCCTCCACTTTCTGCCACTTGGGCATTGCCTTCTTGTAGCCGCCTGACCCTAGCCGGTGAAAATACTTCTTCTTGGAGGCATTAGCTTTGTTCTTCACTATTCTAGCTTGCCCTTGCTCTCCTGTCTTATAGGCCACAAATGCATCCCAATGATCCTTCGGTTTGGGGAATGCGTCGAAGTCCGGTGTTAGATCCTTCAGGACATATCTATTGTACAAATCTTTCTTGTAGCCCTCGAATTGTTGAGCCATCTTTTTTAGCTTTCAATCCTTCACTTTGGCGTGATCTGCCTCAGGGATAGTGAAGGTCTCAAGCATATTGATCCACAGCATGTCCTTCTCTGTAGTTGGCAGATATGTTTGTTCAACATCCCCTCGTGACCTTGTTTGGTGTCAGCTTTGTATGCTGATTGGCACGTGATCCCTGACGACGCAACCACTGTGTGACACAAATTTTCTTGCTGCATCGGCGGAGGCAACTGGTTCGCCATCTAGGTTCACTCCAGTTATGATGTGTCGCCTCTCTACCTTCCTCGCGATAATTCATTGTCCACGTGGCCTCTTCGTACCAACACTCGATTGGCTGGCTTGTTGCTCATCTTGGTTCTCCTCCTCATTCCCTTCCTCATTCCTCTCCTCATTCCCCTCCTCATTTAAATACTGGTTGGGGTCCTCGTTCCCCTCCTCGTCTGCCTAGTACTGGCTGCTGCCCTTATTGATCTCGTCCAAGAGAAACTGTTCGTCATCGTGATCTGTCATCTGTTCATAACATTAAATAGTACAAAAAATGTTATTACTATCCATATTGTCGGCAACTACGAAGAACTTCTAAATTTCACTTAGTTAAGAAATATGCAACCTACATTTATATCGTCATGTATATCGACATTGTCAGCAACTATGAAGAACTTTCAAAATTCACTTAGTTAAGAAATAGGGTTTAGGGTTTAGGGTTTAGGGTTTAGGGTTTACGGTTTACGGTTTACGGTTTAGGGTTTAGGGTTTATATCGTCATGTTAGGGTATAGGGTTTAGGGTTTATATCGTCATGTATATCGACATTGTCGGCAACTACGAAGAACTTCTAAAATTCACTAAGTTAAGAAATATGGTTTAGGGTTAGGGTTTAGGGTTTAGGGTTTAGGATTTAGGGTTTAGGGTTTATATCGACATTGTCGGCGACTACGAAGAACTTCTAAAATTCACTTTGTTAAGAAATATGCGACCTACATTTATATTGTTATATATGTCGACATTGTCAGCAACTATGAAGAACTTCTAAAATTCACTTAGTTAAGAAATATGCAACCTACATTTATATCGTTATATATATTGATATTATCGACATCTGTTCTTATGATTAATTAAGTATTTGCTAATTTTTTAAAGCAACTTAAGAAATATGCAACATACATGTATATTGTCAACAACTACGAAGAACTTAGGTATGCATACATATCCACATTGGATAACAACCTACATGTAAATTGTTATATATATGAATAGCCTTAGGTATGCATACAATTAGAATTAACAAGTCAGATCTCATATATCACATATATTGCCTTAGCGTGTTGCTTGGCGATCTTTGAATCACGTAATTCAACTTGAGAGTCGTCCGCGTCCAACCCTGACAACAAAACAATTGTTAGGTAATTACAACATTTGCATTGAACAACTACAACATAGCCCAAGTTGTAAATATATTTTTCAAAAATATTTGCATATACATCGTTAAGTCAGAGATAGTGATTCAAGATATTGGGTGAACACAACACCTCGCTCTTTCATGGCTACAAACGAATAATTTCCGTAACAAATTTGGTCTTGACTCCCTATGCATAGGGAGTCAAGACAAAATTTGTTTTAGAAATTATCCGTTTGTGTACAATCATGAAAGACCGAGTGCTTGTGTTCAGCCAATATCTTAAACCAGTATCTCCATAAAACGAGCGAACGTCGAGCGAACGAGCGAATGAACAGAGCACTGTTCAAACATCTTTCATTCGTTCGTTCGTTCGCTTGTTCGGTCGCTCAGTTGTTCGCTCGGCTGTTCTCTCGATCGTTCGATCGTTCCCTTGCTCATTTGTTCGTTCGCTTCGTCGTTCGCTCGTTCCTTCACTCATTCGGTCGTTGGCTCATACGTTCGCTCGTTCGGTCGATCGGTCGTTCGCTTGGACGTTCGCTCGTCAGTTTGTTCGTTCATTTGTTTCCTCGGTCATTTGGTTGTTTCCTCGCTTGTTCGGTCGTTTGCTCATACGTTCCCACACACGTTTGCTATGATCATTCGGTCGGTCGGCCGGCCACGGTGGCAAGTACGGCGGTGGCGACAGCGGCGGCGCCGCCGGAGGAGAGAGAGGTGGAGGGGGAGAGATGCATGGCGGCCTCACCTTGAAGCACGGAAAATGAGAAGGACGGTAGCTCGCTGGACTCAAGTAATGGCTTTCTTTCTCCTTTGGTTCCGGATGAAGGCCATCCTGTTGTTTCATACGCTTTAGATCATTACGTGCTTTAAGTGTATCTTTCGAGTTCCCATATACACCAAGAAAGCCTAGCAGGTTAACGCAAAGGTTCTTAGTTAGGTGCATCACGTCGATTGCGTGGCGGACGTCTAAGACTTTCCAATAGGGTAACTCCCAAAAAATATACTTCTTCTTCCACATCACTGCGTGACCATCTTCACTTGCTATAGGTTGGCTGCTAGGTCCCTTTCCAAATACTACTTTCAAATCTTTGACCATAGCAAACACGGTCTTTTCGTTACGATGCTTAGGCTTAGTACGATGGTCTGCCTTCTCTTCAAAATGTTTGCCTTTCTTTCGTACAGGGTAACTTGTAACAAGAAATCGACGATGGCCCATGTACACAACCTTCCTACGATGCTTCAAAAATGTACTGGCAGTATCATCCATACAGTGCGTGCAAGCCTTATACCCCTTGTTTGATTGTCGAGATAGGTTGCTAAGTGCAGGCCAATCGTTAATGGTTACGAATAGCAACGCTCTTAGGTTAAATTGCTCCTGTTTATCCTCATCCCACACAGGGACACCTTCTTTCATCCACAGCAGTTTTAGATCTTCAACTAATGGTCTTAAGTACACATCAATGTCGTTACCAGGTTGCTTTGGGCTTTGAATAATAATCGACATCATGATATATTTTCGCTTTATGCATAACCAAGGGGGAAGGTTGTAGATACACATAGTCACAGGCCAAGTTCTATGACAGCTGCTCATCTCTTCAAATGGATTCATGCCATCCGTACTTAAACCGAACCTTATGTTCCATGCATCATTTTCGAAGTCTTGAAATGTTCTGTTGATGTTTCGCCACTACGACCCATCGGCGGGGTGTCTCAGCATCCTGTCTTGTTTATGCTTAGCATATGTTTTGTTCCTGAACAAATGCCTCAGCCGTGGTATTATAGAGAAATACCACATCACCTTAGCAGGAACTCTCTTCTTCGAAGGTTGTCCATCAACATCACCTAAGTCATCTCGTCTAATCTTGTGTCGTAGTGCCTTACAGACTGGGCATGCTTCTAGGTTCTTGTACTCCTCACCGCGATAGAGGGTACAATCGTTTGGACATGTGTGTATCTTCTGGACTTCCAGTCCTAGAGGGCAGACTACCTTCCTAGCTTCGTATGTTGTTTCGGGCAATTTGTTTTCCTCGGAAAGAATATTCTTTACGAGTTTCAATAACTCATCAAATGCCTTGTCAGTCACACCATTTTTTGTCTTCCATTACAAGAATGCCAGCGTGGTACCCAACTTTTTGTGCCCCTGTTCGCAACCTGGGTACAAGAACGTTTTGTGGTCCGCTAACATCCGCTCCAATTTCTGGACCTCCTTTTCACTTTAGTAGTCCTTCTTTACGTCGCACAACATTTGACCAAGATCATCCACACCGTCATTTTCTTCAACAGTTCTGTCCACCTCGCCTGTTGTATTTTCTGCAAATCCATCGTATTGAGCCCAGTCTGGAATATTGTCGTCTTTATCTTCATCTTTTTCTATTGCAACCCATGACTCTCTGTGCGAGGTCCAACAATTATAGCTAAGCATGAATCCCGACTGCAACAAGTGGATATGAAGAGTTCTTGATGTAGAATATTCATTCTGGTTTTTGCACTTTTTGCATGGATAACATATAAAACCCTAAGGCTTATGGGCAATGGTCACACTCAAAAAATAATACACGTCATCAATAAACTCCTTTGACCGTCGGTCCGCGATGTACATCAATTGCCGATTCATCTACATCAGGAGATAACAAATGTAAAGGAAGTTGACGAAAGTGAAACTACTTAAATAATTATATAATAATTTAAAATATCATAATTAAACTGAAAACTGATGATACACATTTTTAATTTATTTTTCTTATTTCTAACGATTATAACGAGTTTTAAGTGGACTTAATCAGAGTCATGGTTAATTATATATAAATTCTATCATTTTCACAAATTTGTAAATATATTTTTTCATGTATTATCCTTATTTTAATTATTTTTAAAAATTTAAAGTTCTAAACATATTTTTAATGCATTCTACTTATTACTAACTATTTTAATTATTTTTAAATGGACTTAGTTTTCTATTCTTTTGTCTTTACTTTTTATGTTTTTCCTTTGTTATCTTTTTTTAACATTTTTATCCAAATGTTTCTAATTTTATAAAGTATCATAATTTTCCCTAAACAATTTTTCTCTCTCATCTTTTTCCATATACCTTTTTGCAGAAAATAATGTATAGAAACATAGCTATAAATGTAAAATGTTAACCATACATGAATTTACTAACCTTTTAGATCCCTTTGATTTATATAATATCACCAAAATATTTTTTAAAAAAATTTGGCAGCACCTCTCTTCCTCCTCCTTACACTTGCAGCAATGGCTCGAGCTAAAGGAAGAAGATGAGCTATATGAAGGATATTATCTTTAGTACTGGTTGGTGTCACCAACCGGTACTAAAGATCAATATTTAGTACCGGTTGGTAGCACCAACCGGTACTAAACATCCCGGGGGCCTGACATTCTTTGACAAAGTGTGAACGGGACTAAAAATGATCTTTAGTACCGGTTGATGCCACCAACCAATACTAAAGATCTCATAGTGCCGTTGGGTGTTTTAACCGGTGCTAAAGATTCTTTAGCACCGGTTCATAAGAGATCCGAGATATTTATTGTTTTGGCCGATCGAGCAAAAATCGATTGTTCAGTAGTGATACCTAGAGAAGCTGAAGCGACTAAATCAACCAAACACTGTGAGATGATCTGAGACGCTACGGGATTTTAATTAATAAAAATAATCATTAACTTGCTATTATCATTATTTTATGTATAAATCATATTTTAAATTCTACATATATTTGTAACTAACATATATCCCCTGTAACCTTATAATATCATTTTTTTATAAAAAATAAAAATGGTGATGGAAATGGCTGACATCTGGGTACTTTTTGACCCAACGTGTCTTTTATTTTACTCCAAAAAAATAGGGAGTTGGTGACAGATTTATCCCTCACCATCATCACTACTCAAAGGAGTGTAGATTTGAGTTGCAAGTAGTGAAAACGGCTTCCAGACTAAAGGGCATGACACAAGTCACACAACACAAAATTCAAATTTGTAACATTTATCTGAACTCAATATTCAAGCAGCAGTGTGTAGTAAGGCCATCAGGCCATATTCAGAATTTCAGATATACTAATGTAATCTGTGGTGCTATCTGAAACACGAAAAAAAGGTGGCCTTGAATTTAGTTCAAATCGAGAATAATACTACGATATCCAATGCAACTCCCCCTGCCAGTTCTGTTCATACAAAACTAGTACGGTGGCTCGTGTAGATTGCGTGGCTAGCATTGTTATATTTTTTCTCATATAATAATATATATATAGTTTTATATTTTATTATTAAAATATATTAAAATGATAACATGATTTTAAATTTTGTATTAACACCAAACTAACCAATGCGTGATATTTATATTTTATTGTATATAGGTGATAGTTATTAATTATTTTTTAATTCCGAACTTTAGTTATTTCTAAATTGTATTTCTATATGAAATCTAGACTCTTCTTACAATATCCTTTATTTTTTAATTTTTAATTTCCATTAAATAAAATTTATTCCTATATGGACTGTAGACACCTCTTCTAATATTCCTTTTTATTTTGAATTTCAGTTATTTAGAAATTATATTTCTATATGGATTCTAAACTTTTCTTTCAATATTACTTTTTTTATTTTGAATTTTCATTATTTGTAAATTGTATTCCTATATGGACTCTAGACTCTTTTTTCAATATTTTTTATTTTTTAATTTTGAATTTTAGTTATTCTTAAATTGTATTCCTATGCGACTGGAGACTCTTCTCCCAATATTCTTTTTTTAAACAAAAAAAATTCAAGTTTTAGTTATTTCTAAATTGTATGTCTATATAGACTCTAAACTCTACTTTTAATTGAGGAAGCACTAGTGGTATGGTAGTGCAGTCGTGGATGTATGACTTCACCTACCAGGGTTAAATCCTGGTGCCCACAAATATTACGCACATGCAGGTGTTCAACAGGACTTTAGTAAGATCACTCTTAGAGCATATGTTAGGGGACATATTCATGTGGGTATGCATAGTGGTGTGTGTGCGTCTATCGATGTAATCTAAAAAAAATAAACATTACTTTTAATTTTTTTATTTTTCAATTCTGACTTTTAGTTGGTTCTCTAAATACCTATATGGACTCTCGACTGTCTTTCCAATATCCTTATTTTTTAAATTATGAATTTCTGTTATTTCTAATTGTATTTCTATATGAATTCTAAACTCATCAATATTCCTTATTTTTAATTTCATTTTTGCTTTTTTCTAAATTGAATATTTTTTAATTTCATTTTTGCTTTTTTCTAAATTGTATCCCTATATAGACTCTAGCCTCTTCTTCCAATATTTTTTTTAATTTCGAATTTTTGTTATTTATAAATTTTATTTCTCTATGGACTCTAAATTCTACTTTTAATTTTTGTTTTTTATTTCGAATTTCCATTTGTTCTAAATTCCTATAGGGACGTAAACTCCTCTTATAATATTTCTTATTTTTTAATTTTGAATTTCTATTATTTTCAAATTGTATCTCTATAGACTCTAAACTCTTCTTTCAATATTCGTTATTTTTTATTCCTAAAATTCAGTTATTTATAAATATATTCTATATGGACTATAGTCTCTTCTTTCAATATTCCTTTTTATTCACTTCAAATTTTAATTTTAGTATTTCTAAATTATATTTCTATATGAACTATGGCCTTTACTTTTATTTTTTATTTTTAATTTTGAATTTCAATTAGTTCTAAATTGTATACCTGTATGAACTCTAGTCTTCTCTTTCAATATTTTTTATTTTTAATTTCGAATTTCTACTATTTTTAAAATATATTTCTATATGGACACTTTTTTTCCTTGATTAATACGAAAATTTTTAGACCGTGAGAACGAACATGAAGGTTCATTTTTTTTATTTCTTTAGTAAGTTCATAGATTCAAATGCAGCTCAACACTCGTATATAGAACAATCAGAAACAATTCAGGCATAATAGTCTTATCATCAGGACTACCAGTACCAGATAATGGAACTTTATGTCATGAATTAAGCAGAATTAGTCATGATCACACATTATCATCTGGTGAGTGTATGCTTCCAGAGTCACACTCCAGACTCCAGTCTGCAGATGATTACAATCCAATCCAGACTTGCTCTTCGTGGCCTCATACCGAACCCGCTGCTGCAATCTGCAAATTAGATCAGCTGGATGCCAATCTAGCTGTGATAAGTTGAAATGCAACTTAAATAATGGCATGCTGCCATAAAAGGTACTCCCCCATTTCACATTATAAGACGTTTTGGCCTCTTCATCTCTCATCTAGATTCACTAATATTCATATGAATTTGAACACATATATGGATTCATGCATAAATCTATTGAAAACTCAAAATGTCTTATAATCTGAAACAGAGGAAGTAAAAATCTGGATGCTTTGTCCCCAAGCAGTTGCTGGGATGGGGACATCTCTAGTAGTGAGGAGGAGTAAAGAGAGCCTCTGCTTGGATATTTTTATGCTCATCTTATGCATATAACTACCATATTGTAAATATGTACTGATATTTTGAACAAAATGAGGATGCAAAAACTTCAGAATATATTATAGATATGTATTGTAGTACTGAAATTTTGAACAAAATGAATATACAAAAACTTCAGAGTACATTATCGTTTTGTCAAAAAAGAGTATAATATCCATTTAGCTTGTGCAAAAGAGGCAGCAAAGAGGACATACCATTCTTGATATACAGATTTGCACTAGATTTTTGATGAAATATTTATCTTGTACATTGCAAAAATTGATAAGAATTATTTGATCTTACATGACACTACAAGAGCTTGTAAAAATCAAAAGTAAAATATTCAATATGACATCATTACCTATAAAGTTTATATACCATCTGATGCTATCAGCAAGTAGAGTGTAGCGTCTGTATCATTGCATTGACTGCATTCTCGATATTGAACCTTACCAGTAGCAAGATTGAATAATTTCATATGATGCTATTGACAACATCGCAATGTTTGTAGGAAAATACTCAACTATTCATGGGTCTTACTATTACACAAAGGTTTCCCTCTGTTCCATATGCTGCACTGGTATTTAGTCTATGACAACAAATCGGCAAGAAGGATTGCTGGTGCTGTCATCAAAATATTGAATCTTATCATCATCGTCGCTTGAATCTACAAAAAAAAAAATGTACATTAAGTATATGCAGGAATGTGAAGAATTAACACCCATAGGTAGCAGAAGCATCCAAAAGGATTCAGACAAAAAACATTTTAAGATGAGTTGAATGTTCTCCATCATACACATGGGGAGGAAGATTAGTTTATTTAGCATGACAATAAGGCCAATACAGAAGTCCACATGCTACAGGAGACAGAGAGTTTCTAAACAAGAAACTGTTAAAAAAATAACCTACTTATAATCCTTTAACCGTAACAATTCAGCAAAATCGTTTTTGTATAAAAGATCAGCACAATGAAACCTTGCATAAAATTGTTAAGTGCTACAGAATCTTGCAGAACTGCAGGTGGGATTTCGATAGAGGATGAGGTCAATCAAATAATCCATACTACTCAGAACTCAAAAGATGAGTAAGCACTCAGTCTTAGTGATGACTGCTGAGTAAATAACAAATATCTAACTGATCAAAGACACAATAACATAAAGTTAGTTGTTACATGGCAAAGATAAAATTGAGAACAGAAGAAATGCACCTTCAGAGTAGGCCTTCATATCCACATGAGCAATGTCTTTGATTCTGACCCAGTCTGAACCAACATTCGTTTCACAGCGCTTCAGAAACCTTGGATCACAGCCCCAGATTGTCAGCTTATTCAGTGCCACTGGCAGCTGCGGGAGGAACTGAATTCGAGGGGCTCTTTCGATATGCAAGCTCTGCAGCCATCCCAACTTTTCCATCTGAGAAGGTAGCGCCTGCAGATTCTTAGCAACCCCTATCTCGATCGATCGGAGCGAAGAAGCATTCTGAAGCAACCACTCCTCAGCCAAGGACTCCATTGCATAATCATCACCAATATGCAGCTCCATAGTGTACCTGAGACTCCTTATTGGCTCCACCAGCAAAAGGGCTTGGCGATCAACCTTAAGCTTATATAGCTTAAAGGAGCAACCAGCTTGTTCAGAATATGAATGATGGATCTTGTCACAACATAGGATTGATAGAACTCTCAGGGATGGAGCAGCTCCAAGACCACCCAAGGATAACAAGTTTTTGCATCTGGCTATGGAAACATCATTCAGATTTTTCAGAGTCCTAAACACTTCCCCTGATGGAAGTTTGTCTATGTTACTGCAGCTGAACAGTGTAAAACTTCTGAGGGATGTGAGGTTTTGCAGTGACATGAGAACTGAGTCCTCCATATGACCACATGGATTGATGTCCAACTTCTTGAGTGACATAGGCCACAGGTTGCATTCGGTCTTAACATTCCTCAGCATTGGGCATGCAACTATTTCTAGGGAAGTCAGGTGATGTAATTCTGTTAAACCATTTGCAGGCAGATGGCTTAGGTTTTCACAATGTCTCACAAGTAATGTCTTGAGGGACTGAAGATATTGCTGCTGCTCTAGGAGACCTTGATCCAGAGAAGTCAAATGTTCACAACATTCAATGTGCAAAAGAGCAAGACATGACTTTACTGATGGTGCCGACGATGATGATTCACGCGTACCAGTATAACTCTGATGTATCATCGGCAGAATAGAAAGTCCAACATGCTTTACTATTAGTTGCTGAAGGGTGCAAGGTATAGCAGAGAGATTTTTCAGGCTAGGACACCACTGAATGATGAGAGTATTGAGAAATGGAGGTAGAACATTCTCTGGTTCATTGCTCTGAAATTGCTCCCTTGTCACTGTACCTATGCATTCCAATTGTAAAAGGTGTTCCAACTTTAGATATTTCAGTGAACTTAGCTTCTGAAATGAGGGCATGGTCTTCCAGTTCATGCAACATTCAAGCTCAAGTGAGACCAAATGGATGAGCGATGAATTCTCAATCCAAATTGGAAGTCGGGCTCCACTATATCCATGTATATGCAACTGCTGAATTTCTTTGTTTGGTTCCAGGTTGTCAATGATTCGATGATCAAGATTCTCTGGATCATTCAAGTACTTGTTCCACGACAGAGACAAAAATCTCATGTGTCGTTTTTCCTTTATTTCGATCGCCTTAGATTCTTTATAGTTCCTGACATTTTGGAGATTTCTTAGGCTAAGTTGACGAAGACCTGTTAAATTTCTTAAAGCCATCAACCTGCGACCATCATTTTCTGCTACCCCGAATCCATATAACTCCTGAAGTCTGGTTAGCATCCTAAATTTAAGGATCTTGGATAACATAATATTTTCAGGAACATGAAGACAATGCAAGGAGCGCAAGTTATGTATGCAACTGAAGTTTTCTTCTTCATCTGTGAAATAATTGATCTTGAGCACATGCAGATGATAGAGTCCATGCACATGATTAATTAAAGACCCATCACATGAAAATAAGAAGAGATAACGAAGATGAGTTAGGGTGTCGAGTTGACGAAGTGCACGTGAAAGGGATGGCACACACAAGTACAGCAGACGCAAACGTACAGACATCTTCAGGACATATCGGAGAGCAGATTCAGCTTCTTGATCCAGATAAGACTCACTTTGTATGATAAGAGTCCGCAAATTCTTTAAACGAGAGATCTTGTTTAAACTGCCGCAATGTACAATAGACAAGTGTCTGGTCGTTGGCATGACATTCCTGAAATCATTGTTTTCTACTCTTGCACATTCACCTCGTGAGACAAATTGTGCCAAGTCATGCATTAAGCTAGGTAGGACATAACATTCTTTCTGATCTCCATTAGAAGATTCTGTTTCTAGCATAGAGCAAAAGAATGATTTTTTTGCCAATGCAGTAAAGTATTGTTCCCCCAAATCAACATCATTTTTTGCCGATGAGCTGAGAGGTATCAATCCAGAACCAATCCACATGTTTACCAATTCCAACTTATCAAATCTGTGTCCCTTTGGAAATATACTACAATATCTAAAGCAATTCTGTAGCTCTGTAGGTAGTCGGTTGTAACTTGTAAAAAGAAAGTTCATTCCCATTTCGTACCGCCAGCCTCCTTTAAGTACACTGTACCAGTGTTTGGGATCCATTTTGTTCAACTGTGAAGCAACTCTAATAGTTACTAGAGGGCATCCACCAATCTGTTTTGCTATCTGCTCTCCAATCAATTCGAGATCAGCATAAACTTGAGGATGTCTGGCAGAATGCAAACAGCTTTTCAAGAGCTCGAGATTGTTGAATTCGTCCAGTTCAACCAATTTCAAACATTCAACTTCAACTCCTATGCCCTCTTCTGCAAGGTCCGCTACTGATTGCATTTGAGTCGTCAGTAGGATCCTGCTTCCAGGTTTGCAATCCTTTAGAGAATGCGCTAATGATTTCCACTCCTCCAGATTATTATCTTCCCAGACCTCATCCAGAACAAGCAGAAGCTTCTTGCCTCTGATATCACCAGCAGCAAGCGTGTTTTGCCGCACGGTACGTCTGCCAGTAATTGATTCCACTATAACAACCCTTGTTATTGCTTGTGCACTAAAATTACCAGATAATGACACCCAAGCAAAAGAGTCAAAATTCATTCGAACTCTCGAGTCCCTATAAGCAAGTCGAGCAAGTTCTGTCTTCCCCATGCCTGCCATACCTAGTATTGCAAATATGGAGACAGGATGGCCTCTGCTAACAGGTTGAGGCTCTTCTTCAATCAGCCACTGAACTATTTGTTGCTGCTCCCCGTCTCGCCCAAACAACACCTTATGGTTGTCATATCGATCGAAATGATAACTGGATTGGTAGGATGGCACCTCGTGTTTTAACCTAAAGACAACATCTTCGAACTCTTTGACGGCAATTTCCAGACTAGCAATCAGGCGGACGACAGAAGGCATAAAAAGCAGCTTGTTAAAGTTGCGAAATATGGGATTACGAACCTCTTCCAGCTTTCTGCACTCGACATCGTCGATTGCGTCCTCCAGACCCGCAACACCGTCCATAAATTCCCTTCGTCGTCGCTCAGCAACACCAAATAGGCTCCGGGGATAACCATACGCAGTTCGTACGACGGAGAGAGCCTGCAACAGCTTGTCTTTCCTAACCTGGTTGTCGACACCATCTATGTAGGAGAAGGCTCTGTCCAGCAACGACATGGCATGCGCTGCCGCCCAGTTCATGCTACCCTCCATGTTTGAGATCTGGAACTGCTATTCCATTCCTTCTCAAAGGAGATGTGGAACTGGACGGAACGAGACAAGATACAAGAGGGGGGGTCAACGGGAAAGGATCGATGGACCCTTTGCTGCTGCTGGTGGGCGGACAGGACAGGTGGTGTTGGTGTCATAAATGAATTGCGATATTCGACAGAACCCCTGCTCTATTGCAGAATTGTGCCTTCAACTGCAAGACTGCCCCGTAAGAAAATACTCCTTAGTCCTCTTTAAAAAAACGTCCTCTGTTCCAAAATATAAGATCTTAGTTATATATAATATATCTTAATACTATGAATTTATAATACTATGATATGTCTTATCTAATTAAAATCCTTTATATTTTAGGATAGAAGAAGTAAGAATAAATTACACATAGGATCATCTATTTTTATCAAAGTTTCATCTTGCACCATCCCTTATCTAATTTTTTTTCACTTTAGACCACCTATTTATACCTTTTGTTTTATTTTTTTACCCCTATTATCCTCTAGCTCTCCTATCTATTTTCTATCTATTTCTTGAAATAGATCTAGAGTCACTAATGTCAGCGAGCCTTCGATCTCTTTATTACCATATAAGCTGCTAATCTCTTCACAAGTTAATAGTTATGAGCAAACCATGATATATGGAGTTGGAGAAAAGAATGAGGTACAAGATGAAACAAAAGGTAAAAAAAAGATAGATGGTTTTTTTTACAATTCACTTAAAAAGTAAAGTTGTTTGGTAGCAATATAAAGAAAATATATTACTACAAAGTAATAGGTATTATATCATCTATTATATATTAAAAATTCATTAAACTTCCTACAAACGTTCCTAAGTCAATCACATAGTACCCTGAAAACACTTCTAGATCATTACGTGATGCTTTAATAAATCCTAAAAATCTTCTATCTATTATATATTAAAAGTCCATTAAGCTAACTATTAGTTAGAAAAGCAACAATTTTTTAAAGAGAAAAGGCAATAATTTTGTGTTAAACAATTAAGCATCTAAATCATACAACTATTTTTGACCCGCTTATATCTTTAAATTATTTATAACTAAATTTACAGTTGAAGGCCGAATTTCACTATAATTCAATTTTGAAAAAAAATGTCAGTGTGTTTATATTTTCTGACTTTTGCATGCCATACAAAAATTATAATAATAATAATAATAATAATTTAGATTTTATCAACGTACGTAACTTTTTAAAGACTCATATCCACTATAATTCAATTTTGAAAAGAAATATGTCACTTTGGGGCAATATATTTTTTGATTTTTGTGTGCCATTCAAACAATTATAAAATTATATAAAAAATAGTGATATAGATTTTATCATCCTATATAACTTTACAATAATTAAATTAGATCTATAAGGATAAAAGTAAAATGAACATATGAGTAATGTTCTAAAAATGGTACTCCCCCTATTCTAACATTACAATAAATTAAAAATAACATTATTAGATTTGTAATGTTCGTATTTTTAATATCTACTACGAATATACTATAGAAAAAGACGAGTAAAAACATAGATTTTAATCAATCAATAAAGTTTTTTTTCAATTTTTAGTTAATAAAGTAATAGCAAATAAAACAATGTAACCCATAAAAAATTATTATAATTATATGTATGCATAATCTCTCCCCTTCATCTCTCTATCCCTCTCCTCTCTCATTTAATTCCTTCATCTCCTAATTTTTAACTAATTAATAAAAACGATCAATAATTAGAAAACTAAATGATTATAATTAAATCCAATTTTTAGCTTATTTGAATTGTTTTATAATTAAATGAATAATTTAAGATCCATATTTCACTATATAAAAAAAGTCATTTGAACATAGAAACCTATCCTTTGCATAGTAACCAAATAGCAAAAAAGAAAAAACAGAACATTATAAAAAAATGACAATAAGTATTATATCATCTTAAATCATTGTACATCATCAGTAGTGCACTTGAGGAGCCACATGTGACGCCTTAAATAAAAATAAAACCTTAAAAATTGAAACATCAGTTTCCTGGATCCATTATTTTTAACCAATAGATATACTTTTAGAAAATCAACTGCCATAAATTACGTCTTAAAAAATAGAAAAAAAAGAATAACAGAAATTCCGAGGAAAAACAACCGGATCATCAGTTTTCCCTTAAATCATTTAGAAAATAAGAAAAAAAAACTACTCCTCCACTTCGCCCTCCCCCACACATACACACAACATGACACTACCGATCCCTCCCTTCTCGGCTTGAGCTCTCCACTCTACCCCTACCTATTTTTTATAACGAGAAATAATAAAAAATATTAAAACATGCATAATTTTTAAACTACACATCTGATTTCGAATCTAACTATTGTTGTATGCATAATTAAACCAACAATTTAAAGATCCATAACGCCTATATTTTGAACTGGTATAAAATAAAACAAAAAATAAAAAATGTCAATAGGGACTAAATTGAACTATTTAGAGATAATGTAATAAGTTCATTAAAAACTTGGTTCTTACTTTTCACTAAAATTGTTTCAACCATTGCATGTTTCATTTTCATAACAATTTTTAAATGCTTGTATTAATGGCCTTGCATCTATCCTATATCGTGGCATTATGAGTTTATCCGCATATTATTGCATATATAAGTCACACTAAGGTTGCAATATATAGTTGGTTGAAAAGTCCATCTCTACAGTGGTATTTTGTGCAGATTTGGAGCTACGTGGAGGAATGGGGATGATCTTTTACAGGAATCCTGGTGATGTGTTTTGTTGGAGCTACAAGTTTCTTTGCGTTTTGTGGTTGGCAAAGGGGATATTGATCGATGATCATTTCAGAATTCAGATTTCTCACATGCCTGCATTGCATTTGCTCTACATGGTTTGAATTGTTTTATTTGTATAAATATTTGTTGTATAAATCACATAATTCAATGTGGAGAGTAACTCTTATCTTAATGGAAGTAACTCTATGTAGTTTAGGAAGTAACTACAAATAGCAGTAAAAGTAATTATGTCTGGCAGTAGAACTAACATTCATATGCTATTTTCAAATTTTGATTTAATTCGTTTGTCCTCATTTTTCAATAAAATCTCCTCCCTTACTGTTTGCCTCTTCTCCCCTGTCTTCCTCTACTCCCCTCATCTCAAAGAGGTGCTGAAAATGCTCATTGTCTTCTAGATGGTGCGCTGATAGCATTGCTTTCCATTAGTGTCAAACTCCCATGCGTCAAACTGTTGTCAAGGCAGTCATTGAAGGCCATACATAGCTTCGTGCCGTTACCTACTAGATTTCCAATTTCTTTTGAGGTTTTGCATTATTTGCCACCGGCAGTTCCTAAGAGTAGGGAAACCTATTTTTAATGCTGCCTTGATCGTGACATTTTGATCAATAATTATGTTAGTAGACTCGTCACCTTTCATATACTCAAGAAATGCCTCAAGCAACAGTACAAAGGTCTCTGTCTTTTCATTTCTCCAAAATTCATATCCTAGCTGAATATTCAGAAAAAAAGATGGTGTCCGGTCAGAAATAAAACTAACATTCTCTTAAAAAATCACTTCTAATAGTTGTTAAAGTTACTTTCTAGAAGCAATAAAGTTACTTCCCCATAACATGAAATTTACTTTCCCCCCATAGCATTAAACTTACTACCAGAAACATTAAGCATTAACCTTATTTACAAAAACATTAAAGTTAGTTTCCCAGAACTTGAAAGTTTCTTCCCTAGAAACATTGAACATACTTCCCTACAATATGAAAGTTACTTCCCTAGAAGAATTAAACTTACTTGCAGAAACATTTGCATAAATAGCTTAAGCTTAAGAAAATAGATGTACCTAAAACTTTTAGATGACTTAGAAGTAACATTTGAAACAAATGAGTCTCGGATGTAACTTTTCTCAACACCACTGATGTTTTTTCCTTTTTTTACTCATTTAATGCAGTATCAGAAAAGGAGATGAAGCTTCTTGTTAGGGTAAATGCATTTTCATGTTTCTAGGGGAGTAACATCAATGTATCTTGAAAGTAACTTTTTGATGACTCAAAAGTAACTTTCTGATATATGCGTCTCATATGTAAGTTAACAATACTGATGTTTCTTTTTTGTTTTTTTTTTACTCTTTTGATGAAGCATGAGGAAAGTAGGAGATGAAACATGTTGGAAGTGAAAGGATTTTTTTGGGGTCCCAGGAAGTAGCATTTTGCAAATTATGCTTGGATCTGCTCTTTTTCTGTGTATGAAACCACAATTCAAATATGCAAACTTGTGGGAGATGTGAATTTACCAGATTTCTTTGGTGAATTGATGCTTGACCCTGGTCAGGTTTGTTTTCTCACTCTTTCTTTGTTGGATCTTATTCTGGATCCCTAGCTTTTTTTCTCCCTATTTTGTTCGTCCTCCTTCTATCATCACTATTTTCTGGGTTAAGTTAATGGCACCGACGGCGGCTGTCATAGAGACGATGATGCTGCCTATAGTGGCCTTCGTGAACTGCACCTTGGCCCGCAAAGAAGCCATGCAGTACATGATAGAGCTTGTGTGGTGCAATTTCCTTTTTTGGAATGTCGCACACGCGGTAGGCAAAGCATTTTCGAAAAGTAGAGCGTCGCACGTTAGCTCTATCATGCTGGCATGCACCATCTAGTCGCGTCCTTTTTTTTTCTTGTTTTGCATGTAATCATGTAGTTTTCGAGGTTTCGGAGGATTGCGAGTTTAAAGAAAGTTCGAGAAGACTAATTGAAGATCATTTGCTAGCAAAGCAAGTCATGCAAATCCAAAACTCCTTTGAGCGTGTTGATCCCGAATTTAAATTCTCGCTTTACATCAAATACGCATTTGTTTTCAAATGTCATTTGAATTGAAACCCCCTATTCCTTGATAACTTTGGATAACTTGACTATTCTAAGTCTTTTATAATGATCTAGCTAGATTTAGTAGATATGTTCAGCCATGCTTAGGAACATTGGTATCATTTTCACATTACAAATCATTTGTTTATGATGCTTTGCCCCCTGTGGAGGTCGAGGACATGCATGGACCAGGGAGGACCGGCGGCATGGCATGGGGAAAGCTCGAGATCCAGCAGCACGTGGACGACAAAGGAGCAATAGAGCGGTGCGTGGCATCGTGGCGAAGGTGGGGAGGGTGTCAGATGGGACGAAACCAGGCGAATGACAGGCCGACGGCATGACAAAGGCACACGGGAGGGAGGAGTGGGTGTGGGCGAGAATGAAAAATGTCTTCCCGCGCTAGTGAACAGTGGATAGTAGTTGTGGCCAAGGGGATTTAGGGGTCTTCCCTATTTTGTGGCTCTATTAGGTCATGTTTGGTTCAGGGAATGAAATGGAATACAGGAAAGCTATCATATTTTCAGTAAGGTATGGGATGGTCCCTAGGGGGATTATTCCCCAAAGATCCAGGGGGTCCTCAAAATCTAGCAGACCAATGCACCCTACTCTCTTTCTCACTGACATGCAGGCCACTCCACCCCACTCCTCAAAAAACATGATCATCCTATTCCTCATATCAGGTAGCTAGGATAATCCCATTCCTAAATTAATGTGGGGATGGCCCTAACCCATCCAATCTTGTACCCAAACTAAACATATATTTAGAAACCCTATTTGGGGCTAAGGAGCCTGCTAAAGTTGCTCCTACGTGTCTTATTTTGTTTATTTTGTATCTCTTCCTAGTTCTGGCTAGGGTTTACGTTTACAATACACCACCAAAATGCAAGACCCAATGAGATCATGGTTTTCGTGAAAACCAGCTAAAATTCAACAAGTTTCAAACAAGCTTTAGAAACCAAAATTTGAGTATGAATATTTAGGGCTCTTTTGCAATATGGTATTTTTGGAGGAAAATGATAGAGGAATCCAATCCAAAAGGAAAAATACCTATATGAGCCATTTGGTTTGCAAGATTGCTTCAAAAGTAAATACATAGGAGAGTAAAAATTCCTTCACATTTTGAATTCTAGCATGATTCATGTTTTCAAATTCTTTAAAACTTTCAATACATTTTCTGTCTTTATCTCTATATTCTATCTAACAAATCAAACATATAATATTAAATTTAGTATGTGTGTTTTTCCTATGATACATCGAAACATATGTTTTGAGCAATTCCCATTTTATTTTCCATAGGGATGCAATAAGGTATTAGGGCGGGAAGAAAAGCTCAAAGCTCATAGCTCGGATTAGCTCGTATTAAGCTTGGCTCAATTTGGCTCAAACTCATAGTCATAACAAGTCAAACCAAGCTGGGCTTTTAGCTCGTTAACTACACAAGCCAACTCGCGAGCTAAGCTAGGTATTATAATGAGCTAAGAGTCAAGTTGAGTTGGCTCGTTATCCACCCCTACATGGCATAACATATTAATTCCATGTTTTTCCCCTATTCTTGTATTTTGAGAATCTTGCATTCCAAAGGAGCCCTCAAAATTTTGTGAGCGACTATCAAATTTTGATCTTTTTTTTGCAAGACACAACAAAAAACCAAATGAGAGCAATCAAAATTCTATCGAAATGGTCAAAAATTTTAATCGAAATGAAATGAATTTTGGTTAAGATGATCAAAATTTTGTCCGTGCTTGTCCAGTGATAAATCAGTTATGTTAGATATAATTTAGAGTAAATTGCATCGACAATACATGAACTTGTTAGGTGGGTGCAATTTAGTGTACGAACTTGTAAAATGTTCATATAGGTCAAAAGGACACTATATGGCTAATCTTGTTGATTTAGGTGTTGATTAGGATGCTATGTAAACATATATCTGAGAAGGTTGCTATTTTAGACATACATCTGTTTAATAAAAAGATAGAATGGGACATAGTGCTTCTAGAGAAAAATATGAAAAAGTGAATAATGATACAAGGGTGAGAAATAAATGAAATTCTATATTTCAATGATGAAGGATAAAGTAAAGACCAAATTTATAAATATAGCATGTCTTATACGTACTCACCACAGATACGCGCGCCATGTCCTAATCAACGTCATTTTGGTAAAATTAACCTTGCCAAGCCATTTTGGTCCTGATCTGCACAAACTAGACAAGTTTGTGCACAAACTGATCATGCACTAAATTGCACCTACGTAACAAGTTTGTGTGCCACCAAAACAATTTACTCTGTAATTTATAATTTATAACCTATAAGAGTAATGTGTATTTGAGATCAAACAAGGATGCTAAGATGTATTTCATGAACGTAGCATGATTGTTAATATCTATCACATGAATACATAATCAGGTCTTCTCTACCCTCTTCTGGCTCAAATTTTGGTTCAGGTAACTCAACTACCTTTGGTTTGATGTCAGTACGAGAAAACCTTGCACAATAATTCTGGTATTGCCATTTGATACTGTTTCATTGGGGACACAATTTTTTTTCGCTGGGCCAATGAATGTCGGCTGAAGTATATTAAGAGGGAAGCAGGAATTTACAGTGTTGCCTAGAGCGCCGAACAACAAAGCACTGGGTGCAGTATAGCTTCTAATTACACACAGGAAAGGCTGCCCCGAACATTTCAAAGCGCGGTGAGCAGGCCCTCCACCTTCCAAGTTTCCCATTCATCCTCGATGGTTGCACACAAATTTGTTGGCAAGGTTGCTGCCCTTCGAAAATGTGAGTGTTGCGCTCCTTCCAAATCAACCAAGTCACCAAGACAACACCTGCTTCAAAAGTTCTCCTATCGTTCTTGGCGATCACCTTGCGAGCTTCACACCACCAAAAGGGCATGCTCGCGCTAGCGCCGAGTAGAGGAGGCTCAGGCAACCTCTGACGAGCTCCCAAACCTTTGCGTCTAGGCACATGTTTGAAAGATGTGTGCACAAGACTCGGCGTCGTTGGAGCAGAGGTGACAAACCGGACGCAAGGTGCCAGCCACGGCGTTTTAGGTTGTCTACGGTTAGGCAGGCACCCTTCATTGCACAGAACATGAAGAACTTGTATCTTTCAAGGGCACAGGACTTCCAAATGATCTTGCCTAGAGCCTAGCGCTTTCTCTTGACGGAGAGCAACGAGTAAGCCAATTTGACGAATAATTCTCCCTTCGCCGTTGGCCACCAAACCACCTCATCTCTTGCCCTTTGAGTGAGCTGCAGCGGCACCAACATGTCCCAGAGGACAAAGTACTCCAACAGCATTTGGATGGACAGGTCACCCCGGATGTTGGTCACCCAAGTGTTCTCATGTAGCCCTTCCACCACCGATCTCTTTCTGTTGCGAACAAAGGAGAAAATGATGAGAGATCAGTTGCGATCGATCCCTACTCAACAACCAGCTATGCGTCTAGAAGGACATCTCTTCCCTATTGCCAACCGTGCCTTGCATCTTGCCACAATGCAGTGAGCCAGTCTCTTGCCCTATGGGCTAAGAAGGCCTAGCCACGGCCACCAGGTTCGCAAAGCGATGCCCATTAGCCAAAGGTTGTTAATGATCATAAGTACCAATTTCGACTATCAATTACCTCAATAAATAAAGGGAGAACTAACATTTCTTGCACATATATTAGTTATAAATAATGTAGTTCCACTTGTCGTGGAGAATTACTATGGATACAGAAATTATACAATAAGGCGAAAGAGAAATGAGCCGACATGCAAAGAAACACACCTCCGACGAATCACCTGAGAGCACACAGATTGACGAGCCCACAAGTTAGACCAAACCGACCTAAAGTGAGGCCAAACCACCATGCACTACCTTAGGGACCCACATAGCAGCCTTTGGAGAAAGGCGGTGGAGAGAGGCGGGCCCCAGGGGTCGGCCAAACACCTGGTTCAGCCGAACCGCCATGGCCTCCCCTCATCTCCACCCTCCACGTGGACGATCTTGATAGCTCCCCAATGACGGTTAAGGGTGCACCGACCTCCCTAACCTTCATACTTAACCGTTATTGAGGGCTATAAAAGATAACCGTTATTGAGGGCTATAAAAGAAGGAGCATTCTTCACTTCACAACACGCACTTAAGAAGCAATTCTCTCTATTCCATATTTGTATTCTCTCTAGTAGTAGTGGAGTTAGGCTTAGAGTAGTCTTCGATTCCATAGTCTTTTTGAAAATTCGGGTATGTCTTTAGCACTCTACTCTTCTTGTAAGGCTATGAGCTTAATAAAGAATTTATCTTCTTTAATTATTAGTGTTCATAGTTCATATACTATTTTATTAGTTACGTGTTCTGACTAATGTATACTTCAATTATATGCTTCACTTGATTAGGCTGGTCTATCTATGTCAAGGCATCGGTCCAATGATCTTAACGTGTTGCACTAGTTCTAACTTGTCATCCGAAGGGTGGGAGTCCTAGGGAATTAGTGTCATTATTTATTAATGTGAGTATGGTGCTTAGATTAATTAAATTACGTTGGATGCGGGTGTGCCCCACAGAAAGTGAGGTAGGTGGCAGGTGATGACAGTCATGTCCGTCCTTTGTATTCCTCCATATCCAAGTATGACGTAAGAGTTCGTAAAATGCCATAACCACGTTGGCAAACCAGGAAGGAGTGGTCTCTCAATAGTGTCTGGGTGCCTAAAATTAAGTCCTTACCTTGTAAGCATGTATATGTTAAGTACAAACTAAAGCATTATAAATATAGAAGTACATATGAACCTTAGCTCTCTTTTGTCCTCCACTTTCTAGTGTATCTTTATTAGAGATGAATCTTCTGCGTGTCACACTACCCCTATATCATTATTATCATTTACCGCTGTTTAGACTATGGTGTATTAATTGTAGCATGATTATGAATATATGAACCCACTCTTTACACCGTCGCCTTCCCTATGAAAAAACAAATAATAATATCCTTGAAATACTCCCAAGTGAAATGCTACAGCGGTATCCATGCGCTTGTGGATTTATCTGTGATAGTATCAAATACCAAAAAAGGTCCTTGATGCCAAGCCACCATTATCAATTGGCAGACATAGCTTGTCCCAGGCGACAAGGCTACATCCACCCGCCGCGTTTTTGTCGCCTTTCCATAGGATGATGCGTAGCTGCCTCACCGGGCACCCCAGCACCTCCACATACACAATTTTAATAAAATGAAATCGATCACTTGAGTTTAATTGCTCAGTATAGAGTTAAAATGATGGCTTAATAATATTTATGTAATACCAAATTTTTGATAGGGTGCACAACATGCGCTAGAAGTTCTAAAATTCGAGAACGCCCTCCCTCGTGGATTGTTTTCCTCTTCATGGCTAGGGAAAGGGCCTGGATTTTTGCCTAACCCCAGCCTGCCAAATAAGGCCACTGGAGTTAGGAACCATCTTCTCTTCTAGGGGTAAGATGGAATATTCTCTTGCCTATCCAAAAAAAAGGAGAGAAAGAAAAGGTTATTATTGTAAAAGAAACCTAACTAGAAATGAGCAAGGAGACCGGACATATCAGGGAAGATAACTGTTGAAATGGAAATATTCATACCTAGCATGTTAGTTTATATCAACTTTATGGATTGGCAATATCTTCTCCCATTCAAAGCCATTGGTTTTACACGCCACCTTTAAACGAGTGCAACAACCACTTATGTGAAGAACCCACAGATTGGGGGGCATAGCAGGAAGTGTCTCAAGGAGGGGAGCATAACTCAGAACCAAGCTCCTCAGGGAGCGCAAAGTGTTCATAGTTGAAGGCAGTGATCTGAGCAGTTTTGCATTATTTATTTCTATATGCTCCAACTGAGAAGTATTCTGCAATAACCATTCCTGAGGCAACTGAAGCATTTTTGATCCATCAGATATAATAAGTCTTCTCGTGAGGCAGAAGTTTATAAATGGATTCTGAAGAAGTAAAAGATGGTCATCAATTTCAAGGGTATCAAGCACTAGAGAAGAACGCATAGCTGGTGATACCAGAATCCCTGAAGATGTAGCAGTCAAACCAGTGCACTGCTGTATTTTTAATATTTTCAAGGAAGAAAGGGCTCCTAGGTCACCCAAGGTCGACAAACTGTGACATTGAAGGAATTCGATACTCTCCATTGTGGATATTCTTCTAAAATGTTCTTCACATGGGAGCTTCTTGAGCATGCTGCAGCCGACGACTTTCAAGCTAGTAAGAGCTGTGTAGTGTTGCTCTTCTATGATACATGACCCGAAGGAAAACAAATTAGGACAACAATCTACATGAAGACTGCACAGCTGTGGATCCACTGTAGGAACGTTTTGTAATGCCATCTGATTACTGACTGGCAGACAAGGTATTCCAACTTTATTTATCCCCAAATGCTTTAGACTATAAGGTAGATGAGGTAAAATCAACAGTTCTAGGCATTCTTTTACAACTAAGGTAACCAAGAAAGGAGGCAATCCATCACCATCAGGTCCCCCAATGCATTTCAGATTTGGTAGGTCCTCCAGTAAGACATGCTTCAGACTTGATAGACTCGCGAGCGAAGGGAGTTTATCCCATTTAGGACATCCAACAATCTTCAAGTGTACCAATTTGGTAAGGACTTTCCTTCGAATCCACAGTGGAGGCAAAAAACCCTTATAGCCCGAAATTCTTAAATGCCTAATACATTTGCAAGGAACAAGTGTATCAAGAATTCGCTCATTAATCCTATTATGTTGATTTGACCACTCCAAAGATAACAGTTCCATATCCTTCTTATTGCTCAATTCAGCGGAGGAAGCTTCACTGCAATCGCTTACATTCTCAACATCAAACACAAAGACTTTCCGGAGGTTCTTCAAGTCCTTCAGCTCAGATATTTTGTGTCCCTCTTCTTTCTTCACGCTCAACCCATTCAACTCACGAAGATTAGTTAGTCTTCCAATATGAGGGACTCTGGATAATGCAGGTTTTGGAAGATACAGTTTCTGCAAGTTAGGTAGGTTACATATACCACTGACGCTCACTTGTTCTTCTCCCTCTATATTTAGTAGCTTAAGAACCTCCAGGTGGTAGAGTTGAAACAATTTATTCAGGCCTTTGTTAGTAGCAGACATACAGATATACCTTAAGTGCTTTAGTTTAGAAATATCATCGTTTATGTCAAATGATCCATTTCCATCAAACCTTACGAGTCGCAATCTTGTTATGCTCTTTATTGCTTTCTTAAAATTGTCCGCAAGTCCTGCCTTAAGTGGCCATTCCTCATTTGCTATAACAAGAGTACGGAGGCATTTGGACCTGGAAATAATATTGATAGCTTCAGAATTTATACCTTCAATGTATAAGTGACGTACTCTTTCTGATACATCAGCCGTATTGCGTTCAGTAACCTTAAATCTTGAGAATTCTTCACTAGAAACAAGACGTGACAATTCGTAAGTCAAATCATGCATGACATAGTAATCTGCAGAAAGATCAGGATGTAATTCTCTGGGTATCAATGAAAAGAATGATTTTCTCAACAGAGTATTGAAGTGGTCCCGAGCAATTTTCTCCTGGCCACTGTTCCCGTTTGTGCTTTGCAGTATCAACCCTGAACTCACCCACATTTCGGTAAGCTCTTCCATCCTGAATTTGTAATGGGATGGGAATATGCTGCAGTACTGAAAGCAAAGCTGCACTTCTGAGGTTAGATCTTCATAGCTCAATTTGAGAGTCTTCATAATCCTAGGTGAAATGTCATCTGTTAGACGTACTTCTTGTTCTTGATTTAAGAAGTCGTTCCAAATGCTATGATCAGTGTTGTCTCTCAGGGACTGACCAATTACTTTTGCTACTAAAGGACAGCCTCCGAGGTTGCGTACAATCCTTTCAGCTATGATTTGAAGTTCCAAATCTTCGTTAGGACTCAAGACATGAGAAGCATGATGGTTCAAGATCTGCACAATATCCCTGTGAGCTAAACCCCCCAACTTAACACATTTATATCCATCTGGTATTTGAAGTCCAACAACATCGGCCACTGACCCTATTCGGGTAGTGAGCAAGATTCTACCTCCCATTGGTGCACTGTCTCTGAGAGGAGCTAAAAATTTCTCCCATTTCTCACTTTCCCCATCCTCCCATGCATCGTCTAAAACCAGTAAAAACCTCCTAGTAACCAACTCTTTAGTGAGATCTAATTGCAGTACGTCCCAAGCAGATGCAGTAGCGTTGCTCCGGTTAATGGATTCCAACATCATTCTCACCAACATTACAGGTTCAAAGCGCTTGGGAACATGCACCCAGATAATCATGTCACCAAAATGATCCTGAACCTTTTTATCTTGACAGACAAACTGAGCAAGCGTTGTTTTCCCCATACCACCACCACCCACTATTGCACACATGGAGAGTTTGCTGTCTCCAATCCCTGGAGTCTCAACACCCAGCCATTCAATTATCCCATCTTTTTCACTCTGCCTTCCATACACAGACGTTGTTAGCACTCTCGTTGTCTCGTTCCCGTTGGTCAGATCTTGTTTGCGCCCTTGATTATCTGGAGAGGGAGTCCTGACCATGTGGAGTTTTACAGCACTATCAAAGACAGATTCTAAGTTTGCCAGAGATTTCTTGAGATTCTTTGTACTGCATTTGGTGTTACTAGGACTTACATACAGCTGCAATGTCCTGCCTAAGTTAGACGCGAAGGATGATTGTTCTGACTTCCAAATGGAGACCTCCTTCTCCAGGTCAAAGAAGTCCAGCTCATCAAGCGCATCCTCAGCCTCTTCTATGGCATCTCGGAACTGCCCAAGCCATTGAACCAACCCTTGGTTCTCCTGGATCTCCTGCAGACTAATGAGTCTAACGGCATGTAAGATTGCTTGGGTCGGGGAAAGCTTACTCTTCAACCTAGACTTCAAATCCTCTTTCTCCAGTGGAAGGCGGTCGAGGGCTTTGTTCACAACATAGCTGATCACTGTCTCCGCAACTTTCTTCCCGACGAAAATGGCTGAGTTCTTGGCAAAAGCAATAGCAGCAGCTTCTGCCATATTGGAGAGATTGAGCAAGCAGAGATGGCACTGGGTGGAAGGAGAGGAATGGGGGGCTAGACTCTAGAGTAGAGGCTAAAGGTCAACGCTCCGATTCCGTCAAGGTTCGAACCAGCTAATCTCCCCGTTGCCATCAATACATTATCAGATTAATGGCAAATTGCTAACTTCGCCTTGGTACTAGCCCACTGGGATAGAACTAAGAATGTGAACATATATTTTTATTATCAGTCATGCTCACCAAACGATCAACTGGCAGAAATAAGAAAATGAAACAAACAACTCAGCCAGATGCAGATGGGGATGAAACCGTCCCGGATGCTACCGTGACAAGATTAAGAACTAAATTTTAGGTAGATCTGGGGTGGGTCGATTGGGAATTGTTTTTTGACCAAGAGCAATTCTTACTAAGACAGGATTATAGTGTTTGAGCAAAATCTCAAACGATGATTGGAAATTGGATTAGAATATGTAAATATCAAGACAAAAATGCTACTGTCACTAGTACTGATTAAACAAGGACGACAAAACAACACGACATTTCAAAGAAAACGGAGAGAGGCATACCATTCCCGAGGACCAGAACGCGAAATCCTGCAAGCCGGTGCGGGCGTGCAAATGCCGCCGCCCGCCGCCGCTGCGCTTGACGGTGGTCCGATTCCTCATGGCGCCACCTCACCGGCGGCTACCTTCCACCCCTTCCCAAACCCAAATGCCCTGCGACAAAAAAAAAAAAAATCCCCAAACTCAAATCCTAAGCTCCTGAGTCCTGACCATGCCCGAGTCTGGAAGAGTTGAAGAGACAAGGCGCAGCGTACCGGCGGGGCGCTCGGACGTGGCGGCGAACAAGCCGTCGCCGGCATTCTCCACCCGCCGTTGGCTGGCGCCGTCCTTTTCATCCACGCGCCCACGCGTCGCGCCACCGGCCGCCCGCCATATGCTCGACGAAATGCCGCGTCGAGGAAACCCACCGCTGCGCGAGTTCGGTAGGTGGGCCGCATTGTGATCACGGCCCAATAGTCAGCCCATTACGGTCGAGATCCACTGAAACCCAGTCCCGCAACGGAAATCCTCCGCGTGTGTCGTCCGATTAGTTTTTGCTTGCCTTTTGGTTTGGATGGGTCACAATTAGAATATGGCCCAACCAGATCTTAGTTTTCACGTGCAGTACAAAAATTGAACACCCAGATTAAATGGTTTCTGCATGCTTAATTTCATTTTCCCAAGGTATGCTAAACTTGCTTAGTGGAGAGTAATTAACTCAAACTGTGCAATATATATACTTGTTCGTAAAACACCATCGATGCAGCATATGGTACTTGAATTTCATTGTAATCATAGACCAATCCTCAGGGTTTCTATTTATATATCTGAATTACCTTGCAACCACATGCAGCCAATGAGATTACCAAAATTGACACAGTTGATGTAGAACTAAAAATGGAATAATGATTTATCTCCTTGAACTCTGAAAGATCTACTTGTTTAGGGTATGATTTGCTACCCTGGTCTAAGCTAGAACAGCCTTTGGACTTCAATTCTCAGAGGTTTATCATAGTCAGATTGAAATGACAGCCCTTAATTATCAACTTTTAATTAGGTTGTTTCAGGTTCATCAATCATCAGTTCACCTTGCCTAACAGATAAGGCACTGCACTGCAACTGCAACGAGAATATATTTCTTCCCTAGCCTACTTTGTACATAGAAATAATTAGTACTATCTTGTATCTTGATGGTGATCTTCAGAAATATCTCATGAATTCTGTACTTCTGATCATCCATAGCACTCTAATGGACTTGAGATTTGCGCATGGACCATCATCCATAGCTCACCTTTATGGCCCATAGATCTATAGGATGCACGTGCACTATATATGCTTGTGTGATAGACTTCTACATATATAAGTATGCTGTACTACATGAATGCTTGATACTGTTTGTCATCTTGAAGTTAGGCTTGCATATGGCAGTTAGTACCAGCTACCATTTAATCTCACCTATGCTGAAATTCTTCTTGTTGCCCACCCTAATGTATCCTAGATAGATAGATTCAGTTGTGCACTGAAGATAAGGCTATAGCTTTCTATGAATAGCTGCTGGAAGAACCAAAATGGGAGTGTGAATTTTCCTTGACAAGTTGTGCAGAAGAGGCCATGCATGGTCTATGTGGCAAAGGTTCATGCAGCTGACTTGTTCGCCCAAGAGAAATTAATCATGAGGAAAATGCTCTCTCATGCATGATTTGCACAAAAACCATGTTTTAGTCGTAGAAGTTTGGATGCATGACAGCTTGACTTCCTTGCAGAGAACATAATTAAGATGCTGTTTGTTCCCAAGCCAGCTATTTGGTTAACATCTCATAATGTGGGCATTACCCCTTTCCTACAGGAAATAAATTATGTTGAATTGTTCTACATTGGTTATGAAAAGATAAAAGATCTAGCATATAAGTGGAGTCCCTCATCTCATAGACTAGCTAGCTTTTGGGGTAAGAAAGACCCTTTACGATTTTACAATTAGTATCAGAGCCTGACTAGGTCAATATATATCTTTGACCCGAGGGACACAGTGTGTGAAAAAGGCCTGAGGAACCGTAGGTGTCTGCGAGGCCCATATACCCGAGAGACCGTCGATGTACGATGAAAGGGCAATGAACGGCTGAGGGATACCAATGTATGAAAAGTAAGATTGTTGAATAGTCCCACATTGGTCGTGGAAGGACAATGAACCTAACATAAACATATATGTGAAAGAGCCCCTCGCCTTATTGGTTAGCTTTTGGGGTAGGAAAGGACCTTTATAATCCTACATATTCATTCAAACACCTCATTGGTTAGTTTTTGGGGTGAAAAAGATTATTTACAATCCTACAAATTCACCCATGTCTGACATTCTAACGAGTTTCAAACAGGGCCAAATTAAAGTGTGCAAAGTCACTAAGCCTTTCCACTTTGTGTTTAAACATAGTGGAATTCATTACGGCCTTAGTTTCAAAGAAGCTATAATAAATTATTGTAAAGGTTACGGAACGAATAATTATGAATTACAAAATTATAGCTTAATTAAAAATAAGAAAACTAATTCCGTGAAGTGCACTTACTAGTATATAATAACTAGAATAATTTCGTGGACTGCATGCTTTCAAAATACCCTAGATTATTTCTTGCTTTGAGAGAAACATGTTGAGAAAATTAAGCTACTCAAAATTCAGCTGCTAAATAAATATAGCCAACTAGATTCAAAACAAAAGATTGTTGGAGCCACCAACTCCCTCTATATATACTCCACTTACACCTTCATGCCAATGCGTCTGCATATATAAGCTAGAGAAATTAGTAGAGAAGTTCTATTTCACCCGTATCTAAGTATTTCTCCTCATTATAATTTTCCTTGCTCTCCATACACGTGAGAGTGGGCATACAAATACTTATGGTGTGTTTTCACTACCACATTTTGTCAAACATTACGAAACTATTTTTGAGGCAGTTGTTGCATAGTTCTACCATATCAGGTCCCCACCCCCCCCCCCCCCCCACACCCCTCAACCCCCTCTGAAATCAACATTTAATACCCTTTTTTCTAAAAAAAAATCTTGACTAAGGTGTGATCAACAAATTGTTGTCCTTTCACTAGCGCGGGATCGTCTATCTCTAACGGGCATTAACTCTCATCACTATCGGGTAGGACCCCCGTCACTGACCAAAGGTCAGTGATGTGAGAAACTATCTCAATCGGGCACAAGGCCGTCACGGATGGACGTTATCTCAATCGGGCCTAACAATATAGCCCGTCACAGATAAGATTGACCACGCAATACAAGTCAAATCTGGTTGGGTAGGAGCCCGTCACGGATGACTAATCTCAATCGGGCAAACTACTCAGCCCGTCACCGATGACTACCATCCCTAACGGGTTTTTCGAAAGAGCCCGTCACCGATAGGTTTGACCCCACCTGTTGAGTCAAAATAGTCTTGGTTCGGATGACTTATCTCTATCGGGCTTAAATTAGGAGCCCGTCAAGGATGTATATATCCCTATCGGGTTTTTTTTGAGCCCGTCACGGATGAGTATCTCTTTCGGGCATTTTTAAAATGCCCGTCAGGGATGAGTAAGTCAGCAAAAAAAATAAAATTTGTTTTTTTGGCTAGCCTGAGGCCTTTGCTAGCCATGCCCGCTGCAAAAAATGACAGTCCCAGCAACCATATTCCTAGCAACCATATTCAGTGCATATTCCAGCATTTCATCAGATATTCACAGCCAATTTACAAAATCAAACCCAATTCACAGCCAATTCATATATATATACATTAACATCCACAGACCCATTCACATATATATGTCATTCACATCCATTTTTTGCTCTCCAAACTGCCAACATGTATCAAAACCTGTAAAATTGAGTTATAAATTGGAACAAGTTTATATGTAATTAAGAAATGCAAATATATACAGAAGAACATGCAGAATTGTATTACAAAGAATATTTACAAAAATCAAATGTTTGTCGCAAAAGCATTTCTTTCGGCTAGGACTTTACTCTAAACATTCCTTTTGGCGACAAGAGATCATCTAGTATGAATTGTGCTATCTCCTCTCTAATGATATCGAAGTTGTTTTCCGGAATCGCCGAAAGTTTTTCCTACATGTGAGACGCCAAGTTAGTCTACATACTTGAAAAGTTAGTATGAATCGTGCTATCCCCTCTCTAATGTATATAAACAACTGAAGCACACACCTCAAGGTCGAGCAATGTCGCCTTGTCTGCGAGGCTCCTCATGTTATGGCAGACGTGGAACCCACACTGGTCGCCAACTTGTTGATGTATTGAAAAGTCCTTTTTGTGACCGAGTGTGGGATGCCCTTCCTTATGCCTCCCGCCTTTTGCCACGTATTGGTCCCAGGCATCGTTCAAGGCAGCTTCGATCGCCGACCAATCGTATATTTCTTTTTTGATATTGGAGTTAAGGTAGTATACCAAACTCCACTTCGGCACTATGACCAGGAGAATCCAATGACGACTGCGACATTAATAAATTGCAAGTTAAATACTAAAGCTATACGCGTCGCACATTTGATTCTAAGTAGGGTACACGCTTACTGTTCAAAGTAGGCACACATAATGAAGTCCTTGTCTTGACGGGACCATAAGCAGTCCTTGATATATTCTACCATGCTGGCTCGATCGTAGTTCATAGTTGTCTCGTTGACGACACTTGGATCGAGTAAGGCAACATGGGGAGCATTACGATGGACATGCTTCAAGTTAACCTAGAAGCAAGACAAGAATCCGGGTAAGCGTAATACAAGAATAGTTATTACCATATCTCGTACGCAAGAATACTTACAAGGAGCAGCACTTAAGGAGGTTGGTATCGACTCCTCGCACCCTGTAGAGGTCCCATAGATCTTGAAAGTCTACGGCGATAAAGGCTTCAGGGCCGAGGAACGGCTGTCTATCGTGCTAGCCCGTCATGGAGGTCTCTCTATGCTTTCTCCTTGCGTTGGACCTCTCCATGTAGTACCCGTGCAACTCCTTGCATGCAGGGCCCATCTTCGATAAGGCGTCGTCTCCGACCAATGGCATGCCTAATGTGAATTCTTTAGGAGGAGCTGATGGCGCCTTGCCAAGATCTAGCTTCTTTGGAGCAAGAAGCGACTCTTCCACATTTCCTCTTCCTCTCCCCCTTCCAGCAGCTCTTTTGCGTGATCCAAGCTTGAGTGGAGAAGATGCCGCCCTCTTTCTTTTTTTGGAGACTAGGGGGAGATGCGCTTTGCTGCTGACCTCTTGTCCGTCATCCCCAAAATCTGTATCATACTGCAATTGAAGATCTTGATCTTCTTTTTCAACGGCAGGAGGGGCAGATACAAGAGCTGGAGGGGGACGCGGCGGCGGCGCCGGACGAGCACTTGGTGCTGGCCTAGGAGTTATATTTATCTGAATGTTATGCTTGGGCCATTGGATAAAGGTCCCACGTGTAGCTCCAAGGGTCAGAACCTCGTCATTTGGTGGGAGCAGGAGAGTGAAGCCAACCAAATCGGGCTTCACCATGTCCACTTGAACTTTGGCATGGCCGGCTAGCAGCTGCCCCCCATGCACTTGGGTCTCCAGCGTGGGCTTGAACGCAAGACCCTCTGCGGCAGGAATTGCAAAGTCTTTTGTCACCCTAACGACTAGGGTGCAAGATGTGGGTCCTTGCAATAGATTCATACGTGTGTTTATAATATGTTATAATGTACTGTGGTGCTAAGAGAACATATACATTTTGTGTTGGTTTTACCGTTATGTGGTCCACCGCATTGGGGGCTGGTGTTTCTTGTGTCGCCGCCCCAGTAGATGCGCAGCTGCTACGCCTCTGCGTGGGGCTCGTTTCTACTATGGGAGCGGCAGCAGGCTCGCTTTCCCCGAGGCGTGCCTCCACCCGAGCCTCCACTTGTAACAACTTCGAATCGAACTCTTCTCGGAGCTCGTTTCTAATCTCGTCCCGAAGTTGTTCCTTAAGGCGTGCATCTTTCTGCGCCTTTGAAAGCCTATGCTTCCTGTACTGCCACGCATATTGGGGAAACCCAAGCTTCCATGGAACATTGGAGCCAATGCCCCTTGTCCGTCCATGGTGTTCTTCGCTTCCCAACGCTTTCGTGAGGATGTCATCCTCGCGTCTTTGTGAGCAGACCTCTTCGGAGGCCTGTCTCTCAGCAGTCATCTCGACCTGCGATACAATTAGGACGAATTTAATCAAGAGTACGATACAACCTAACGAAACATACTCTACGTGTGGTACTTACGATTTTCTGGTACACCGCTTGATCTTCGGGATTTGGGAACGTAATTGTTCCATCACTATTCTTCTTCACTCTCGCCCTTGCCCAGTTCCTTGCTCAGGTGGTTGGGATATCACCAAGAACTAGCGGCGTGTTAGATTCTGCAGCAGCTTCATCCTTCTTGACCCATTCGTGCTGCTTCCCGGCATAGCCTCCGGTGCCAAGCCGGTGCGGGTGAAGGTTTTTTGCCTGCAACCTCCTATAGGCCTCGCTTTTTGCCCGAGACTCAGGGGTTGATTTTGCGGCATGGAACTCTTCCCACACGACCCGTGAGATAAACGGGTACTTCCCGAATGGTTCTGGCTGGGCGGGGTTGAGGACGTAGTCGGTGACCAACTGTTAACACCAGATTTTCGTAATCTACTCGAAGAAGAAAGAGAAAACCGACGCAGAGAAGAAGGAGCAATTCGAGTCGGATCGATTACGTTATCGGACCAAGCCGAGTATCGGACCAAGTACTGTATCGGACTCAGCGGTGCATCGGACCAGGTGGAGAGCCAACAGAGGGACCGTATCGGCCGATGTGAGTTCAATGCGGCCATCGGCTGATGGAAGCAGGAAGCCGATGAGGGCAGAGCGGGCTCGGTTTGGGCCAGAGTCAAGCTTTAAAGGAGATTGCCAAGTAGGGATAAGGCCCGATTTTAGGCAATTGTATCTTTTAAATTAGGAATTTAAATTAGTTTCGATCTAACCTATGGCAAGAGTCCGCCATAAGGACTTGTTTGTTAGTTATAGATAAAACCGTGTCCTATATGGACAATGTTGTAAATCACGGATATAGATATCCCGGTAGTTTGTACTTAGAATAGCCCTCAATTTGACAATAAAAAACACTACAGTTCAATCTACTTTTGGCGCATCGCCACCCTCGCAAGAGGTTGATTCACGGCGAGTTCTTGCTTCCCCAGAGTAGAGGTAAGAACTCGTACCCGACGATCTACGTCGTCGGGGCTAGCGTGTCGTTCTAGACACGTTAAGCCCTGGCGACGTGATCGTTGTTTATCATGTCTTGAATGATTTTGATATGGCATCTTAATTCTATCTCGCCAGCGGTAAACTCGTTTTAGGGTTTGTTGCTGACGTTGATCAAATCAGTTTGTTTATCTAGATCATCCAAAGCATCTACCATCCCCAAAAGCGATCGACGGCTTGATTGTCTTTGCGTTAATTCTCGATTCATACTTTGCGTTGCTATCGATCTTAGTCGTGTTTTAAGATCTAACTCAAAGCCTGTTTTTGATCGTGATTAAAGATAGTGCCAGGGTTGCAGCCGGTCTTACCTAATACATGTGATTACTTTATGTTTTTATATGTATTCGCCATTTGTATGAGTGGGCCGACAAATACAGATGTATTTATCACAGATTGTTCTCATGATTTCTCTGTGATCGGTACATCTATATCAGCCGATCGGTTCATACAAGTTTACACTAGAGTATTAACTAGTGCATCTACTTCCCATATCCCTCATCGGCCGATGTCATCAAATCGACATAAACATATCGATGAAGGCCGATGAGAATAGATCTGTATATTACTTTTATTCTATTATAACCTCAAGTAGGCCGATACAACTTTACCCTATCGGCTGGGCCCTCATGATGCGACATCGGTCTACTGGCCGATCAGCCATCGTTTGCTAACATGGTTTACTTGTTTATTCTTGTTGATTGTAGATAAAATCAACTGGCACGCCCTACATACACCTAGGCAAGCCATTGGACCTTCACTGGAGTTAAGCAGATCTCCCAGGCCGCCGTGGTAACGTGGAACCCGCTTTGACACGAGGGTGGGTCGAAATTCTGCGCCAACACCAACGTGGTCTTGAAATTTTTCCACAAGTTGCCCATCTTGCGGATAGCCTGCCGCTTGAGTCTTGCCTCGGCCTCTGGGAGGTATTCGAAGCTTTCCTTGAAATGCTTTCAGGCCTCATCTTTTTGTTCCTGTGGGACCAGATCGATGTGGTCCTTCAAAATGGTGAAGTTCCGCCTCTCGAGGACTCCGCATATCGTTGAGAACTTTTTGACAGCTTTCGCAGGAGCCGTTGGAAATCCCAGATCGTCTACCTCTGTTATGGTGTACACTTCCTTAGGGATCTTATTCTGGGTCCTAGGAGCCCGGCTCGATGTTATCCCACTAGTAGTCGCTGACATGGGTTCGCCTTGCTGCGACATTTTCTATATAACTATTGTATGGCAAGAAAGTTTAAAAAAGGTGTACTACACATGTATACCTTGATTAATGCGACAAATATACCCGATATTACATCTTCACCATTGTAGTATACAATGTCGATGTACCATTGTAATATACAGTCGACATTGTATAAATTTAGTGTCAAATTAGTACTACAATGAATTAGTATAAATTAATACTTCATAGTATAAATTAATACAATGAATTACTATGAACAATTCTTAATTTAGTGTAATATACTATATATATTCATTGTAATAATTCATTGTATACTATATTAATACTAACATAGTAATTGTATAAATTAGTAATTCATACAAATATACTATAGTATAGTATACTATAGTATTAATACTAATATACTATAGTACTAATTCATACAATGTACTAATATACAATGTACTATAGTATAAATTAATAATTCATTGTATACTATATTAATACTAATATACTAATTGTAATATATTATGAAATACTATGAATTAGTATTAATTGGGACACTAAATTAGTACACTATATTAATTTATACTATGAATTAGTATATTACAAATTTAATTCATACTAAATTCATTCCAATTTGTCAACTAATTCATAGTAGTTCAAACAAATTTGACACTAAATTCAAACTAATTCATACTAAATCATTCCAATTTAATACTAATTCATAGTAATTCAAACAAATTTATCACTAAATTAATACTAATTCATACTAGAATTCATTCTAATTTAATACTAACTCATACTAATTCAAACAAATTTGACACTAACTTCAAACTAATTTCATACCGGTGACACGGCGGTGGCGTTGAGGAGGAGGACAGCGGCAGCGAGGAGGAGGAGGACGACGGCGGCGGCGAGGAGGAGGACGGCGGCGTTGAGGAGGCGCCGGCGGCGTTGAGGAGGACGGTGTCACGGAGGTGGACGGCGGTGGCGAGGAGGCAGCGGCGACGTCAAGGAGAGGACAGCGGCGGCGAGGAGGAGGAGGATAGCGGCGGCGAGGAGGAGGAGGCGGCGGTGGTCCGTGAGGAGGCGCTTGGAGGGAGGAGGCGACGGCATGAAGGAGTGATAGTGAGACTTAGAGTCCGATCTAGATCGGTAAAAAACCTAGTCGTAGGTCATCACCATCGGGCACAAGTACTAAGCCCGATACGGATGACAATCATCCGTGACGGGCACAAGTAACAAGCCCGATACGGATGACACACATCCGTGACGGGCATAAGTAACAAGCCCGATACGGATGAGAATCATCCGTGATGGGCATAATAAACAAGCCCGATACGGATTACACACATCGGGGACAGGCATAACTAACAAGCCCGAAACGGATGACACACATCCGTGACGGGCAGAACTACTACGCCTGATAGAGATAACCTCATTTCTGACGGGCATTATTTATATGCCCGATAGAGATAAGCTCATCCCACTATAGAATTAAAATATTTCTTATTAATTGTATTTAATAATGATATTTAAGTTATAAAATCATTTATAATTAACTTATACCTGATTTAAAATTGCTATTACATTTTTAAATGGTGTAAAATTTCTGTTAAATTTCAAAAACCATATGAAATTAAAATATGCCTTATTAAATTAGTTTAAAATTGCTATTAAATTTTAAAAAATTATTATAATTAACCTATGCCTTATTTAAAAAGTATAAATTTGCTATTAAATTTTAAAAACCATATGAAATTAAAATATGCAGATCATAAGGCACCGGTACAAAATACTTCATTACTTATATCAATTTGCAAATTACAGTACTACAAAGACTCTGTTTACAAGGATATGCCTTCCGAATGGTAAGAACGAGCGTATGCCACTTCGTCTTCGGGATCATCGTCAAGGTCGATCTGAGGTCTCACATGAAGATTCTGGTTATATTCTTCCTCATTGACGACGTTGTCAACCCCAATAATTCTTCGTTTGCCATCCCTAACGACATGCAGCTTCTTGTTTGCGGGGTCTTGTATATAGAAAATCTGCTCGACCTGCTTCGCTAGGACGAATGGTTCGTCCACGTATCCAACCTTGGCCAGGTCCACTAAAGTGAATCCATCCCTGTCGACTTTAACACTAGTGCGGATATTCACCCAGCTGCAACGAAACAAAGGGACTTTGAAGCTCCTGTAGTTCATCTCCCAGATCTGCTCTATGCGGCTATAGTATGTGTTCGATCCAGCTTGATCCTGATATGCATCTATACGGACTCCACTGTTCTGCACTGTGCTTTTGTCATCTTGTTTGACGGTGTAGAATGTGTATCCATTGATATTGTACCCTTGCCATGTGTCAACATCCCAGCTTGGGCCCCTTGCCAACCTTCGTATTATCTCACTTGGGCCATCGGTCGATCGTGCGATACGATTCTTGAACCATTCGTTGAAGCAATCACTATGTTCTCTGTTGATCCACATATCTAATTGACCCATATTCTCCTGTCGGACCTTCGCTAGATGCTCCTCAAAGTATGGAGTTACTTCGGCCATATGTTGTAGCACAGCGAAATGAGCCTACGCATACGATGCCTGATTGGGTACAATTCTTTTTCTGCCTGTTGTGCCAAGGCCTGCCAATCTTACTTCGTGGCGAGACGCAGGAACTCCAATAGGATCAGTCTCGGCCATGTAATCGATGCAGAACTCAAGAACCTCCTCCGTCGTGTACCCTTCAATGATGCTTCCCTCTGGTTTTGCTCTATTTCGAACGTACGACTTAAGAACTCCCATATACCTCTCAAACGGGTGCATCTCCCTTAGAACAGCTGGACCACATAGTTTTGTTTGCTTCACTAGATGAACGGGGAGATGAACCATGATATCGAAGAAAGACAGTGAAAAATACATCTCCAAGTGACACAGGGTATTGACAATATCAGCCTGCAACTTATCTAGATCTTTGGGATCTATAATCTTCTGACCGATTGCATTGAAGAAAGCACAGAGCCGTTGGATCGTGTGACGGACTTCGGGTGGTAGAATGCCTCTGATAGCAACTGGCAAGATCTATGTGATTAGCACGTGGCAATCATGAGACTTCATTCCAACCAGTTTTAGATCCTCCAATTTAACGTACTTACTGATTCTTGCTGAATAGCCCGAAGGAACCTTAATATCAGCCAGGCATGATAGCATTCTGATCTTCTCATCCATCGATAATGTGTGGCAAGTTGGTGGGAGGTACACTCTTCCTGTCTCTTCATCCGTAACAGGCTGAAGCTCACTGCGAATGTTCAATTCCTGCAGATCTAGGCGAGCATTCAACCCGTCCTTTGTCTTTCCAGGCATATTAAGCAGTAGCCCGAGCAAACTATCGCAACAATTCTTCTCTACGTGCATTACATCAATGCAATGCCGGACCTCAAGGTCTTTCCAATATGGTAGTCGTCAAAATATGAATTTTTTCTTCCACATACCCTTATCATTTGTCTTGCCACATTTCCTTTTCTTCCCAAACTCATTAGTATTGTCTTTGACCATGTCATAGACTTCGTCTCCAGACAAATCCTTGGGAGCAGTTCCAAGTTCTCTCCGACCGTTGAAAATTTTCTTCTTTCTTCTAAAGGCATGGTGTAGCGGGAGCCATTTTCTATGACCCATGTAAACCACCTTTCTTTATTTCTTCAGCCACCTACTGCGTGTATGTTCCATACAGTCAGAGCAAGCCTTCTTTCCTTTCAAGGTTTGTCCAGAAAGATTACCTAGTGCAGGATAGTCGTTAATGGTGCAGAACAATAGAACTCGTAGATTAAATATGCATCCCAAGTTTCCACACCTTCTTTCCAAAGAATCTCAACATCATCAATAACAGGCTCCAAGAACACATCGATATCATTGCCCGGTTGTTTCGGACCTTAGATTAACAAGCACAACATAATATATTTCCTTTTGAAGCACAACCATGACGGGAGGTTATAGTCTGCAATAAGAACGGGCCAAGTGCTAGGAGAACTGCTCATATCTCCAAAAGGATTCATGTCATCCGTACACAGACATATCCTCATGTTTCTGGGATCGGCAGCAAAGTCTTTGTGCATTCGATCGATATTCCTCCATTGAATCGAATCCGCAGGATGCCTTAGCAAACCGTCGTTTCTTCTATCCTCGGCATGCCAACGCACTAACTTTGCTTCCTTGGGGTTGGCAAATATTCTCTTGAAACGATCAATGATAGGTAGATACCACACAACCTTCGCTGGACCACCCCGCTTTGACTTCTTTTCCTCCCCCGCACTTTTCTTTCGCTTGTATCGAGAAGCCTTGCATACAGAACAAGCATCTAGGTCCGCATATTGCTTGTGGTACAATATGCAGTCGTTTGAACAAGCGTGAATTCTACGGACCTCTAACCCCAGGGGACACAGAACCTGCTTTGCTTCATATGTCGTCTCGGACAATGTGTTCTCTTCAGGAAGCATGACCTTCAATATTCCCAAAAGTTCCGTAAAACTCTTGTCTGTCCATCCACTACTTGCCTTCAGCTTCATTAGGTCCAAGGTACCTGACAGTTTGGTGTGCTTTGCCTTGCATCCGACGTATAGAGGTGTCTCGGAGTCACTGACCAACCTATTGAACTTCATGGAATCTCTCTCGTTGTGGGCTTGCTCCTCAACGTCATGTAACATCTCTTGCAGCATATCAGGATCCACATCAACCATTTCACCGCCCAATGAAGATGATATAAACATGTCATGCTCATCTTCATCTTCATGATTGTCTGCACCACTTCTGTCTGCAGCTACACCACTACCTGATTCTTGCTCTCCATGCTTCACCCAACATGTGTAGTCCTTCATGAATCCCCGTTGTATCAAGTGAGAGTGTAACTTCTCTCCGCTAAACATAATATCATTCTTGCAATCTCTACGTGGACAACATATGTATTTTCTATTTCTTCTTCTCCTATCCTCCTCCGCAACGTTCATAAAACTTAAAACGCCATCTCTATACAGATGAGCCCGTTACAGATGATAGGATCTGTACTAGTGTTTCTAAGTATGTCATATTATTCTCTGTTCTTTACATCATGCGAGCATATATTAGATATACCATATACCCCCATATTGATCAGCTTTTTACCTCAAATTGTTGCGATTAGATGCTCCCTATGATGTATTTAGACCTGAAGCATGCAAGTCATTCATGAAATTTGCATCATTTGCAATTTTCCACATGCATATTCTCTTATGTCGCCCTAGGTACCGATCGATTGGATGTGCCTTTATTCGCGCTAGCTCCGTAGTTAAGGCTCTGAAATTTCCTATTGTCACACTCTCTTTGCCTCACCATATTTATGAATTGGTTCTTATTCCCTTTCCTGTACACTCAAATATGTGCTTTGTGCTGATATTGTGTTCTTCAATTGCGTCATAGGGCCGGGCAATAGTATGTTCCCTACCAATGGTTGGAGAAATGATGCGAGGGAAAAAAGAACTTGTCCTATCAGGCTTATATATTCTTGGAATCTTAGGCTGGGTTCAAATCTACCACCACAGATGAGCTTCTCCCTCATTTACCATAAGCACGATTTTCAATTTGCTAGGCGATATATTTTTACAAATATTTTTTACAGAAATCAAATAAATATATTTTTAAAATTTATAATAATTAATACTTAATTAATAATATGCTAATAGCTCGTTTCATTTCACGTACCGCTAAAAATCTCAGCCAAAAACACAGAAACGAACATAGCCTTAGCTATATGAATAATTACACCAAGGTCATGCAAACATATATCGTAGGTCCACAAACTTAAAAAACAGCTATGTATAAAATTTCCTTGTAAATACTTTCTCCATCCAAAAATAAATTTATTTTTTACTCATCCTACACATAACAATACAAAACCCAAAAAACTAAAATACCCTTATTTTATCAAATCTCATTACAATTATTACTCACTTTATATATTTTTAATATAATTATTTTTATTTTTATAAAATACGATACAACGATTAATCAAAATAATTTATTTTAGCATAAATAGAAGGAGGGAGGGAGTATTTCCCGTAGGCAAGCAACCGGCAGCACTGTAGCGGCTGGCAGTGGTGCTGCAGGCGTGCAGCCTCCATTGAGTACGTAAAACAAGGTGAATTTATTGCGTATTAAATATTTTAAATTTTAAAAATATATTAATAATTTTTAAAAATATTTTTAAATTTTTTTTAAAATTTTTTTTTAATATTTTTTTCAAAAACATATCGCTTAGCAGTTTGTGAAATGTACACATAAAAAACGAGAGAGTTTTTCTCTTTTTGACAGTCAAAGATAACATATTTTTTTGTACCATTAGAAACAAACCTAATACGGAATATCACATCCCGTACTCAATGGCAAATGCAGAACGAAAATTACCGGGTGTCCCATATAATACCTCACTTATATATTTGTTTGACTAATACTCTAATTAACATTATACATCATAGACATTGTAAATTGGACTCTGTGTCCTAGGCACCATAAAGCAATTACGTGGATTCGCCTCTGCCCGTAATTTGTTTTTTATGGGACAGGGAGTACTGTACTCTACGAATGAAGTACTGGCTTGGAGGAACTGACCCTTAGTGCTATTCATGTAGAAATATATTTTTCCAATAATAATTATCATTTGATTCTACAAATTGGTATCAATAAACATCAGTTCTATCAGCTACAGTACTTCACTCTTTTTTAATTCAATTACATGTTTAAATTCTTGCTGTCTTTCAGATCTCACTTTGATGTATATTACTCATGTAACTTGACATGAGGATACGGCAATAAGTACCAAACAATTCTAATGGTATAATTTCATAAAACAAATCTAAATAGCTTCAAATATACTCCCTCCATCCTGAAACATACAATGTTGATGACTTTTCACATGATATTTGACTATTTATCTTATTAAAAAAATATATAAATATTATTTATTTTGTTGTGACTTGTTTTAACATCAAAGAAACTATAATCTTTAACTTATATTTTATATTCTTACATAGTTATACTAAATTTTGAGTAAATTTTACTTTGAGCTATCTTTTTTACTATTGGTTTTCATTTAACACCACATATTTTTCATTTGATTGCACTTTGGACGGGTCTGCTATTTGGACCAGCCCATCCACAAGCAAGCAAGCAGGAGCTAACCTAGCCACTGGACACATGCTCCAGCTTCCAAGTCCCCCTCCTCCCTAGCCTTTTGCGACCCCATGCTCTACACCCTTAACCTTGCAGCAACTTCAACGGGGTCAAGAACTCCCGGTGCTGGTGAAGAAGAGGGAAGCTGTTGCCTGCAGTTCCATGGATGGGCTGAAGCTAGCTGGCAGCTGGCCAAAACACCAACCTCAGCCCAAAGTGCAATATAATCCAAGGTAAAAAATACGAGATGGTGTTAAATGAAAACTTTAAGTTAGATCCGGTTCAATATGAACCTTAGGTCAAAAAAGAGAGCGGAAAGTAAATTTTACTCATAAATTTTTAAATAAAACAAATAGTCAAACATTATGTGAAAAATTAACAGCGTCATACGTTTTGGGGACGAAGTGAGTACTCCATTAAAGATCAAATTCTAGAAAAAAAAACCAACGGCAGAAATGAACGACGGACACGTACAATACAACTCAATCAATTACATCCACTGTCGCGATGCCCTTACAAGTACCTCTCAATCATTAACTCCTAGTCTCCTATCCTTGTCGTCTCTTGGCATGCCACTCTACACATCCTTCTTCAACATTTCACATATAGATCATCCTTCGATCGATCCATCAAATCCATGCATATATACACACCCATATGATCATCGATGATCATCGTCTCCAATCATATGCCCATGCCCTCCCTCACGCTTAACCCTTACCTACGTCCATACCCCCCATCTCTCCATCGATAGATCTCTACCCATCCATCTACTATTTTGGTATACACATTGCTAACCTACCTAAATACTCTCACGTACAATTGCACCGTATATATGAACACAAAATACGTACACACATACGCCGCCCGGCCCCTACGTATAGTATATGTAGGCCCATGCATGTGCATGTGTAGACATTTATACCTGTACATACATGCATAAATGTGTGTGTATATATTTATACGTATTTATCGAAAAATACATGTATATCTGTGAGTATATATAGGGGTCTAGGTGTAGACGGCTGTAGCTATAGCTAAGCTAGCTAGCTGTGTGTGTGCATGTGTAGTACAAGCTAGCTAGCTTGCAAGACTGCAAGTTCATCACACTTGTGTGTGTTTGTGTTTGTGATTTTGCCATGCCAACCTCGCAAGATGGCGGCGGCGGCGGAGGGGACAGGTTGTTTCACGGCGGCGCCGGAGATGATGGTGGAGGTAGTGGGGCGGCGGCGGCGAGGCAGGTGTGGGTGCCGGGGCCGGTGATCGTGGGAGCGGGGCCGTCGGGGCTGGCGACGGCGGCGTGCCTGAAGGCGAGAGGGGTGCCGTCGCTGGTGCTCGACAAGGACGCCTCCGTGGCGGCGTCGTGGCGGGAGCGCACCTACGAGCGCCTCCACCTCCACCTCCCGCGCGGCTTCTGCGAGCTCCCCCTCGCGCCGCCGTTCCCTCCGGGCACGCCGCCGTACCCGACCAGGGACCAGTTCATCGCCTACCTCGACGCCTACGCCCGCGCCTTCGCCGTCGAGCCCCGCCTCCGCGCACGCGTCCGCTCCGCCGCCTACGACTCCGCCATCGGCTTCTGGCGCGTCACCGTCGTCGAGAACACCGGCGAGACTGAGTTCTTGTCGCGGTGGCTGGTGGTGGCCACCGGCGAGAATGCGGAGGCGGCGTGGCCGGAGGGCGTGGAGGGGATGGACGCCTACCGCGGCGCCGTGATGCACACCAGCAGCTACAAGAAGGGGGATGAGTTCGCCGGCAAGAAGGTGCTCGTCGTCGGCTGCGGCAACTCCGGCATGGAGGTCAGCCTCGACCTCTGCAACAATGGCGCCGCCACCTCCATGGTCGTCAGGGACAAGGTATACTTACGTTGCGTACGTGTTTGCTACCGTCGTTGCATAATTAATTATTGCACTCACAAATTAATTTACAAACTTGATTGTTTGGGCTTGAAAAAATAATTCACTTGCAAGTTTGCCAAGTTCCCTTCTAATTTTGTACTGGATTGCTAGTTTCAAATTTAATTAATTATATACTGTCTATACTGTCTAAAAACTAATTTAAACCTGAATCCGGTAGAGCTTTGAATTGCAGCATGCTAGAAGACAAATTAAGAGGAAAAAAGACCACATATATGCTCACACACAAAGAAAGAAAATACATCGTCATCACATTTTCCCTCCAAAGCAACAGCCAACTTTATAAATAGAGTCCATGCTTTCTTATGTTAGTATTGAGGCCATACTGTAGAGGTTTCTGGAGCCAAAATTTCTAGTAATAAATTAGGTATATCTATCAAAATACACTTTTGCAATTTATTTTCTCTTTTTAGGGGAACCACAGAGCAAACCTAGCATTTTCAGTTCCAGGGTGTAATTCTGTGTAGGAGTTCTCTCGAGTGGTCAATTTATTTGGTCACGCCACGTGTCTTTTCTTTTTGCCTTCCTTTTTTAAAGAATCGTTGTCACTTTCATAGCAGAAAAACCATAATATATCATTTTCTAGAAAATTCACATGAATGACAGTTGCTGCAGCAAAATTAGTAATCATTCAGAGATTTTTTTTTTCATCTCAGAAAATTTCTTATCCCCAGTTGGATCAAAGCCATACATGCATATGTACATCGTATATTGTGCTACTTGTAGCTTGCCGTTACATAGAAAATTAGTAGGCCAGATTTTCTTATCCTCAAATGTATCCTGAGTATGTACACTACATGCGTGCTACTTGTAACCTGCTGTTACATAGAAATACGCACTGATGTGGTGCCACATTGCCCCGTAGACTTCCCTTTCCTTATCTTGCACACCGCACAGGGGAGACAGAGAAAGAACAAGGAAAATTACAACAACAGTGACAGGGGAACAAAAAAAAAATCAGAATTTGAGAATGCTCGAGAAACTAGATTATATACAGTAGCTAGCATGAATGTTCATGAATTCTCCTTAATTTCCTTTTTTATTGTGAATACAAGAGAAGATGTTAATAATATTATTGATCACTATGAGATTGGGTAAGTAGAGTCTCGAGTGAGTCAAAATTACGTGATCTAAATTTGAAGTAACAATGCATCCCTGAAATATTGATATGTTGTGAATGAATAAAATATAGAAAAATCAATATATAGTTTTCACGATATATATACATACTAGCTAAGAGTTTAGGCCGCTTTTTATACTATGGATTTCAATATATGTGTATCCTTAATTATTCAACATTTTTTGTGGGTTTAATTTGCAGATTCATGTTCTGCCTAGGGAGATTCTGGGCATCTCAACATTTGGCCTCTCAGTGTTCCTTCTCAAGTGGTTTCCCATAAAATGGGTTGATGCCTTGCTACTCATTTTCTCGAGATTGATCCTTGGAAACATTGAGAAATACGGCCTCCGACGACCTAAGATTGGTCCACTCCAGATCAAGGGCTCTACCGGGAAAACACCGGTGCTTGACATCGGCGCTCTTAAAAAGATCAAGAACGGCGAAATAAAGGTAAATTATACAATTCATTATATAGAAACTCCCCCCATGATCATGCAAGTTCAACTAACAATTCTCTACAAGAACAAACTAAATAACTAAAAACTGAACAGATCACATGATGGAATTAACAAGAGAAGCTATATATATATAGTTAGAAATAAAACACCCAACCATTTGTACAACAAACATGAAGTAAAGAAAGAGTTGTCTTGCAGTGATGTAGGTCAGTGTACTATATGTTGTTTAATGATGTAGTACTGCAATGTCCTACCAAGTGAATCTAGAATGAGATTCTCTCTGCAGGTGGTCCCGGCAATACACTTCTTCACGGAGGATGGGGTCGAATTCGTGAATGGCTGTAGGGAGGACTTCGATGCCGTCATATTTGCCACCGGATACAAAAGCAATGTGCCATCATGGCTCAAGGTACGCATGCATGCACACCTAAATTCTTTATGTTCCACCAGTTTTTTTCGGCATCCTTTAATTTAGATGGCGCCTATGTCTCAGTAACTATATTGCCAATGATGCTACAAGGGGATTCACAAATTTAACAAAATAATTCCGCGCACATAGAGATATGTTTTTCGTCGTGCATAAATTCAATACACAGGACGTACATATGTATATAGTCGCTCTGGTCATAAAACATGTTCTATTAGACATGTTTTGCATTAAAGTTTAAAAACCTTTGAACATTAGTGTATCTAGAATATTTTGATTGGATGGACGCGCATAAAATTGATGGGCAGCATGCATGCATGAATGATTGAGTGATTGACTGAATTATGTTTTATTTATATATGATGCATGGGGAGTACATATATATAGATCATGGAAATCACAAAGCAATAAATATACACTGTATACTTTCACATCAGAGATTGACCCTATGCTTGTATACATATGGTCTATGCCACCCTAATCAAGGTATTAGATAGCTAGGCATGGGCAATGACAATGATACTAACAAGAAGGTGATATCCCTCCTAGATGGAGACATGGAAATTCATCCAAAAAAGGACAATCAATAGCCAATTTTGCCTCAAAGATAGGAATGAATCATAGTTGTCACCTCTTTAGATTCTGAGGCGAAAAAAAAAGAAGAAATAATTGATCTATGTAGATATAGGAGAGGACATCTATGTCTTTTCAGTTTTCATCGCGTATGTGTGTGTGCGTGCGCGTGATCGAGATGATAGCTACTAGTCTTGTACTTGTTTTCATTTGTATCTTGCTACGTATATATCATTGAGTGTATGTAGACATGGACGTGCCTAGGGTAGGGTTGTCATGTCAGCTTGTCAATGTTTTGATCGTGAGAACTATAGCTAATTGATTGAGGATCGGGATGCATGGGCGTCTCTTAGCTCTAGCTAGCTTGCATGTTCCTCTCAATCTCATGTGTGTAAATATGTATATGTATGTATTTGTTTGTTGTTGTGTTGTTGTTGGTGCTGTGTGTGAGATGGCCCGACATATATATATATATATATTGATTTGGACCATATGCAATAGCGACTAGGCGTATATGCAAAAAGAAGAAAAATTGAAATAGTCTCATGGATAAAAATATGTGTTTTATACTTTTGTTCCATTCTCAACAAAGCATGCATGCCCTAATTAATTGTTTGCATCATGCAAGGTAGTTTAGAGAAAAGAAGATTTATACATATATGCAAACTTCCAAATATATAATAATACTCATATAGTAGTGTGCACACTTTGTTTTCATGTTTTTCATGCTAAAGAGACAATTTTATAGTCTTAGAAGAACCGTTAGCCACAAAGAGAATTATTTATCACATGGCAGTTAAGCAGCATGTCATTAACATGGTAGCAATTAACTAGGTATAGATAGCTAGCCATTGAAGTGCACAGCCAGCACACATCTGCATGCACCTTCAAGTGGGAGTGTATAGCTAGAGAGGAAACTGCAACTCTGTGGACAATGAAAGGAAGATTAAATTCTTGCCAAAAACTAAACCACCTCATCATAACATCACATATATATAAATATATACCATGTGAGTTTGAGTTTTTTTCCTTCCTTCTGTTCATTTCCTCTGAGTTAGGTGATGCACATGCTGGCCCATAATGATTTGGTAAGGACCCATCTGTTGATCATGTGCATGGCAAGTGCAGCTGCCACACCCCAATATAATGCATTGCATTGTACTCCTGCTGCATCTGCATATACATGCCCACTCTACCTTTTGTAGGGTGGCCCATCTTGATGACTTGCTTGATGGCTCCCATCTGTCTAACCAAGATTTGATGATCTCAAGTGTGTGTTTGGTATGCACTGGAGCTGATCTGCATACTCAACAGTGTGTCTACATGCTATTGCATGCATGCATGCATCACTGTTGGAGCTCTTTCAATTGAGCAAAATGTGATGGATTCTAGCTAGCTAGAACAGTTTGGGTTGTTCTCTTTTCTGCCTATATTGGTCCACCAGATTCTGTGCTTCGTTTTCAGCTGGTAATCATTAGTTAGGAAAGACATCAACATATATATGCACCTAGCTAGTTTGTTCTTTTTGCATCTTGCAAAAGGAACAATGATTATTGTCCTGGCTTTATCAATCGATGCGTATAGCACAAGGACCTTTTAAGGAACATTGGCTAAAGGAACCATTCATTTAATTTTGATCTAGGACCATTGCTCTAACCTCATATCCCATATCTGATAAAAGTCATCTATTACAAGTTACTATCTAGGTTTGTTACATTGTACTCCAGTAAGAAAAAAATATACTAGCACATAAAACTAATTCGTGCCGGCTAGGAACCCCACAGGTGCCGCGTTATGCTGCTAGCTAGCACCAACAAAGCGACACTGATCGATAGTTAATGGTTACTATTGCCAGTTATAAAACCGGTGAGGGCATATATGTGCGGTTTTAATTAAGAACCGGCACATATGAAACCTACTAGGGTGCATTGGTATGCTCATATATATCGGTTAAGAAGTACAATCGGCCAGTTCTTCGCAACACCTGGTATTTATGGAGCTCACTAGGATGCGTTGGCAGGTCCATATGTGCCAGTTGTTGACATAAAAAAATCTACCTACACCTGCTCTAAACCAAAAAAATTGATAGATTCATATAAATGTGCTGAAATTTTATTTGAGGTTATCAAGGTTCCAATTTATTGAAATCTTTGAAAACTTACAAATATTTAGGCATTTGAAATCTAGGATATACCTAATGAAAATATGCTTATCGACTTACCAGCCGTCGCCAAAATTTGCATTTTGTTAGATTTGATTTTGGGGGGTTTTTTTTCATCGTAGTTTAGTTTCTAGTATGAAAAATCATTTAAACTGATAATTTTTCTATGGCTTATCAACGGTAGCTCATCCGAATGCTAGTAAAATTCCAAATTAACATGGAATTAACCTTGCAATAACAAAATGTACAAAAATATTATGACTTAGAGTTTTCATTATTTTAGTGATGTTGCCTGCTTGCCTTTCCAGCTTGAATTTGGTATATACCTACCCTTGCATGATCAAATAAGGATAAATATGTGCATTAGTAGGTTCTTTCTTCTTTGCCTTTTGACCATGCTGTACGTACTAACGAAGGAGCCCAAAGTTTCTCTATCAGGCAAAATAGAATCCAGATGGAGCACCATAGAAGTCCACATATTACACCTACAAAACTCTGTGCCATATTTTTTTACTATTCTTTCAAATTAAGTATTGAGAAGTACAAGTATATATACAACACTACAACTACTTAAAACATGTAATTAATGTACTACATCTGAAGGAACAAAAAGAACCCCTTGCAAAATACTTCAAATATAAATTTAATGATCCAATAGATGTCCACATTTCAATGATAGACACAAATACATCCGACGGAGATTGTCTTCAGTACTATACCTATGCAGTGGCTGCTACTTACGGCATATATCCATCCAAATTAATCAGGACTAATTCAACTTGTAATCAACAGCATAAATTAAAATTATTACTCTCATCGTTTCAAAATATAACAGCTAGACAAAGATATGCCTAGATACATAGCTAAAAATTGTTATATTTGAAAGTAATGTAGTATATTTGTTGATTACTCCATCCTCCTATCATCTGCGTTGCAATGATTACGCAGGAGGAGGAGTTCTTCAGCGAGAGCGATGGGTTCCCGACGAAGGCGTTCCCACACAGCTGGAGGGGGAAGAATGGCCTCTACGCCACCGGCTTCACCAAGAGGGGCCTCCAAGGCACCTCCTACGACGCCGCCATGATCGCCGCCGACATCGCCCGCCGCTGGACTAAGTCCCTCGCCGGCCCTGCCGCCGCCGACCACCATGAGACATACATAGCTAATTAAGTTATATATCTATCTTATAATTAGCATCGTAATTAAGTATGTCTCTTCAGCTGATCGGCCGATCGATTTTCTTTTTTTTCTTTTCTGTCATCTCTGTGTTGGGAGAAATGTACATGTCTGAGCATCTGCAGGTCGAGAATGAGATCAATCATCAAAGTGCGTCAGTGCGTCCGTGTACATATGTATGCCAAACTATATATATAATATGTAATGTGTCAATATGTTACTTCCTCCGTTTCATATTATAACGACTCATATTATAAGTCGTTTGAGTTTTTTCTTAGTCAAAATTTTTAAAGTTTGACTAAGTTTATAGCAAAATATAATAATATATTCAATACAAAAACAAATATTGTATCAAAATATATTCAATGTTAAATTTAATGAAGCTAATTTGGTATCGTGGATATTACTAATTTTTTCTATAATCTTAGTCAAACCTAAAAAATTTTGACTAAGAAAAAAGTCAAACGACTTATAATATAAAACGAAAGGAGTATATGTATCATATTTATATACTAGTATTATGCATCAAGGAGAACTTTGAAGTCTGAGGATCTTGGTGAGTAGTAATCCTGGCCTGAAGCTTTCATTGGCAATGGGGAAAAATAAACAGAAGCCTCTGCCTTGCTGAAGTGTACTCTGCTGTTCTGAACTCTGAACCACTCTGAAGAACATACAGATTCAGCCATTCAGGCAAAGACTCTTGAGCAGCAACCTGTCCAATGCCAGTTGCATGTAGCAGTAGGAAGCAAGAACGAACAGTGCTTCTGGATCCTTGGATTTGGAAACGAGAACAAAATCTGAGTGGATGCAATGCCAGAACAGGGTAGCTCAGGGAACAGCGCAGTGCAGCATTCAGAGTTTCGGACAGACATGAGGAAATGAGAAAAACAAGCTAGAGAGGTGAATTTGTCTTCTGGGCCGCTGGATCCTGCAGAAGGAATAAGTCTATCATTCCTCCCTCCTGTCTTGCTCCCGATTAAAACGCCTCCCTCAACAATAAAACTGGACATAACGCATCCCTCGTATTCAAAAACCGTTGCAAATCGACTCTATCTCCCAGAGCAGCTGGGGAAGCCCGGCAGGAGGAGGTGCCCGGTGGGGAGGGGGCCATCCCCCTAGGGCAATGGAGGCGGAGTAGTCCGGGCAGATCATGTAGAGGCCCTAGGTGGTGGCCGATTTGCACCAGTTTTCAAAGATGGGGTATGCGTTATACCCGGTTTTACGGTTGAGAAAGATGGTTCAATAGGAGCAAGAAGGAGGGATAGACAATAGACTCTCCTGCAGAATCTGTACAGGATGGACTTGGCTGGGCCGTATCATGTGAGTTGGGCCTTGGTAGGCTCAACAGAGGTGTGACTAAGCACTGCAGGAGGCAGCAGCAAGAGTTTGAGAGTACTTATTTGTGTTAATCTCATGATCTCATCAGTGTCTTGTCAAATGCCGTGACAGGATAAAACCAGGTGATCGTGATCTTGTGACTGAAAGAACGTTAGAGGGTTAGATTAGATTAAGACAACCTTTGATTTGACACTTGGGGCCAAGCAGAGAAGAGAATTATAACTCAAACAACCTTGATTTGACAGTTGGGCTAATTAAATCAGAGAAAAAGAGAAGCTCAAGAGTGAAGACAAAGAATGTGTTATGACTTAACCATGATTAAGATACAAGTTGTCACGAATGAAACCAATGTGAATTGTGACAAAGGTGGGATGATGATGGTGAATGATTAAACAAATGCCATGCAATGATGATAGAGATAGATGTTGGTATATAGTGATGTCTCTAGTCCTCTAGATGAAATGTGAGTAGCAATCATAATTGACTGACCTAAAAGATGAAAATGTTGTATATGCTTGAAGAGACAAAATTGGACTGTAATCCCTATAGTTTCATGGAGAGCATTACAAACATTGGCTAATGATCTTGGTGACCTTGCCATAAAAATTAAATTACACACCAACAAATTAACAATTACCCATCATGCTTACTGCATTTTCCTTAATTAATTACCAATTTACCACACCCTACCCCTGCCTTAGTTACCACATTTTACATCCTCTTCCCGCGCGCGCGGATCACGACGCCGCCGGCGCCGGCGCCGTCGCCGGCGAGGAGGGCTGGGCGGCGTCGAAGAGCGCCTCCATCTCCTCGAGGCTCCTCCCCTTGGTCTCTGGCAGGCAGGCGTAGACGAACACCCACGCCGCCGCGGAGCACGCCGCGAAGAGGTAGAACGTGCCGGCCATGCCCACCGCCTCGTACAGCGAGATGAAGGTCATCCCCACAGCCGCGCTCATCACCCGGTTCGCCGCCGTCCCGATGCCCGTGCCCTGCGCCCGCAGCCGCAGCGGCAGGATCTCCGACCCGTACATCCAGATCACCGGCCCGAACCCCAGCGAGAACGTCGCCATGAACGCCGCCGCCGCCGCCACGCTCGTCGCCGCCGCCCACCACTCGGAGCCATGCGACGACACGCGGAGGGAGAAGCCGAGGACGAGAAGCGACACGGCCATGCCGCCCGCGCTGGAGAGCAGCATGGGGCGACGGCCGAGGCGGTCGGCGAGGAAGAGCGGCACGACGATGGAGACGGTCTTGGTGACGCCGAGGAGGATGGTGGCACCGAGCACCGCGTGCTCCGACGTCACGCCGACGTGGTTGAACACCCGCGGCGCGTACAGCACCATCGCCGCCACGCCGGACGCCTGCTGGAAGAACTGCAGGCCGAGGATGGCGAACAGCACGCGCCGGACGGCCGGCGTCGGCCGGACCAGGATGTCGCGCCACACGCTTGTCGACCCGCCGCCGCCGCCGCCGCCGGCCAACTGCTGCTTCGCGCTCTCCTTGACGGACGACACGATCTCGTGCAGGCGGCGCTCGGCGAGGGCCGCGTCGCCGCCGGTGGTGCGGACGAGCACCCTGCGCGCGTCGTCGTGGTGCCCGTGCAGCACGAGCCAGCGCGGCGTCTCCGGCATGGCGAGCAGCGCGGCGGCGGCGAGGAAAAGCGGCGGGACGGCGCCGATGCCGATCATGAGGCGCCAGTTGAGCGACATGGGGAGGCCGGCGAGCGCGAAGTCGGCGATGTAGCTCAGCAGGATGCCCGAGTTGCCGGCGATCTGACGTGGCAGCCATCATCACAAAGCTCAGCTTAGCACAGTAAATTCATTTCACTCAAATAACCCATTTCACAAATTTTTACTACTATATTGTCTAAAATGCGTATAAATCAACATTTATAAATCTCTAACCAATTTAGATTAACATCATAATAAGGAATGGATAAATTATCGAATACCGGAATACGTGACAAAATACGTAGAGGAATTGAACTCGTATTTCTCTTCTTAGTTAAAGTTAGAGTTAACTTTAGTGGATCTCATTCATAACCTGAATTTCACTTTATGCTGAAATCTAATTTAATTTTCAACCATGCATCATTGCCACGGTAAAATCTTTTAAAAGAACATTAAATTTCCGGAGCATTCATGCATGTGCCCCTCAGGTCCGAACAAATCTCGTACTAGAAAATATAGTTAAGCGTAACATCAGAGAAGAGCGATCTGATTTCGCTTTAATTAATCCATTTTAGATTAGGATGCTTCAGCTTGACGTGGGCGTGGCTGAGCTAAGTATCTATCTAATCACATTTTTTTATATAGGCTAGCTATCTAATCACATATTAATAACACTATTAACAAACCCAACCTCTTTCTCTTTCTCGGTTAATTAACACTACGTATTTCTTGATCTCTCGATCGAAACCACAATAGTTAGTGTATTAATTGAACTTAATCTGATAATTAGAGATTATTAAGTTACTCCCTAATGAGCAATTAGTCATGTGGAGAAGAAGTTTAATTGAACTTAATTTGAGATTGATTAGTAACTCCCTAATTAGGGATTAGGCATGTGGACAAAGAAGTAATTAGTTAGCAACATGCAAAAAATCCACACGTGCCAACGCACCTCGGGGATGGAGGCGAGGAAGCCGCGCGACGACGGCGGCGCGATCTCGGCGATGTAGACGGGGGCGACGACGAGGCCAAACCCGCAGGCGACGCCGGCGACGAGCTGGCCAGCCATGAGCGCGGCGTACCCGTTCGCCGCCGCGGTGGCGGCCGAGCCCGCGAAGAACATGGCCGCCGACAGCGCGATGGTGCGGCGTCGCCCCGCGCGGTCGCACGCCCACCCCGCCGCCAGCGAGCCGACGAGGGAGTAGATGCTCGTCGCCCCGATCAGCACCTCGATCTCCGCGTCGCTCACGCCCAGGTCCAGCTGCACGAACTTCTGCGCCCCGCTCATCACGCCCCGATCTGCGTACCAAAGAAGAAAAAACCTTAGCAGCAAGCGGCCATGGCGGCGCGAGCGAATCGATCGGGATTGTGTAGATTACTGTAGCCGTAGATGATGGAGGTGAGGGAGGCGGCGACGGCGCAGGCGAGGGCGAAGGAGGAGCCGGCGGGGGCGGGGTGGTGGTCGACGTCGTCGTGGTCGGCGGCGGCGAGGAGCGGCGACTCGACGTCATCATTCTTCATGGCTGGGTGGGTTGGTGAAGCTAGGTGGGCTCGCGGGCGCCGGCGCGGCTTGGGGTGGTGGTGTTTATGAAGCGAGGCGAGGGGGGAGGCTAGGCGAGGCGACGAGAGGGCGCGGCGCGGCGTGGCGTGGCGTGGCGCGGCGAGGAAACGTGGACCTGCGGCTGGTTGGAGGCCGATGGATCCAATAAATGAGAGGCTGCAACAGCCTGTTCTTTTGTGTTTTTTTTTGCAACTAATTAGTGCTATGTCGTTTTTCGGCTTTAGACGCCTCTATAGTACGGTATATAAATGTTGGAACAAAATTTGCTGATTGTTGTCGTATCGGTGAGTTTGTTACATATAGAGAGGAATAAAGTTTCAGATATTCGTGGCACGCTTTTCAAACTGCTAAACGGTGTGTTTTGTGTCAAAATTTTCTATATGAAAGTTGTGCTAAAATATCAGATAAATCCATTTTTCAAGTTTATAATAATTAAAACTTAATTAATCGCACGTTAATGTCACCTCGTTTTACGTGAAACACTTTATCTTTATCTTTATCTTTATCTTTAGGACTTTCAAACACTACCATAGTATGTTTTAACTGCATAATTACGTCTTAACGGTTTGGAACTGCTTGCATTTATTGGCAGCGGGGATATATTTGGCCTTACGTGACATTTGATTATCGAAATTGCTAAATGATATTTTGACACAAAATCGAGGGGATTTTGAACCACTTGATTTGCTCGAAGATTTGTAAGCCCAACTCCTTTTTCTCCAGCTCCATCGATCGGTGGCGGCTTGACAATTTAAACCAGGTTTAAGGTGTGATTTGGGTGAGAGAGTGTAGGGAGGGGAGAGATCATCAAGTTTAGAGAGATGGCCAGAGAAAGGTGGTGGCTCGGTGGTGGACGGTAGAACGGGTGTGTAGCGACGACGCCGAAGCTAGCTACTTGGTCGGCTATGGAGGCAAAGCAGAGCGAGAGGTTAGGAGGTGCCGGCTCAACGGACAGTGGAATGAGTGGGCTGCGGCAGCATCAAAGCTGTTGGGTCAGCAGTGAGGGGAAAGCAGAGCAAGCGATTAAGAGCCGACTTCTAGTGATTAGTTTTAGTGGGGGAATCTCACTGCTGGTGGCTCGAGGAGGGGAGGTCAGTGGGCCTTGAGCCTTCCGACATCGTTGAGGTGAGAAGGGAGGGAGCCACTGTTGACGACGGATTTTGGTAATCGACTTGGAAAGGAAAGAGGAGACCGAAGCAGAGAAGAAGGATTAAGTTGGAGTCGGACCAAGCTTCGTATCGGACCCGGTAACCGTATCGGACTTGGGGAGTGTTGCTATAGAGGGCACATCGGCCGATACGGATTTGGTTTGGTCACGGGCCGATACGGGTTGTGAGTTGACAGTGTCAACGTGGGCTTGGTCTGGGCTCAAAGTAAGCTTCAAGGAAGTTGCCGAATAGAGATAAAGCTCGGTTTTGGGCAATTGTATCTTGTAAATTAGGTAGTTTAGATCTAATCTGTGGCTAGAGTCTGCCGCAAAGACTTGTTTGTTAGTTGTAGATAAGATCGTGCCCTACAAGGGTTCTGTTGTAATCTCGGGTATAAATATCCCGATAGTTTGTACAGGAAATCTCTCTCGAATCAATCACAAAAAACCAGTTCAATCTACTTTCGGCGCATCGCCAACCCTCGCAAGAGGTCTTCTTCAGCGAGTTCTTGCTTCCTCGGAGCAGAGGTAAGAACTCGTCCCCGACGATCTGCATCGTCGGGGCTAGCGTGTCGCTTTAGACACGTTAAGCCTCGATGATGTGATCGTTGATTATCATGTCTTGGATAATTTTGACGAGTGTCTCGATTAAGCCTTGCCAGCGGTTTACTCGTTTTAGGGTTTATTGCCGACGATGGTTTAATTCTCATGCTTGGCTAAATTATTCAATGCATCTGTCATCCCCAAAAGCAATCGACGGCCTGATTTTCTTTATGTTAAGTCTCAATTCACACTCTGAGTTGCTATCGACCTTAGTCCTGTTTTGAGATCTAACACAAAGCCTGTTTTCGGTTGTAATTAAGGATAGTACCGGGATTTTAGCCGGTCTTACCTAACATATGTGATTGCTTTATATTACTTGCATATGTTTGCCGCTTATATGTGCGGATCGATCAGTATAAATGTGTTGATCATGAAGTAATCTTAAGATTTCTTTATGGTTGATGTGTTTATACTGGCCGATTGGCTTACATAAGGTTGCACCAGAGTACTAGCTGGTGTAGTTGTCTTAGTCATTCTTATCGGCCAATATTATTAGTTGAAGCCTACATTTCAATGAAGGCCGATAAGATTAGATTCATGTTTTACATATTTTCTAAGTGAGCCGATACAGCTTTGCCCTATCGGCTGGGCTGTGACAATGTGTCATCGGTCTGTTGACCGATCGGCCATTGTTTTTTTGACTCGGTTTGCTTGTTTCTTGTTGATTGCAGATCAAATCAACTGGCACGCTCTACTTACGACTAGGCAAGCCATTTGGACCTGCACTGGAGCTAAGCAGATCTCCCAGGCCGCCGTGGAAACGCGGAACCCGTTTGGTTGCTGGACGGGTCGAAATTCTGCGCCAACAGCCACACAGGCTACGGGTGTTAGCAGAGATGGCAACGGGTATATACCCATCGGGTTCCCTTGCCCCGTACCCACACTCGTGATGGCTAAATATCCCCGCTTAAATACCCACACCTGTCGCGGGTACAAAATCGTCCCCATACCCATACCCGTGTGGGTAACGGGTACCCAATGGGTATCCATACGCATATAATTGACTTGTTGCACTTATAGTTTTGTACTGTAATTAGTCGTATTAGAATTATAAACCATCGATATTTTCTTCAGCAACAATGCTATTAACATTAGCATTCAAAGACGAGTAAAAAAATTATACAACCACATTACTAATCAAGAAATCAAATAATAATTTCATATAACTAGACTAAAACAATGCTTAAGAGGTGAAAGAGGTTTTATACTATGATTTAGTAGTTGTTGAGACTTATGTCACTCATAGTTTTAGGCTCAATCTATGGGTTTTTTCACCCATGGGTTAGTGGGTATGAGTGAGTAAAGAACGGATCCATACCCACGTACCCAATGGGTAAGAGTTTTTTTCTCGTCAGTAGACCCATGGGTATAAGATTTAGAACATGATTAGCTCCTAATAGAGTAAAAACCCGTCGGGTGTCGGGTCACGGATCTCCATTGCCATCTCTAGGTGTTAGACTCAACTAAGAGAGAGGAAGAGAGAGGAAGACGTTCAGTCCACAATTTGTAAAACGTAAAGAAGTGTTTCCGTTAAATGTGTATATTGTTCAGTTTGTTATAAATGAGTCGGCTAGCTCTACCAAGTTTGCTCATTTTCTTTTTTTATCGTAAACTCGGCCATTTAATATATATGTTAAAAACTTTAGTGGCTTTTTTAATGAACCATCCATACATGAAAAAACTTGCTATTCCGTCTATACAATTTCAACTAAGAGAGAGGAAGAGAGAGGAAGACGTTCAGTCCACAATTTGTAAGACGTAAAGAAGTGTTTCCGTTAAATGTGTATATTGTTCAGTTTGTTATAAATGAGTCGGCTAGCTCTACCAAGTTTGCTCATTTTCTTTTTTTATCGTAAACTTGGCCATTTAATATATATGTTAAAAACTTTAGTGGCTTTTTTAATGAACCATCCATACATGAAAAAACTTGCTATTCCGTCTATACAATTTCTACTGTTTTATCATCTCATTTATTTTATCCACCTCATCTAAGTGCGTAGTCTTAGGCTTTGTTCGTTACTCTGAGCTTCCAACACCAACGGTATGCACGAAAAACGAAACGGTCCATTAGCGCGTGATTAATTAAGTATTAGCTATTTTTTTTTGAAAATGGATTAATTTGATTTTTTAAGCAACTTTTGTATAGAAACTTTTTGCAAAAAAATACACCGTGTAGTAGTTTGAAAAATGTGCGCTAGTAGCAAGTACCGAAGCGCACTGGAGAACACACTGTCGAACTCAGCCTTATTGTTGAATAAAATTAATCCTAGCTAGCTAGCTAGATCCAGCCACCACTCGATCGATCGACAACGTTGTGGCTAGCCAGCGAAAGGGTTGAAAAAGTGGATCAACCGAGGCCTACAATTTTGTGGAGATGAATCATTGAATCAGAGTGCATGGTGGTTCCCCTAGCCTCCGATCGATCGAGCCATTTTTGTCCCGGTACCACAAACCCACTGCTCATATCATCATATGTGTGTACATGTCCGTCCATCCAAATCGATCGAACAGCTGCACGCAGTGTGCATTTCTCATGGCGGATGGCCCTCGCCGCGTATGGGCGAATGACTTTTTGCAAATGTAGCGGCAGGGCGCAGATATGGTGATAGAAAAGCATAAAGCTCGTGGCTCGAATCGACTCGAACGAAGTAGTTATTTATAATGAGCTGAGAGACAAACTGATCAGCTTTTAGCTCCCTAGCTTAACGAGAGCGAGCTTATGAGCTACTTATTCAGCTCACTAGCTAGTACAAAAGGTCACTATATTTTTTTATACTTTAGTGTTTTTAACCGTAGTACGTAGTTCTTTGTTTACTTTCAAACTAGTAGTGTTAATTATTATGTTAACGTATGATAAATTGGTATATTCAAAATTATAAAGTGGTATAAACGAGATAAATCTTGGTAACAAATTAAAGCTTAATGAACCAACTCGCGAACCGAGATAATAAGTTAGGCTTTCAGCTCATTAAAACTTAATGGGCATAGCAGAACTGGGGCTCATTAAGATTAAATGACACGAGTAGTTCATAGGGTTTCTCTAGCCGTCAATTACCGCGCTTACTGTAAAGGTAACTAACGGTAGAGTTTGATAAAATTTATTTCAATTCAAATTTTGAAAAAGGAAAAAAAAGTCATAGAAGTAGTACAAGATTTGTAATGATATATGGTGATAAAATTTTGTAAGAAATGCTAAACTAACTCCATATGGTGGCATGAGTACACAATGTTGCTTCAAAATAAAGGTGTGATGCATGAGGACATTATATTGTGATCACTATAATTTTTGTAGCTGTGGAAATTATATATATTATGGTATTTTTATTGTTGTCAAATGAGATGTTGCGTTCGTTTCTTCTAATGATTTTGTTTTTTCTCATGGTTATCATGTCTTGCCGTGTAGTTGTCGTGACCTTACCGTAAGATATAAAAATTATGAATTTATTTTTTTAGAGATAAAATTCATGTTGTTTTTTACGGTTACCGTAATAACCGTTAGTAACCTCTCTACAAACGATTGGGAAAACCTGGCAGAACCTTAATGAGGCAAACTGAGCCAACCCTATTAAGGGCAACGTCAATCGTATGATATTTTCTGTCTAATTAAATCATGTGCTACCTACCTACAAACCTGCTTGTGTAAGATTAATCGATGTGGGTCATGGTAGAGGTAGATATGAATTATTGTAGTATGTTACTACCGCAGTACTTCTTTTGTCGCTATATATATATATATATATATATATATATATATATATATATATATATATATATATATATATATATATATATATATATACAATATCCGACTGTATTGATAGATCATGGCAAATATTTTTCATGTAATTATTTTTTTCAATGATTTCTTTTAATGCATATATACTTTCTTCGTCCTTTGATCGAACGGATGAGACTTTCTAGTACTATGAATTTGAACATGTTTTCTGTTCATATTCGTATTCGTAGTACTAAAAAAATATCTCATTCATTTAAAATCACTTATATTTTAGAACGGTGAGAGCAGTTGTTAGAGGAGGACAATTAATGATCATCAAACACGTACGTTCAAAAAATTATAACCGGTGTCGTAAAATGGTGAGTAAAATATCAGAACGGATCGAGCACTGCTTTCCAAACCTGATACTAGTACTACTGCCGCTAATGCAAGAGTTGCGTCTTGGTAAGATGCAACTGTCTGATGTATGATATGTCGCCTCACGATGATTAATTTGGGCAAGTTTAATTAGTTAGGATTCCGTTGATTTGTTTGCTTGCTGCTGGCAAATGGCGATGCGATGCGAGTTGCAGTGTTTGGTTTTGATTTGGTGTGCTACTGTGTTGGCATTAACATGCATGAATGCACCAGGGGATATGCCTTCAAGATCCAATTTATCTTTCTGAGATATCTGTCCAACTCTGCTGCTGATCTGAAGTCTAATCGAGTTAAATAAAGATATTGTTAGTTCAGGCTACAGCTGATGTTGCTAGCTGTAATATTTCTGCACGAGCCCTGAAGATCAAATAATTGAGGTACGGTGCATGTGTTTGTTGCTGAAAGTGAACCATTTATTTCTCAATCAAAGATCTATACAAATCCAGTTTTATAAGAGAGACAAAAGTAGTTCTTACGAACTGAAGACCCTGAAATCAAACCATTTCTTCAACGAAACAATCCATTTTTTATATTAAAAAAACAGAACGACCAGGGTTTTTTGAGACTCATGAAACCGAAACTGAAACGGAAGCCAAAATCTGCTGCTGGAATTGAACCAGTAAACATGTCTGCATCTTCCATTGGTTTTTGTGGCTAGGGTTCAAACAAAACGACTCCAGATTCCAACACAGTAGCTATGTGTGGATGGAGTGATCGGTTAAAGGTAGAACATGAGGCCGGTAAATTTCGGTTTAGTTATCGTATTGGCCATATACGATCGATCGATTAACTTGGACTAGAGTGATCGATAGGTTAACGTTTGGACGTCATGATCTGCTAGCTAGCAGCCATGGAAGGAATCTCTCTGCTCTACAGGTACGACGACAACGATGGTACGACGTACTCACTCACTCAAAAAAAAACTTAACCTGATAAAAATTTGATACCACATAAATCAATAAATCTGTACAGCCTTATATCTTGATTAGACTGTCTAGATTTACTGTTCTAGACAGTGTCAAATTTTATCAAGAGTTTTTGGACGGAGGGAGAGACGGAGTGTACTGCTCCTGCTTAATTTTTGTCTGCTTGCAATGTATATTCGTCGCTTACGTGTATCCATGTGTTGCTGACACGGATTGTGGATCGCTTAACCTGTAAATCTGATTCCCTGATTATATTGATGACGGCTTGACTGACTGACTTAAATTAAGCCTGATGAAACATTAGAGCATATTGATCGATTTGTTCTATTACTTGCCGTCCGACAAAACAAGATTGAGATGGTCAGTTAGACGATGCCAAAGCTCAATGATGAGATTCAGACATCGGAACGAATGTTTTATCGCCGGGATGTAATGTGAATTGTCAGTTTTTTATCATTAACTTAAATTTTTGATTAAATTAATTGATATACATATAACTCAATATGGTATCAGAGTTAAAAACCTCAAATATAAAAAGAGTGTTAAAATATAAAGTAGATCGTTCGTATTTCTCATCTGTTTAAGTTTTTTTTTATATAAATTGGCTAGTTAAATTGGTGCTAGCCGAAATCAAAACAGAGTCGATGGATGCAACCCCCTGCAAGGCCATCCATCACACAAGATATATATACTGAAAATTGCTATGCTTACAATTTAAGAGCGTTCGACTCATATACGACTAAATTTAATTAATACAACTACAAACACCTGTAATACATATAAACATACTCTTCTTTAATGAGTTGTACTACTGGATCGTCGTACAGCCTGTACCATATAGGAGTATACTCCTACGCACGACACGAGTAGTAGACTCCATGACACGTTGCGTACACGTGGCACCGTGGACTGCACGTGCGGTCCCACCTGCAGCAACAGGTAGCGCATGTGTGGCTGCCTGCCGACTGCTGCACAAACAATACTCGTACACTACAACATACGGCCTGTCAGTCATCAGTGGATCTAGTGGCTCTATACTCAACGTGAGTGTCAGCTATCTGCATAGCTAGATTACAAGACACTCCACCGAGATGAATGGATCTTGTTGATGTCTTCGTCTAGCATGCGCTGTTTGTTTGCATCTGTTCTTACCAACAAGGAAACCGATCGATGACCTCCTGTTTGCAATTTCGTTTCCGGCTGAAATAATGTGAGCTCTAATAAGATGATGATGAACAATTCACAAATTTTGACACAAAAAACTGGGCAGGTTGGAAATCTGAATTTTTCAACTAGTTTTGATGTGATCTCGATTCGAGAATTTGTGAGCCCTGAAGAGCGGTGCCCTCAAGTGGTGTATTGGTCTTACGATGAACCACAGCCAGGAATAAGTCCACGTGTCATCATTTACATTTCCGTTGAGTTTGATTGGTATCCTAAACCGTAATACTAAAAATCTTCGATCACATCTTGTCAAAACCATCAAAGTCAGATTCCATGATAATATAGATGGCTGTTTTGGGTAAAGTAGCATCCTAGTCATAACAAATAAAACATGTGGGACCCACATGTAAGAGGACTTCCACGGTACCATCTCTCCCCTCCCTTCCTCACCTCTCCTCTCTCTTCCCTAGGATCTCGTCGGCAGGGAGAGGGGCAGTGGCCGGCGAGCCCTGTTGGATTTAATCTTGTTGATTGTTGGGTTTAATCTTGTTGATTATGTGTTCTTGTCATGTGAGTGCAGGTAGTAGACCTGTACTCAGTCATGTGTGTGTGAGAGAGTGAGTCGATAGGTGTACGTGTGAGTTAGTTGGATCGATGATAGCTATGACCTGCATACAAGTGATTACATGCAACCAGTTGCACGTTGCCTTGGAGGTGCAGCCAAGTCAAGTGAAGTGAGAGTCATGACGAGAAGAGTGAATCAGATAACTCATGCATGTATTAGTTACCTAGAGTGTGTTCGTTTGTATGAGTTGGGAAGAAATTCTCTCCGCACGGAAAACGAAACGACTCATTAACACATGATTAATTAAGTATTTATTAATTTTTTTTTTGAAAAATGGATTAATATGATTTTTTAAAGTAACTTTCATATAGAATTTTTGTTTGCAAAAAACACACCGTTTAACAGTTTGAAAAACGTGCGCGCGAAAAACGAGTGAGGTGAGTTGGGAACTCAATCAAACAAACTCAGTCCTAGTGATGCTCTACATGCAAGGAGACGAGGGCTGCATGCATGGAGAGAGGTGATTAAGTAGTGGCTAAGCCATGTGGTGTTTGACCGGTTAGTGCGGCAAAACTTAGCTGAGTTTAGTGGGTGTGTGCTTATTTAAGGCTTGTAATCAGCATTTGTTTGTGTGTGTGGCCAAGCATACGGTGAATACAAGTGTGTTCAGTGGTGGGCTGGTGTGCAGCCAAAGTTAATTCTCTGTGTGTTTGTTTCTCGCTTCATCGTGTGTGTGATCCTGTGAGCTGAGCCAACAAGCCCATCCGTGAGAGGTGGCAGCGGCGGTGGGAGGTCAACAACGAGGGGGGCTCTAGTGGTCCACGGAGGCTGTCACGCCCCAAACTAACCCCGCACAGAGGCCAGAGTAAGGCGATTCAAATTAACCTGTATGCCTGTATCAGTCCCAGAAAATAACGCTGGTACAACAGGAAGATAGAATATCACAACAACAGCGGTCTCTTTATTAAGAGTAGAATTACAACCAGGGTTAGAACTGCGGACAGAATCCGAATTCGCAACAACATTACAAAAAGGCGAAAGCGGAAAAAAGGCGGAGACTGGCCCAAAGCCACAAGCAAAGCCTTGGGGAGAGGCCGAAACCCTACTACTGCTCGTAGACTGCTTGCTCCTGGAAGAACTCTTCTTCAGCCGGGTCCACTTCTTCGTCTTCGAGAACTGGGGGGTTTAATTATATAGAGCAAGGGTGAGTACGGGAGTACTCAGCAAGTCAAGGGAATTAAGTGTTTGAATGCAATCTTTAAAGGAGAGCCAGTTGTTTTTCACATTCGATTTTAGTTTAAGAAGTTCTGAAACATCTAAGTGAGTACTTCTCAACGACACGGACGAGAAAATGCGTCTCATCCGGCCGGAGCAGTGAAGTTGTATCGATTGATTCTTGTCGGCACGAAAGGCTCCCTGCCAATCGTTCACCAGCACCGGCTGCACCAACAGCCACAAGTCAAGCACGTCGGAACGAGAGGCTCCCTGCCAAATCGTTCACCGACACCGGCTGCACCAACAGCCACAAGTCAAGCACGTCGAAACGAGAGGCTCCCTGCCAATCGTTCACCGACACCGGCTGCTCCAACAGCCTCAAACCAAGCACAGAAGGAAAATCTCACACCAACAGCAGTTCACAGAGTAGTTTACAAAACTACGATAAGGAATCACCTCACATCCGCCCATGACCGTGGGCACGGCTGTTCGAACAGTTATTAACCTCTGCAGAGGGGGTACACTTTACCCACATGACGTTACTAACCCCGAGCCACCCAGCCCGTGACTCTCAGTCACGTCTGGCGACCTTGAGGCTTTCACAACAAGGCATTTCGAAAGCTGACTCAGGGTCATCTTATGCCAATGGGAGGGGTCTCACGGACCAACACCAGATTAGGTCCCAGACCATACTGTGCCAGGAAGCCCAGGGGTCCTCCCCGACACCACCCCGGCGAATCCACTTGTCCCTTGGCATCAAGACTTCCCTGGCCTAGCTAGTTACTCAGCCAGGGGTGTCCCATATCACTCATGTGGTCGTACTTGACATATGCTCGGATGTAACTCCCAAGGAATCGGTCCTTAGGGCGAGAACGGGCAGACCGTACCTCCAATACGTCTCCCGTACCGCGAGTTTTAGAAACTCACTTTATTTTCAAGGCACTGACCCAAGTGTCGGATTTTCCAAGCATTTTGTAAACTCAAATTTTACCCAAGTGATCATTTTAAATTTGGAGGGGAGTCTCGATATTCGTACGCGAGGTGTGAATTCCGAGATCTCACCAGAGGGGTGACAAGGTGTCACGCCCCAAACTGGCCCCGGGCGGAGACCAGGGTAGGGCGGTCCAGATTGACCTGTATGCCTGTACCAGTCCCAGGAAATAGCGCTGGTACAACAGGAAGACAGAATATCACAACAACAGCGGTCTCTTTATTAAGAGTAGGATTACAACCAAGGTTGGAACTGCGGACAGAACCCGAGTTCACAACAGCATTACAAAAAGGCGGAAGCGGAAAGCGGAGACTAGCCCTAAGCCACAAGCAAAGCCTTGGGGAAGGCCGAAACCCTACTACTGCTCGAAGTCGGCTTGCTCCTGGAAGAACTCTTCATCAGTAGGGTCCACCTCTTCAGCTTCGAGAACTGGGGGGGTTTAATTATATAGAGCAAGGGTGAGTACAGGAGTACTCGGCAAGTCAGGGGAATTAAGTGTTTAATGCAAGCTTCAAGGGAAAGCCAGTTATTTTTCACAATTGGTTTTAGTTTAAGACTTTAGAAACATCTAAGTGAGTGCTTCTCGACGGCACGGATGAGAAGGTGCGTCTCTTCCGGTCGGAGCAGTGAAATTGTATCGATTGATCCTTGTCGGCACGAGAGGCTCCCTGCCAATCGTTCACCGACTCCGGCTGCTCCAACAGCCACAACTCACACACGCCGGTACGAGAGGCTCCCTGCCCATCGTCACCGACTCCGGCTGCTTCAACAGCCACCAGTCAACACATCGGTACGAGAGGCTCCCTGCCAATCGTCACCGACTCCGGCTGCTTCAACAGCCTTAAACCAAGCACAGAACGGAAAACCTCACACCAGCAGTAGTTCACAAGGTGTTCAATAAAACTACGCTAAGGAATCACCTCACATCCGCCCATGACCGTGGGCACGGCTGTTCGAACAGTTGTTAACCTCTGCAGAGGGGGTACACTTTACCCACACGACGTTACTAACCCCGAATCACCCAGCCCGCGACCCTCGGTCACGTCTGGCGACCTT